>CM052803.1:45771233-45859225 GCA_028533885.1 Nasua narica | reverse complement strand
ATGCTAAGCGAAATAAGTCAGTCAGAGAAAGACAATTATCACATGATCGCTCTGATATGAAGAATTTGAGAGGCAGGGCAGGGGGTTATGGGGGGGGTGGGGAAGAGAAATGAAACAAGATGGGATGGGGAAGGAGACAAACCATAAGAGACTCCTAAACTCACGAAACAAACTAAGGGTTGCTGGGAGGTGGGGGGGGTAGGGATATGGACATTGGGGAGGGTATGTGCTATGGCAAATGATGTGAACTGTGTAAGCCTGATCATTCACAGACATGTTGACCCTGGGTTAAATAATACATTATATGTTAATAAAAATTAAATATATATATATATATATTTATATATAAATTAAATATATATATATATTTATATATATATATCAGAGCAAGTGCAGGACGCTACCGAACTCTCATGCAATGCGAGAGAGAAAATGGCTATGAACACAGCAGTGAGGGGCACCTGGGGGGTAAGTCGGTTGAGCATCTGCCTTTGGCTTGGGTCATGACCTCAGGGTCCTGGGAGGGAACCTCGCATGGGGCTCTTTGCTCAGTGGGGAGTCTGCTTCCCCCCTCCTGCATACTTATGATCTCTGTCAAATAAATAAAATCTTTAAAAAATATATACATCATAGCTTAATTATGATCCCACTGGGTTATGTCAATAAAGAAGTAACAAGTGTGGGAAAAAAATCTGAAAATCAAATATCGTTAATTCCACTGAGACATAGGAAGTGGTTTTTATTAGGTAGGTAAAAAACGAGACAAGTGCGGCCTGTTTTGTACGTGGCCAGGGAAAAAGGACAATTACAACGTTTCCGTTCAAAATCCCAATCAACGCTCCTAAAAGTGCCAACCATGAAACGGTAACCCTTCGGAGGGACAAAGGAAGCACACAACATAGGAAGCATAAAAGATTGCAATAGCAGGCAGAGCATACAAGAAGAACGCACCTTCAGTTCCCTCATATAAACACAAAGTCCAGACTCGACAACATGAGAGCCACACGGAGGCACTTCTAAACCAAAATGGGGCCACAAGATGAACCAAGTCAAGCCTGGGCAAAAATTCCTGCCACCAGATTTGGTCAAAGGAACAGGAGTTGCGGTATCAGTGGAAGATGGGATTTAGAGGAGCCGGTATTCCACAGGTTAAGAAGGGTCCGGATAGGGGCACCTGGGTAGCTCAGTGACTAAGCCTCTGACTTGGGCTCAGCTCATGATCTCAGGGTCCTGGGATCGAGCCCTGCATCGGGCTCTCTGCTCAGCAGGGAGCCTGCTTCCCTCTCTCTGCCTGCCTCTCTGCCTACTTGTGATCTCTTTATATCTCTGTCAAATAAATATATACATCTTAAAAAAAATGTGTCAGGATATAACAGCAAAATCTAGCAGAGCAAGTACAGGGCCCTACTGAACCTTCATGCAACGGGAGAGAGAAAATGGCTATGAACACGGGAGTGGAGGGGCGCCTGGGGGGTGAGTTGGTTGAGCATCTGCCTTTGGCTCGGGTCATGACCTCAGGGTCCTGGGAGGGAACCTCGCATGGGGCTCTCTGCTCAGTGGGGAGCCTGCTTCTCCGTCTGCCTGCTGTTCTTCTTATTGCACTCTCTCTCTCTTACAAATAAATAAAATCTTTAGAAAGAAATAAACATAAAAAATAAACACGGCAATGGGGTCTCAGATTGACACAGCCACTTCATAAAGCAATTCCGCTTTTTAGCCGACCCCTGTACTCCTCATATCCTTGGATCCGGTAATGCCACTTTTAATCACCCATCCTTAAGAAATCATGCAAAATGTGCATAAATGTTTACGTCCTGAGGTTACAGTATTATTAGTAATAGCAAAAACCTGGTAATAATCCAATATGCCCAAAGATCAGAACAGTAAGTACATTTTAATATGAATATTTAAAAAGATGTTTCTGGACAGTTTTAGTAACGTGGGGAAAGGGTTTGTTAAAATATTAAGTAGAAAAAAAGCAAAAAATACGGTTTTTTTGTGCACGGAATATTAAGTATATTGAGGAAAGTCACGTGGGAACAAAGAAGGCTCGGAGGTAATAAGGTAATAAACTAACGTGGTAACAGTGGCGAGGAAAGGTGGGAATTAGAAATGATTTGATATTCTTCTTCATTCTTTTCTCTATTTCCTAAATTTTGCACATTAACCTGTACCATTTATATAATTAAAAACATAACAGAAGTCTGTACGCATCAAACAACATAGCTAAAGATATAGTAAGGGAACACATTAAGAATACAGAGATTAAATCATTCAGCGTGAGAAATTAGCTCATTACCGTCCCAGAGGACAGATAAATTGGACGATAAGAAACAGGAATGGAGGGGCACCTGGGTGGCTCAGCGGGTTAAAGCCTCTGCCTTCAACTCGGGTCATGATCTCAGGGTCCTGGGATCGAGCCCCGCATCGGACTCTCTGCTCAGCAGGGAGCCTGCTTCCCCCTCTCTCTCTGCCTGCCTCTCTGCCTGCTTGTGATCTCTCTCTCAAATAAATAAAATCTTTAAAAAAAAAAAAAAAAAGAAAAAGAAACAGGAATGGAAACAGCATTGCCAGGAAAGGTATGAAAGTCTTCGAAATGGACAAGAGAGATTATTGGCGCTCTGGGGCTCCCGTCCGGTACCTCGGGCTAAGACTTCCCTTGTTCTGGAGCGACTCAGAGACAAAATTGCAAAGAATTCTCATCTACAGACGCACACATGAATTGTGTCTGGCAGAGTGCAAGGGACTGTCACTGTCACTGGGGACAGGGGCCAACTCTGCACTCATTCACAAAGTCATTCCAGAATTCCTGGTCATTTCTCTACACCGTGTGTTCTCTGAATTTTCCTAGCTAGCTGTGACCTCTTACCCGTCGTCACCTGAATTCCTGAGTCCTTTCAACATTCATATTCCTTACAAAGAAAGTAGAGAGCTAAGACGACTAACAAAAATAACTCTTAATTTTGATTATTCACAGTCACTGAAGGTCAAAATTAAATCACTAATACCTTTTTAAAAAATTTTTTTAAAGATTTTATTTATTTGGCACAGAGAGAGATCACGAGTAGGCAGAGAGGCAGGCAGAGAGAGAGGGGGAAGCAGGCTCCCCGCTGAGTGGAGAGCCCGATGCGGGGCTTGATCCCACGACCCTGAGATCATGTCTGGGCTGAAGGAAGAGGTTTTAACCCACTGAGCCACCCAGGCGTCCCCACGAATACCTTTTTAATTAAATACAGACAATATGGTAAATGATACAAAGATTTGGTGTGACAAAACTGTATATGCAACCCAAGTATTTATAAATGATAGATGTGAATTTATTGAGGAAAATTCCTATCTGGAGAGCCCCTCCCCCATCCCCCGCAAAAAAAAAAAGAAAAAAAAAAAGCCTTATAGCCTTAAGTGATTTTTCAATTTTGAAATAAAAAACTTAATGAGTGATTGGTGAGGGAAGGCCTGGGTGGCTCAGTCATTAGGCGTCTGCCTTCAGCTCAGGTCCTGTGCCCTGCATCCTGGGATCAAGTCCTGAGCCTGGCTCCCTGCTCAGTGGAGAGCTTGCTTCTCCCTCTCCTACGCCCTCCTCAGGTGCTCTCTCTCACTCTCTAATAAATAAATGAAATCTTAAAATAAAGAAAAAAGGGAGTGGCATAGTGATGTTATTAACATCTAATATAAACAAAAATGCTGGGATTGACAAAAATGAGAGTGAGCACATGCATTTTATGTTTATACAGGAGACACAGTTTCCCCTCTTCACAACAAGCCTTAGTAATGCACATGTCCTAACACAGAAGGGACAGCCATTTCCTAGTTTCCCATTCTGGAAAGTAGGATCCCCGGCTTCCTCTCGAGCACCCACGAGGTCATTCCCAAAACAGCTCAGGCACCACATCTCTTGAAAACCACACGGTGCGAGAGCGGCGGGGAAACCTGGCCGGCTGCTCGCTTCCATTCCTGCACGGTGACCTGATCGCATGGTGAAGCCCGGCCCGGGATAAGCAGGGATGTGGCAGAGGTCCGGGGAGAGGGAGGGAGGAGGTGCTCCCCCCCAACCCATGAGAGAACCCCGAATTCCAGGAATCCCAGCTGCAGGGAAAACATCCAAGGTCAAGGTTTAAGATGTCCAGCTTAGAGTCAGAGGCATGGAAGCCCCGCTCTTCACACGTGGAAAAGAGCAGCGACCACCAGCCTGAGGACGGAGGACGGAGGGGAGAAGGCAGGGGACGTATCGGAAATGTAAAGACACATGTCCAGGGGCCGGGTATCTGGGGCAAAACTGGGGGTGCCTGGGTGGCCCCGGTGGTTGAGTGTCAGACTCTTGATTTCGGCTCAGGTCGTGATCTCAGGGTCCCAAGTCAGGCTCTGCGCTCTGTGCGGGGTCTGCTGGACTTTCTCTTTCCTTCTCCCTCTGCCCCTCCCCTCTGCTTGCTCGCATGCTCTCTAGAATAAATGTTAAAAACGAAACAAAACAAAACAGGCCAAACTTTCAAATAGAAGTTTTGTAAAACGCAGCCCGACAGGACAGAAATTAGAACAAGACTAGAGTTACAGAAACAGATGCTTTGTTGAATTCAATTTCCATCGGGTTTCTTTTTTGGGTCAAAGAAAATTTTAGATATTTTATTTTTATTTTTTTTTAAGTTTGTTTATTTATTTGACAGGAAGAGAGATCACAAGTAGACAGAGAGGCAGGCAGGGAGAGAGGGGGAAGCAGGTTCCCCGCTGAGATCACAAGTAGACAGAGAGGCAGGCAGGGAGAGAGGGGGAAGCAGGTTCCCCGCTGATCGATGCGGGGCTCGATCCCAGGACCCTGACATCATGACCTGAGCCGAAGTCAGAGACTTTAACCCACTGAGCCACCCAGGCGCCCCCAAATTTTAGATATTTTTAAAAAATCATCAACATGATATGATACTTTATGTGGAAAATCCAAAAGACTCCATTCCAAAACTGCTAGAACTCATACAGGAATTCAGTAAAGTGTCAGGATATAAAATCAATGCACAGAAATCAATTGCATTCCTATACACCAACAAGACAGAAGAAAGAGAAATTAAGGCGTCAATCCCATTTATAATTGTACCCCAAACTGTAAGAATATAGGAAATACACCTAACCAAAGAGGCAGAGAATCTGTACTCAGAAAACTACAAAGTACTTTTAAAAGAAATTTAGGAAGACACAAAGAAATGGAAAGACGTTCCATCTCATGGATTGGAAGAACAAATATTGTGAAAATGTCTATGCTACCTAAAGTAATCTACACACTTAATGCAATCCCTATCAAAATACCATCATTTCAAAGAAATGGAACATATAATCCTAAAATTTATATGGAACCAGAAAAGACCACGAATAGCCAGAGGAATGTTGAAAAAGAAAACCAAAGTCGGCGGCATCACAATTCCTGACTTCAAGCTCTATTACAAAGCGGTAATCATCAAGACAGTGTGGTACTGGCACAAAAACAGACACGTAGATCAATGGAACAGAATAGAGAGCCCAGAAATGGAACCCCAACTCTATGGTCAACTAATCTTTGACAAAGCAGGAAAGAATATTCAATGGAAAAAAGACAGTCTCTTCAACAAATGGTGTTGGGAAAACTGGACAGCCACATGCCGAAGAATGAAACTGGACCATTTCCTTACACCACACACAAAAATAGACTCAAAATGGATCAAAGACCTCAATGTGAGACAATAATCCATCAAAATCCTTGAGGAGAACACAGGCAGCAACCTCTTCGACCTCAGCCACAGCAACTTCTTCCTAAAAACCTCATCAAAGGCAAGGGAAGCAAGGGCAAAAATGAACTACTGGGGCTTCATCAAGATCAAAAAATTTTGCACAGCAACGGAAATAGTCAACAAAACCAAAATACAACTGGCAGAATGGGAGAAGATATTCGCAAATGACATATCAGATAAAGGGTTAGTATCCAAAATCTATAAAGAACTTCTCAAACTTGACACCCAAAGAACAAATAACCCAATCAAGAAAGAGGCAGAAAATACGAACAGACATTTCTGCAAAGAAGGCATCCAAATGGCCAACAGACACGTAAATGTGCTCAACATCACTCGGCATCAGAGAAATACGAATCAAAACCACAGTGAGATACCACCTCATACCAGTCAGAATGGCTAAAATTAGCAAGTCAGGGAACGACAGATGTTGGCGAGGATGCAGAGAAAGGGGAACCCTCCTACACTGTTGGTGGGAATGCAAGCTGGTACAGCCACTCTGGAAAACAGTATGGAGGTTCTGCAAAAAGTTGAAAATAGAGCTACCCTACGACCCAGCAATTGCACTACTGGGTATTTACCCTAAAGTTACAAATGTAGCGATCCGAAGGGTCACAAGCACCCCAATATTTATAGCAGCCATGTCCACAATAGCCAAACTATGGAAAGAACCTAGATGTCCATCAACAGATGAATGGATAAAGAAGATGTGGTATATACATACAATGGAATACTATGCAGCCATCGAAAAACCTGAAATCTTGCCATTTGCAATGATACGGATGAAACTAGAGGGTATTAAGCTAAGTGAAGTAAGTTAATCAGAGAAAGACATCTATCATATCTCTCTGGTATGAGGAATTTGAGAGGCAGGCAGGGGGGTGTTGTGGGGCAGGGAGGGAAAAAATGAAACAAGATGGGATCGGGGAGGGAGACAAACCATAAGAGACTCAATCTCATGAAACAAACTTGAGGGTTGCTGGGGGGTAGGAGGGATGGGAGGCTGGGGGATGGACACTGGGGAGGGTATGAGCTATGGTGAGTGCTGTGAAATGTTTAAGCCTGATGATTCACAGACCTGCACCACTGGGGCAATAATACTTTATATGTTAATTAAAAAAATCATCAATACACTACGCACATATCATCAATACAGTATGGGTGACCAATCGCGAAGCTGAACACGTCCGTGACAGCTTTGTTCAAAAGGGCACTAAAACGGACCCAAAAAGTCACACCACTA
Organism: Nasua narica; assembly: GCA_028533885.1. Classification (NCBI taxonomy): domain Eukaryota; kingdom Metazoa; phylum Chordata; class Mammalia; order Carnivora; family Procyonidae; genus Nasua; species Nasua narica. Next base: position 45,852,235 of record CM052803.1, on the reverse strand, counting down.
CACTGAAACCAGGACTGACCTCAAAAGTCTATGAAAATACCCTCCCCTTCCCTCCCCCATGTAGGACCTCGACCCCAGCCTCCCGGACAAGGTCCTTCTATTTTTGAATAGAAAAAGAATTTCCTGGGGGAGAAGCTGATTCACACACAGCAGAATCTTCCAAACCATCTCCAGTTCATCCCCAGATCAACGTCCGGCCTTCCTTTCCGAGAGAGAGATCGAGCGAGAGCTCAGTGCTGCGACAGAGAGATGGGGCGCCCGTCGGGGTTTCTTCCAGGGAGTGAAGGACTGTCGGCAGAAGAGACTCCAAGAATAGAATCCACCCCACCAATAGCTGAAGGAGACTCACGCCACCCGAAAGGCAATTTAAAAAACTCACTACCACCTCCTAAGACAACACGCAACGAAAGGAAGGCAAAAATATATATATATTTTAACAGGCTGAAGAGGTTTCTAAAAACAGAGCTGGTATTAATATTGTCATTAGTGGAGAAATACTGGAGAGATGCACTTGAAAATCACAAGCCACACGAGGAGGCCTGACGCGGCTGCTGAATCGGGGGGTAGGAAAGGCAGCAGGACACAACCCAGAACTCAGGGGAGTCAAGTGCTCACGCTGGGACCCCTGCAGCCCCCAAAGCCTCCGAGTCCGCGCAGATCGACACAGACGCAGGGGAAACATCCCGGAGGACCACGAGCTGCACAGCTACCAGCAAAAACTGGTTCAAAAGCCAGCCAGCAAAAGAAACGCTCGCCGCTCCTGCCAACACTGCCCCTGTTGGAAACGCCCAGAAGGCCGCCCTGAGCATCCCGTGCGCCTGGCTTCCCAGACCAGACTCTCCAGAACCAGTCCAAGTCCTCTCCTTGATGGAGACTGAGGTCTCCCCGACAGAGTCAGAGCCCAAGACACAGAAGTAACCGAGCATGTAGGGGACGCCTTGAGACAGCCTCGCCGGGAGGTAGCTCCACCTCGAGGGGTCCCGTGGGGCGCGTCCCCCGGCCCATCAGGTGCGGAGCTGGGCCGGAGAACCACTGGATGAAAAAGTACAGAATTTGTCTGGCTTCTGTCTGGGCGGAAGACAGGAGCCTAACGCCAGGACGGCCCCCTTTGCTCGGTGCCAGGCCCCATGCTAAGCAGCTGGGAGACCTCACTTTACTCAATCCCCCTGAGAACTGTAAGGGGAACGCTGCATTCCACAGATGGAGAAACTGAGGCTCGCGGGGGGAAGGGACAGGCTCAGGGTCCTTCAGCCCCGTCTACGTGTTCCTCACTGTGTCCCACTCCCCACTCCCTCCCTGCATGCCTCTGCTGCACCCACTCGGGGCTGACCAGCCCTCTTGTCACCTCCGGGTGGGCCCGGGGTCCACGGCCGTGCTCCAGACCCCCCACCAGGTCCCTGCCTCAGCTTTCCCCTCTCATTTCAGCCCACAGCTACAGCCATTTGGCGATGACTCTGCAAGGTTCCCTTTTCTGAGCTATTTGCATAGCTATGAAATGGGGACGATGATGGTGTGACAGTGGCTACCCCACAGTGCGGGTCCTCGGCAAGCCCAGTGCACCCCTTCTCTGGATGCCTGTCCCTCTAGCAGCCCCAGCCCAGTGAGGTGCAGACCCCGAGGGCAGGGGACAGGCTGCTTCTGCCCCCGAGTTTCAACAGAGAAGGCATGACATCCAGCCCCCAGCCTGGCCCCCGCTCCCTGCCTCCTGCCCTCCTCCAGGGCATGCAAGGGGGTGACAGGGCTGTGGGCAGAGCCTCTGGAGAGACCTCTCTCCGAGACACGCAGGGGCCCCTGCACTGAAACCACTCCCAGCACTCCGAACTGTCCTCCTTCCTGGACCGGATGCTCACACTGGACACTGTGCAAGCCCAAGTGCAGACGCAGGAACCCGTGCCTTTCCCTCCCCTGCCGTGCCGTAACCCTGCTGTAGAAGGGCGCCAGACTGCCGGGTCCCTCCCCCGTTTGAGGGTGCCGGAGGGCTCGGGGAGGCTCGCTTCCTAGCGCCGCAGGCCTAGACCACGCCCAACTCCAGGAAACGGCCTCACGCTCCACACCAGAGGCCGCAGGACCGGGCCGTTCACCACGCCACTCCATCCACTTCCCAGTTTCCGTCAGCTCCCTCCGGGAGCCCCAAGGAAAGCCCACCCCAGAGCCAGACCCACCCAGCGCGTGGCATCCCAAGTCCCAGGCCACTTGCACGAGGATGCCCTGGAGGAAATCCCAGACCCCGGAGCCCCAGCGGCCACCCAGGCCCCCCTGACCTTCTTGGTGTAGCCCATCGCCTTCAGGACAGAGTGGTTCAAGGTCTCCAAGGAAGCCAAGACGTCCTCATAATCGCCCATGTGGTCCACAAAGTAATCTGAGGGAAGGCAAAGTGAAGGTCAGGGGCAAAGGAGGAGGATCCCACCCCATCCCCCGCCCTGGGGGCCCCTCCCATGAATCCCACCTGTGCCCCCATCGCTCCCCGGAGTCCCATCCCGCCACCCCAGTCCTGGTCCCCGCAGAACTGGGTACTCACCACACAGCTCCTTGGTGTCCACGTGGCTGCAGAGAGAAGGAGGGTGCCTCAGGTCAGGCCTGTCCCATCCCATCCGCCCTCCCTCTCCGCAGCGCCCACGGCCCCGGGCTGCCCGCCGGGCATCGTCCGCCACCCTCCACGCGGGCCCCGTGAGCCCTGCTTCACACGTGAGGTCAAGGACGCTTCCCTCCCAAGGACGGAGCAGGGAACCCCCCCCGCAAGTCTCTGGCCCCACGACTGCTCACTTCTCTCCCCGACTCTGCCGCTCACGTCATGAGCATACGGGACAGGGAATGGGTCGAGGCCGGGGGCTGGGAGAAGGGAGGGAATGGGACAGAAGGAGGCCCATGACTAGTATAGGCTTCCCCTGGGGCACGCCTGCCTGCTGGGTCCGGGGGCTCTCGGGGGTCCTGGACCCCCTTCTCGTCCCCACCCTTGCCCTGGGGTCCCGCATCCCTATTCCTACCATGTGGAGAGGACTGGGTCTCTCCTCAGAGGAGACTAAGCCCCAGAACGCCACCCACGCTGCGGAAGGTGCAGGCAGCAGCCTCTGAACGGAGACGCAGTGGTGGGGTGTGCTGGGGGCACATGCCAAGGGACCCTTTCTGGGCCCCGGTTCCCTCACTGACAGAGGAGGGGCTGCCCTGGGCTGGAGAGCTCCCGGAACCCCAGTTCAGTAAGATGCATCTGGGAGAGGGCTCCTATGGCCAAAGAAATCTGGGTTCAGAGGCTTTGGAAGCCTTGTCTTGGAGGTTCCTCCAATTCACATTCCATAGTAAACGTTCTGACAAGTCCTGCAAAGAGGAAGCCTGTTTCATTGTGCTCAAATGAGGATTTCAACCAAAGCCTCCTTCCTCCACCTACCCAGCTGACCCAACACAAAAGGCCCCATGACAATGAGTAAACCAGGAGGCACCTCCAGACCCCTTTCAAAGCTCCCTGGGGGACTGCAGAAAGTGCTCAGAAACCTCCATTTGTTTGCAGAAACCAAGCCCTTCGTGGGCTCAGCAGCAGGGAGCTGTTTCCAGGGCCCGTTCCCAGACAAGGACACCTGCCCACCCTGGTCCCCAGCCTGTGCCTCCCAGGACACTCAGCCACACCATGGTGCTGGGTCCCTTGCAGGCACGCCTGGGGGCAGCTCCTTATCCAGACTACCTCCAGCCTGTCTCAGGGGACCCCAGCTCAGCAAATCTGCTCCAAGCAGCACCCCCGGAACTCTGGTCCCCAGGGCCTGCGTGGGCCCAAGGAGGGGGACGGGCTGTGGTGGGGAGAAAGGGGCCGGGCCTCATCCTGCCTGGCGAATCCCAGGGAAAGAGTTGCTGGGGTCGGGTGAGTTTGAGCAGAATGTACACTTTGCACCTGACTTAGGGACGGGTCAGGCCAGAGTTTACAGTGAGTTCTGAGACCCTAGTTCGGGGGTTACAATGGGGCTTAGCGAGATCGAGAGGAGCGAGGTTCAAGTCAGAGCCACAATCGGCATCTGGTCAGTTTGGTTAAAGACAGGACCAGCGAGGACCGGGAGGTTCCCGTCGGGACGGGGATGAGATCGAGATACTCGGGTCAGAGTTACCAGGAGGCAGAGGTCACCGCCAACGCCCCCTTTTCATTACCCCGTGGACACCCTACAGTGCTGAGGGTCTGTCCCTTCTCGGCCACGTGTGCTCAGGAAAGACAAACCTGCTGAGGTCAGGTCCCCGTGCCCACCCCCGGTCACCCTGGCCGGCGGGGCCTGGCTTTTGGGTCGGCGAGTGCAGAGATGTTTTGGGGCTCCTGACCCTCCAGGGCAGTGGGACACAGAGACTGATCGCCTCGCCGGGAGGGAAGACGGGTCTCCCCAAACCCACGGGACGCCGCCCCAGCCCAGCGCGGGCTCACTTGGTGTTGTCGCAGTCGATCGTGTGGAAGAGATCCTCCAGTTCTCTCTCGTTGAGGACGCCATCTGCGAAGAAGAGCTGGAACTCCTCCAAGGATAACTTCCCATCGTCTGCAACGAAGGGAGGAAGGAGGCAGGGCAGCTGGTGTCTAAGAGATAAGACAGCCCCAAGTCCAGACAATCCCCAAATCCATGGATCAACTCCAGCTGGAGAATCTCCGCCCGCCCAGCAAACGGTGAAATTAACTAGCAAACTCCAGGTTGCAGAAAAACCACCGCCTCGCCCAGCTAATTCCCAAACAAACACACCAGCACTCGATTACAGATAATCCCCGAGCCAACAAACACGGCAAGCAGCAGCTGGTGGGCTGGGGCTCATTCACCGACACGAGCAACGAACGGCACCTGCTCTGGGCCAGGCCCTCCTGCCCCCCATTCGCCTGGCCACACCGGGGTGGGTACCCTCCAAGGGAGCACCACGCCAAAGCCAGGGGGTCTGAGGACTCTTCCCTCTTGCTTCCAAAGGCCCACATAATCACCCCCCTAGTGGCACCACCTCCAACCGAAGCACCCAGGTCCCGACTTGGGGGAAGGAATGACTCCTGTCCACTCTGCCCTAGCCACGCGGCAAACTTGGGGCCCAAACCTTCCCACTGGCCGACGTGAGACGGTGGCCTACAGTTGGCAGGTAGTTCTCCACCTACCAGAGCCCCAGCCGGAAGACGCCAAACCCTGGGGGAAGGAGGCACCTGGGCCTGCGGGTGGACCAGGGATGGGAGGGGCCCTGCAGCCGCTGGGTCCCACCGGTCCCACCCTCTGTCTCACCTCTTCTCCCTCTGTCTGCAGCCCCCCAGGACACCGGGGGGGGAGGTCTCCTGGGCTGGGGGCAGGGGGTCACGGAGCAGGGGGCTCGCGGCAGATGCCAGCGACTCTGGGAGAGAGAGGCAGTGGCCCAGCTTCCCCTCCTCCGCAACTTCCTTCCACCTAGACACACCTGTGCAGCAAACTCCCCATGGCTGATCTCCACCTCCTCCTCGTGGCCTCCACCCCCTCGTAGATGATCTCAGACCAGTTCCAGCTGCTCCTTAAAGGAGCCACGACTGTGGGAGGCCGTGGAGGTCAGGGAGTGGGATGCCCCCAGCCCCTGGGCACAGAGCCCCCTGCCGTTCCTTCCAGCCAGTCTGCAAAGTCCCTACAAGCCCACAGGGCACCTCTGTGTGGATTAGAAAGAGATGCCCCCTCCTGGTCTGGAGGGAGACAGGAGTTGGCCCTCTACCTGTCTTCCCTGTGGCCCATCAGGCCTGCAGCCTCAGGAGAAGGGAGAGAGGGAGCACATGAGCGTTCGGGAGGGAGGGCTGGGCAAAGGACAACCTCCCTGCTGGCCTCTGACTTCCACGCTCAGGTTGCAATGTCACAGAGGGAAATGAATTTGTAGCTTTCAAAAACAAGAAACAAGAGCTTCCCCCCCAACAAAGCAGACAAGCTCCCCCCACAAACACAAAAAAAGCAACCGTGAAAAGGTCTTCACACTACCAGTTGTGAAGGACGCAAGCCCCACGGTGGCTCTTTCTAGTCTGTGAAAAAGAGGAGACTTCCCAAGTTTCCTCTGACAAAACTGCTCATACAAACAGTAGTCTTGGCTTCCATCTGTACATTCGGTCTTCATAGGACCCCCATTTTCCAGAGTGGTAAACTGAGACCCAGAGCCGCTATGGGATCCACAGCCGGAGCTAGAGCTTCGGCCAACTGGCTCCCAAGTCCATGCCCTCCCCCAGGCCCGGGGCATGGGGTGGGGGGGAAGCGTGGGGAGATCCACTACACAGGGCTGCCACAGGCACAACGCCGCCCCCGGGGCTGGTGGGGGCGTCTCTCTGCCTCCACCGTCCCCCCCACCCCAGTCTCCTCTATCCGGTCTGCACTCAGGCAGAGCGACACCCGCCAGGCCCCCCCGGGCACAGACTTCTCGGCTGACATTCACCTTGAATGTCCTGCCACAGCCCTAATGAGCCCAGCTCCGCTAATGAGGGAAGGAACAGCTCCTGCCCAGGCCTCTGTACCGTCAGAGGAGCGGGCCTGGCCCCCACTCCCAGCAAGGACGCCGAGCGGGCCGTTTGCAGGTGTCTTCGCTAATGAGCATGAGCTCAGCCTGTTTCCGTGACCTTTCAAATGCCAGGACTCTGCCTGCGTCCACGTCCCCGGGGAGGAGCGCACTCCGGCGCTTGGCCCTCCGCTGGACATCTCCCGCCGCGCTCCCGGGCTTCACGTCCAGGGCTGCGGGCAGATACCCCTGACCCTCGGCCTCCCTGCAGGAGCCACGATCCGTCTGTCTCCATGCAGCAGGCCTCCCGGGAGCGGCCAGCACAGGCCGGCCCGAGCGTCTGGCCCTGGGATCCCGGAGGCTTCGGCCGGGAGACCATATCCCACCCTGCACCCTCGGGCATCGCTCCTGCGGATGCCCCGGGCAGAGCCCGCACCCACCTGTGCGCGCCGGCTGCATCCGGCCCCTCCCCCAGCCGTGTTCTCAGGCGCAGCTGCCCAAGCTGCTCCCCAGCCCGGTATCGGCAGTCCCGCGCCCGCATGCTCTGGGCCGTGTGCTGGGCATCGCCAAAAAGAGGGTGATGCTTCCTATCCCAGCAGGAGCGCAGTGAAGCCCCGGTGAGGTCGAGGAAGGGGTGCCCGGTGGCCCCAGCAGCCCCCCCGGGCGGTAAGCTCCGGGGGCGGGGCGCAAGTAGGAACTAAACACCTGTTAGCAAAGCACGGCGTCCACGCCCACAGGTGGCGTCGGGCTCACGGTTCCCCCGGGCCCGGGCGCCCACACTCGGCAAATGCCCCACCAGGGCCCTCGGAGGGTGGTCCCGGTGTCACTAGGCCCTCTTACAGATGGGGAAACTGAGGCCCCGAGCATTTGCTGACTGGACTGCGGTCCCGAGAGCCAGGACCCTAACAGAGAAGCACTCCACCTCCTCACAGGCGCCGAAGCTCCTCTGAACCGATATCACACACACGCACTAACCTGGCGACAAGTCCCCAGGGCCACTCGGCGGCGGGGGTGCCGGGAAGACCCGAGGCCCCAGGAGGGGGATGGGCTCGGCCTCCGTGGGGGCCGCGGAGGGAAGTCGAGGGGCGGAAACACAGTCTCCGGCAGCCACAACGAGCGGCTAGGAGACTCCATCCGGGCCTGAAGGGAGGCGGCGCCACCCCCCACCAGGCAGGTGCGCGTGCGCACACGGGCCCGCGCACTGGGCGTGTCCAGCGGTCAGCACAGGGGCAGGCCCGGCACGCAGGCCCACGGCCGCCGGCCGGAGCCCAGCAGCCAGACTCCCGCGGCCGTGCACAGCCGCCCTCGGCAAGGTACACACCCGTGACCTCGAAGCCTACAGACCTTTGTGAAGACCTACTGTGTGCCCACGATGGGGACGAGCCCACATTCCTACCAGCCAGGGGCTCGGAATGGGCGAAGGTGATCACGCGGCCCCAGGCCACGGCACACTGAAGACGCCAGAGAGACGCCCGTGTCTGGGTCGGGGACCGAGCCCCTCAGCCCCCTGCTGAACCTCGAAGGCTGTTTGGGTCCACGTGGTCCCAAGCACTTCTCGAGGTCATTGAGGGCCCCCCATCTCTCTCCCTCCCCCCTGCTCCAAATGGAACTGCTGCTGAGTCCCGAGTCCCAAGAGGCCTGGGAGGGGCCACTGTCCCGCCCAAGGAAGGGGGCAGGGGATGGAGACCCCTGGGCCCGGACTTCTAGTCCAGGCCTGTGCAAGGTCCTCCCTCAAGGCCTCATTCTAGCGCTGACACCATGGGGGGATGGGCCAGGGAGGGAGGGGGTGGCTAGAGCAGCCACCCACGACCTAGGCCCACACGGGTCAGGGCCTCCTGCTCCCCACAATTCCCACGTCTCCTCCCTGCACTTTCCCAACAGCCAAGGGCGTAGGCAAGTTAAGCGTAACCAATCAGCCCACTTTAGAGATGGGGAAGTTGAGGCCTGCAGAGGGACTATGTCTTGGCTAAAGGCCACGGAGTGTAGCTCTGGCCTGGGAACTAGGACGACAGCGTTTACATGAAGTTGTGCTTGCGACTGTGAGGACCGTGAGGCTCAGCGTGCCCTTGGGAAACCTGGTCCTTCTCAGGCCCCCACCTCCCACACGCAGCGGAAATCCTTTCTGAAAAGTTAGGAGGAGTGCAGGGTCCCGAACACACGGGCCCTCACGTCGCTGGGGAGGGCACCTGACGTGGGGAAAAGTCCCGGCATCTCAGCAACAGCTCAACTATCTTCGTGAGGCTGGGTGACCCCAAGTAAGTCACTTAACCTCTCTGGGCCACTACGGAATCATCCGAACAGGAGCCAACAGCACTGAGGGCACTAGGTTGCGGCGAGGAAGACATGTGCCAGGGCCTGGGAAGGGCCTAGAGTGAGGCTGGGGCTCCTTTAAAGGCTGGTCGCTGGGTACCCCATCCCTGGGCTGCTCTGGCCCAGCCCAGCTGCACAAGGGCCGGCGCTCTCCCGGCACCTACTGTATGCAGAACATCTGGGCATCACAGACACCCACGCCCTGGATCCCCGTGGCATCCCTACTAAGTACGAACCATGGGAATCCCACTGTATAGACAGGGAAAATGAGGCACGGGGCAGAGCTGGGACGTGGCCTTCTGACTTCAGCATCCTGTACATTTAACCCTTAGGTGCGAGGCTGTCCTTGCCCGCCCCCCACCCTGGTCCCTTCCCCTGAAGCATCAGGACGCAAAGAGCCAGGGTCTCATTCAGGGGACTGCCAGGGAGGGAAACTCACCATTTTTGTCCGCCCGGCGGAAAATCTGCGGAGAAGAAAAGTACAGTCAGTTGGTGGGCCCCCAGAGGGGCAGACGCCCTCCAGTGGCTTCTGACTCATCTGGGATCCCACTCCTGGGGGCGGGGGTAGGGGCAGGGGGTAGGGGCAGGGGGTGGGGAAATGGAGCAGCCCCTCCCCCAGGAGGTGACCCGGCTGGGATCCAGGGGGGGAGGGACTCTGGAGGCAGAGTCCTCCCAACCGCCCGCGAGGAAGCAGCGCCCACTCTCCTGCTGGGCCGCCAGCCTGCCCACGGCCACACTGGCAGCCGAGTGCGCACACACGTGGACACACACGCGGACACACACATTCACACCCAGCCACATGCTTGCTTCCAGAGCGGGCCGTCCACGTGGCCGCACCCACCGTGCTACGCGCAGTCACACACTGGGCATCCGTGGCCCGGGGACGCAGCCGCTGCACCCCTCCTGGAACCCCGCGGGAACCCCGATGGCCTCCAGGGAAGTCTGCTCGGTCCCAACAGAGATGGCTGCTAGGGGAACCTCGAGGACCAGCCGGGGGGGCTGCGACTGGATTGTTTTCCAGGTGGGGGAGTGCGTGGAAGCAGGCCACCCAGAGCTCGGCAGCCCAGCTGCAGATGTGAGGTTCTGGCTGCAGGGGGAGAGGAGGAGGGAGGTGACAGCCACCCACCCCTCCAAGGGTGAGCTGAGACCAGATGACTTCTCCCCCTGGTATTTGCAGGATGAGGTGAGCCATGCTCATAAGAAGGAACAGGGGGAGGCATCACCGCCTCTGGCCATCCATCTCACCTCTGATTCTGGCCCTGGGACCAAGGACAGATGTCCCCCCCCTCCAAGCACCTGAGACTGTGACACTGAAGCCGCAGCTCAGGAAGGCTTCTCAGACATCACCCCCTTCCCTCAGCTGAAACCCTGCTCTGGGGTACCTGGCCAGGGGCCTCTGTGGCTGGGGCAGAAGGGGAAGCAAGGACCAGAGCTCCGCCCTGGGCCCTCCACACCCCTGCTCCTAACTGCAAAGTGCCCCGAGGCCAGGGTCCCACCTTCAGGGGCGCACGATGGCCCAGCCAAACAAGCAACCGATTCAGACCACATGATGTGGCTCCAGGAGTCCGCTCCCCACCCCCACGCACCACTCCATCTCCCAGAGGAAGAAATGGAGGCTCAGAGCCCACACACACCAGCATGAGAAGGACCCCCGAGCCTGCTGCCCGCATCGTTAGAAACGGGAAGGGTCTGGATAGGGCTTTCCCCCGTGAACTATGCTGGGGTCTGGAGAGAGGGCAGTTGCGCAAGAGAGAGAGAGAGAGAGAGAGAGAGAGAGAGAGTGTGTGTGTGTGTGTGTGTGTGTGTGTGTCTGCGGGCAACCACAAGCACCCACAGGGCAGCTCCCCCTGCCCTGCCCAGCCCCCTCTGCACAGAGCCAACTGTGGGTTTCAGGAGAGAGGAAGGGAAGGGGAGAGGAGATCCACGCTCCCCCCAACAATCCAACGCACATACACAACTCTCCCCCAAACCCGCGGGGCACAGGACCCTCACTGGCACAGGCACAACCTACCACCGAGCCGTTAGGGTGGTGGTAGTGCCCAGAGTGGGGGGTGCCCAGGATGGAGCCCCCTCCTCCTCTCCCTCACTCTACAGAGCCTGGCTCCCACCCCCAGCAGTCCCTCCTGAAGAAGCTTCCTCCCACTCTTGGGGAGTAGGTGGGAGGGTGAGGTGGGCTTCCCAGAGGTGGGTGGTTTGGATCCTGGGGGAGGGGGCCGGTGGTTTGAGTCGAGGGTATGGAAGGAGTGGAGGACAGACGGGGCTCCTCGTGGAGTGGGGGGTGGGGGGAGCCCAGAGGGGTAGCAGATGCGGGTGGCCCCAGCTCTACTGAAAGGAGGGGAAGACACAGGTGGGGAGGGGGCTTCACTGTCAAAGAGCCGGTGCCTAGGGTGGAAAGGGGCTTTGGGGATGAGAATACACGGGCTCGTGGTCTACGACCAGGATGAGAAAAGGGGCACCGGAGCCTGGAAGGAGAGGGGGTCTCAGAAAAGTAGCGATTCAGGCAGGCATCCGGGATGGAGAGGAGGAGGGGGCCGGAGGCGGCAGGGGTTCCCTTCCCGACAGGAATGAGGGTAAAGGGTCAGTTGCAGGGCTGGGGAAACGGTAAGGGTTTAGCCAGCACAAAAGTAGGGGGGCGGTGGCCGGGTCCAAGGGCTCCAGGGTCCCGGCTCCGAGAAGGTGGGGTTCCCAAGAAATGGTGGGAGGGAGAGGAGGAGGACCGTCCCGGTCCGGGGACGAGGCTAGACTGCGATGGAGACCGGCCGGCACTCAGAGGGGCTGGGGTCGCGCTCTGGGACGCGGAGGGGCCGGGTGCGGGTCCCGCTACGGGCAGCCGAGGGGAAAGGGCCGGGGTCCCCCGCCCGGGAAGGAGGGAGCCTCTCGGGTCCCGCCGGGGGCGCAGAAGGGCGGCGTCCGGAGGGCCCGGGTGGGAGGAGGGGGCTCAGGGTCCCGGCCCGCGCGTACTCACGTCCAGGATGACGGCGGTGCCCCCGCGCGGCGAGCCGGGCCCTGGGCCGGGGTCCGCAGTGGGGGCGTCGGGGGCGTCGGGGGCCAGCGGCGCCCGGGGCTCGCCCATCCTGGCGCCCACCCAGCGCAGAAGCCCGCCCAGCGCCCGGCCCTGCGGCGGCGGCTCCCGGAGCAGCCTGTGCGCGCCGGCCCTGCACAGGCGCGCCGCCCGCTCGCACATCGCGCCGCGCCCGCCGCCGCCGCCGTCGCCGCCGCCGCCGCCCGGAAGCCCGCCGACCCCCGCCCGGCCCGCGGCCCGCCCCCGCGCGACCCCTCCCCGCCGCCGCCGCCGCCCGCGCCGCCCCGCCCTCCCTCCCTCTGCCCCGCGGCCACCGCGGGGACGGGCCGGCGCCGGGGGAGGGGGGGCGCTCCGCCTGGACCCCGAGCCACGTGCCTCGTGTCCACCGCCCCCCCCCCGCCCCCGGCAGCGGGGCGCGGCGGCAGGGGGCTAACCGCGAAGACGCCGTGCTGGGGGGGTGGCCCCCAACCCGGCTAAGGCGGGGGCCGCCCGGGAGGCGTGGGGTCGGCGGGCATCCGGCCGCGCAGCCGGGGGCTTCCTGGGGGCCGCCCCCCGAAAGTCTCCCGCTGCCCCCTCCCGAAGGTTCCCCCACCCCACCCGTGTCGCCGACGCAAGGGCCGGAGCGCAGGTGTCCGGCGAGCCCGGAGCGCCCTCTGCTGGCTGCAGCTCCGGGGACTAGTGCCCACCCGCTGGGCCTCCCCACCACCACTCCCGAGGGCCTGCGGGCCCCCTCAAACCAACCCACTCGCATAGCACAGCGCCCAGACTGGTGCCCCAGAACACCCTCTTCCCCTCGCACCCCATCCACCTATCGTCCATCTGCCCAAAGGACGAGCTAAGGCTTGTGCTAGGCGCTGGGTGGCACTAATGGGACTGGCGGTGGGGGCGGGGGTGTCCTTGGCCTCCTGGAACGTGCATCCAAGCGGCAGAATCAGACCCTGGAGTGATTCCATAGATACATAAGCCATTAATAATGAACCGCCATGAACCCTGGGCCCCAGAACCGGGGGTTGGCCTGGGGGTTAGGGAGGGGCTCGATGCAGAGAAGACCTCCTGCAGGAAATGATCTTTAGGTTGCGAGAGTGGAAGGAGAGGGGCAGCCACGAGGCTGGAGGGGTGAGCAGGGGCTGTGAAGGCCTCCCCAGCATACCATCCCCCCACCGCCTCCCCTCACTTCCCTAAGGCACCATCAGCTCCCCAGCCCAAGGCCCTCCCACATGGCCCTGCGCCCCCCCTCTCCCCGCGGGCACCCAGCCCCTTCCCCTCGCACAGAATCCGCAGACACAGGAGTGGAGGCAGGCACTGGGTTTAATTGGGACCCGATTCTGGAAGGAGTAGGGCCTGGAGTCCTCTTGGCTCAGCGCTCAGCTGGCATGCCAGCAGCTTCCACCCCAAATCACAGCCTACTCTGCCCTGCGGCCTCTGTTCCCACTCTGGGCACCAGTCCCAGTCCAGGCAGCCTGGGTTCCCCGCTCCTCTCCATCCGAGAGGCCTGTTGCCTGGGCTCACGGCCCCTCCTGTCTCCTGCCAGGAGAGGCCCCCTTCCCTCGCTGGGTGTCCAGCGGGGCTGTAGGAACCTCCTTTCCTTTTTAGGGCCTGGGTACGAGGAGGCCAGGCCAGGCGCTAGGGTGGCTTCCTGGCCTCCTTCCTCAGCAGGGAGCTGGCCACGGCCAGGGCTCCGCCCTGCACGAACCGCACAAAATTGTCCCCCGCCAGCGGCCCCACGGCATACAGGCCCTCCTGGTGGGTGCTCTGGTAAGTGAAAGGGTCCACATCGATGGGGTCCCTTTTGGCGCTCAGGGGCTGATCAGGGTCCACGGCCAGGTTCGCGCCTGCCCCGGGGAGGAAGGAGAGGTCGGGGTGGGAGCCGATGAGCACCAGCACCAGGGCGACGCCAAAGACCTTCTGGAGCCCCTCGGGGTCCTGGAACACGGCCTGGCGGTCCTCCTTGAGGAGCAGCAGCCGGTGCTCGGGGAGGCTGCGGTAGCCCTCGTAGGGGCTGGGCGACAGGATGGACCGCTCCCGCATCATCTGGTACACCTTGTGGTACTCGGGGTACAGCATCTTGGGCAGCTGGTTGAAGACCAGGCCGGGGTCGTCCACGGGCCGGCGGAAGGCGTGGATCACGGGGATGTTGTAGTGGCGGGCGTAGAGGACCGCGTCGGCGGCCGACAGCCCCGCGCCCACAATAAGGACGGGGTCTGAGCTTGGGCTCACTGTGCCCGCCCGAGTGGCCGCCTCCAGGGCCGACAGCTCGTAGTGGACGAAGGGCAGGGCCTCCCCGGGGATGCCCAGCCGGGCCGGGCTGTCCGACGTGCCTGTGGCCAGGACCACGTTGCGGGCGCACAGGGAGAAGGGCTGCCGGCTCTGGTCCTCGGTGGTCAGAAAGCCACTCACCTGGAAGAGGGGGCTGGGCTCCCGGACCCCAGAGCCGCTAGACTCCGGCGTCCCCCAGCCCACGGCCGTGACTACAGCGCCGGACACAAAGTTGTGGCCCAGGCCCTTCTTGGTCACGTAGTCCCTGTAGTAGTGAGCGATGTCTCCAGCCGTAGCCCGGCTGTTGCGAAGACCTCTGGAGGGAAGGATCGGGGAGGGAGCGCGTCAGACAGCAGACTGGGGTGTGGGGGTGACCAGGTCCGACGGGGGTGACCCAGACGGCAGGGGGTCCTGGAGCTGGACGGTGGCTCTGCCTCCTCTGCCGGGGGACTCGGTTTAGCCCCTTGGAGCCTCCAGCTCGTGTGTAAATGGAGCTAGTTCGGCTACCTCATCAGCGTGCGTGGGGGGTGTGGCCTCCGGAGCCAGGTGGCCTGGGTTCAAATCCTGGCTCTGCTGCTGGGGAGCTACGTGCCTGAAATGCTCCGTGCCTCGGTTTCCTCATTTGTGCAACGGGGATGATGGCGGAGACAGAACTACTTCCTGCGGGGGCTGAGAGGGTCGGATGGGGGCGTGAACAGGGACCTCAGGACAGAAACTGCCAGGTGGTGAGTGGCGGTGACAGCCACCTGCTGCCGGGACTAAATACTCAGCCATGGAAAGATGCTAGGATCCCGTTCCTATCAAGTTCAGGAGCAGGTAAAGCTGATGTACGGAGTTAGAGGCGAAAGAGGGACTCGCCGCAGGCGGGTGGAAGGGGGCTGTGTCGGGGGCGGGTGTGAAGAGGGCTTCTGGAGCTGGGGGTGTCTAGCTCTTGATTCTGGGCAGCTGCTGTGCAGGTGTGAGCTCTTGGAGACATTCCAGCCACCTGCTGGAGTGGGGCATGCTTCCAGGGGCTGTATTTCACTAAAACACATTAATTTAAAAACAGCCCCTGCAAAGAGCTTGGCAGAGTCCCCCGCACGCCCCACAAGGGCAGAGACTTTATTCAGTGTTGTTCCTCTTGCTTTTGCTCTCATGGCCACCCGTCCCAGGGCAATGACCGCTCGGCCAGTGTCGACCCGTCCCTGAGCTACAGGCTTGGGCAAGATCTCAGCCCTGATCTCAGCCCCACGCGGGGGCGTGGCTCTTGTGGGCGTGGCCCTGCCCCCAGAAACAGACAGCAGAGATCTGCTGCACCGGGAATTTTACGCAGTCACACAGAAGGACGAATGCAAACACAGTCTTCACCATGGGACATCCTCAGGCCACATCCCATCCTTAAAAGGAGGATATAAAAGGGTATCTCTGCAATTAAAATCGAAGTCCCTGTTTCTCTGTTCACACATCACTCCAGCAGCCTGGACATCTTCCTACCAGATCCACAGGGTCACACGGTCTTTGTGAAACTGAGCTGCTGCGTGGGGACAACAGGCCCCCGTCATGGCCCCCGGGGGTCGGAGGGAACAGGGCGCCGCACAGAGTCAGCCATCACCTGAATGGTGATCCCCTATTTGCCCTCCCCCCAGCCCCCCGGAGCACTGGGCAACGTTGTGCCTGGAATCCCGGGATGAGCAGGGGCTGGAATTCATTTGTTCAGTGACGGAGCTGTCCCCCCAGGACAGATGGGTGGGTGCCGTGGGGTCATGATGGAGCCAGAAACAAGATGGGGGACGCACCCCCGAATGGAAGAGCGGTAGGTAGCGTCGGGTTGGGCTGAGTGGTCTTCCTTTTCCATGTGTGGTCATATTTCTCTTGCAAGAGCATTTTTTAAAAAGAAGTGCATCCTATTAGCTGACCTCAGAGTAAAGAAATTATTCGCGGCCAGGCTTGAGTGTGGGAAGGGCCAGCTGTCATGCCCTCCTTAGAGGCTGGGATACTCCCGGGGGCCATGTTGGGGGTGGTGTCCATCAGGCGGAGAGAGCACTGGCAGGGAGTCTTGGGGTGAGCCCAGACCCTGTGGTCCTGGGCAAGTCCTTTCCCCATCCGAGCCTCAGTTTCCCGTCCTGGAGTAAGAGCAGGGGCAGGCTAGGGGAGCCTCAGAGCCCTTTCGCTCTGGCTACTGGGCTCAATGTGGGGGGGGGCTGGTCACCTCCACCCTCCCTGGGATTTCCAGAGCCGCCTCACCTTCGCTTCCTACGCATCCACTCCTTCACCTGCAGGTCGGGGAGCCCCATCCACTGGCCTTGGCTTAGGGTCACCATGGAGCCTTCAATGGACTGTGTGCAAAAGGAGTCCTGTGGGCCAGGCCTATCCAAGCTCCCAATCCGGCAGGGAGGAAGGCTGTGGGAGGCCTTTGCTGGGATGCGTGCAGAAAGGACAGGAGGGGAGGGAGGGAGAGGAGGGGTGGGAGAGCAGGAAGGGGAGGGAATAGGGAGAGGCCGGAAATGGGAGAGTCCTAACCCTTGGGAGGGAGTCTCTCCAAGAGCTCGGGTAGATTCGGCCCAAAGCCCCTCTCACCCTCTCCCAGCCCCACTCACATGCCAGGCTCCCCCGGGCAGGTTCCGGCCTAGGACCACGTGGGAGATGGCTCGCTCCTTCTGGTGCTTCCAGGTGAGAACAGACTCCATGTTTCCCCCAAAGTCCGTGTCGGGACGCAGGAGAGCATCAAAGAGCAGGGCCACAGGGCTTTGGCACCGGCCTTCGAGGCCTTCAGACAGGTAATCCAGGTCCTGGAGGGGGTGCATAGGCCAGAGCGGCACTGGAGCAAGGCTGCCCAGTCCTGCATTCCCACCCTCATATCAGGGCGGTCAGACAGGCTTGGAAAATGCTGCCTCACAGGAAGAGATAACGCACATCAACACAGTAAAGGCTCTGACAAGTCCTGCAGCTGAATTTACCTGTTTAGTTTTGCCAAACCCAGTATCTCTCAGACTTCCTGAAGTAGGAGTAGTTTCTCAGAGAAACTAATGTCCCATAGAAGGCATTCTGAGAAATGCTGATCTAGACCCAATGCCAGCTTACCTCCTCATCAACCAGCTTGAGGAGGGGAGGGGCCAGGAGGATGGACGGTGTTGGAAGTTGGTGGGGAGGGGTGGACAATGAGTGGCCTTCCGGAAGGCAAGGGGCATGGGTAGAGGATTGGTGCACCCTCCTGGGCAGGGGCTAGTGAACCAAATGATTCAGGCAGGATTTTTCAACTTCGGTACTACTGATGTTTGGGCCGGCTTAAGCTTTGTGGGCAGGGGTGGGGCACTGTCCTGGGCACTGTAGGGGGTTAAATGGCCTCCCTGGCTGTAACTCTGGGAGCCAGGAGTGCCACCGCTCCAGATGTGACAACCGATGTCACAACTGACCCTGCAGCCACTCACATTCCTCGTTTGGTCTTGTACCTAACAGATGCGTCTTTTTATTTTTGCCCTGCTTCCCTGGGGTGGGGGTGGGGGTGTGTGTCCCCTGCCCCGTGCCAGAGCTCTGGCCCACCTGGTCCAGGATGGAGACCCCCGGGGCCTCGGCGAGTTTCCTCTGCAGGAGCGGGTGTGGATGCTCGGCGTCCGGTTTCACATAGGGGGTGTAGCCCGACAGCAGGTAGGACAGGCAGATGCCTGAGGGACCATTGCCTGAGGAGGGAGGGTGGGGGCAGAGGGCAGCGCTCTTAGGTGCAGCAGACCACCACCTCGGAGGGCTTAGGTCTTGACCTGTCTGGTTCATTGATTGGCTCTTTATTCACAAACATAAAGCAGTAAGTCCTTAGCACGGGCCAGGCGCTGTGTGTAATAACAGTAACAAAGTAAGGAACCATTGTTGAGAGCCTACCGGGTACTCCTTTAACAACAGGGCAATACAGTTGATAACCACGGATGTTTATGGAGTACCTAGTAGCTGTCAAGGGGTTTTAAGAACCAAACAGTGAGATATGACAGATGCTGCTGCTGGACCAGGCCCTGCACAAAGCCCTCACGTGAGTTAGCCCATCGTGCCCTCCCAGTACGTTAGTGAGGTACCGGCTTCCCTTTTCCCCCTTTCATACTGGAGGAAGCTGGGGCTCAGAGAGGTTAAGTAACTTGCTTGTGGTCACAGAGTAACACGACATAAGATCAAGATCACTAAGAACTCGTTCTGTCCTCCCAGAGCTGTGTGGCTGGTCAGACAGACATGAAGGATCTTAACAGGATGGATTCCTGTGCTCTGGGAGGGGGGGTTAGCTGGGTGGGGGAGGCTAAGGAGGGGTGCAGAGCCCCCTGTGGGGCTTCCAGCCCCCAAGCCTGAATGAGCCACACTGCTCATCTGCGGCACTTTTTGGTCATTTACCCTCGTGACACTGCTTCTGTCCTTATCTGTCTCCCCACCCCCCCCGCCCGGCCCCCGCCTTCTTATCTTGTGCTGTGCAGAACATCGCCTGTATGCAGACTGCCCCTAGGACAAATCATATGTGATCACTGATGTTCAGCTGTTTCTGATTTACAGAAATGGCCTTTGCATCAGGGAGGGGCCGTCTGTCGCCGCTTTGCAGACCCGAGGAAGGAACCGCATGCTTCAGCCACAGCCCCCTCACGGGGGTCCCTAGCACAGTGCCGGGTACAGGGTAAACAGAGGGACCCTTGTTGGCTTAGGACCAGGCCCCCTCGCCCTTGCTGGGCAGCCTCAGTGGACCATTCTGCTCCAGCTTCGGGGGTTCTTGGAGAGATCACAGGGAATGACATTTTGTAAATTGCTAGGCCTAGCACCAGGCATGTCCCGAAGGCTCAACGGCCAACTTTAAAGACAACTTTTGTAAAAAAAAGGCCAGGCCCAGGCCTGCCTGACTCCCGACCTTCCACCCCAGGGGCTCGGCGCAGCCCGCTGGCCCCGACGCACTCACCGATGATGACGACTGTGAGGGGCTCTGAGCTGCCGCTGCCGAGGGGGTCCTTCCTCCAGCTGCTCATGGCTGTGGCTGGTGGGGGGCTGGCCGCTGGCAGCTGACCTGGGGGCCAGGGGACAGGAAGGGCCACGTGGTGAGCCCTAGGGTGTCATGCACTCCCTTCCCAGCTCCGGGGTATTGTCCTGTGGCCCTCAGGGTCAAGTCCAAGGTCCTTGCTGAGCCCTATCGGGATGCCACTCCCCTGTTCCTTCTCTCCTCCTCACATCTGTTCCAGTCCAAACCAACCGCCTCCCCTCCCACCCCACCGGGCAGGGTCCCCTCCTCCAGCCCGGTCACCTCCAGCTCTGAGCCTCACCCCACTCTCCCCATTTCGCCAGCAGGCAGTAACAATACCCCAAGCTTACGGGCCATCTTCTGTAAGCCCTCCTCTGCCCCACCGGGGGCAAGCCATGCCCAGCACTTCTGTGACCGCCGCAGCCCCCACCCCCAATCCAGCCCTCAGGTCTCTGGTGCAGCCAGTGGCCTTTGGCCTTTGGAGCCATCGCCCAGCAAGGTGCTTCCTAGCTGGTGACCACAGGCCCGTTCCCGGACCTCTCTGGGTCTGGTTCCGCGTCTACAAAATGGGAATAATAGTTTCTACCCTGTTAGGTTGTTGGGGGGACACAGGGAGGTAATCGCCCTGAAGCACTGGCTGGAGCGAATACGCCACTGGGCAAGGACCGGAGCCCACGGACGGCTCCAGGGCCTCAGGTGCAACAGGTGAACTTGAAACTTTGCAAGCCTTGGGGAAAATGCCTGTAAACTTGCCGGTCTCTGGAACACCGGCGCCCCCTGCTGGCCACAGGCCCGCATCGCATCATTCCTAGGGACCTAAACCCAGTTCTTGGGGCTGCAGGTAGGGGAGGTGAGGAGGGTCCAGGCCTCCCTGCTCCACCCTCCCCCAAACCCCGCTAATGGGGCCTCCGACCTCACCTGCCGCCCACACGCTGCTGTCCTGGGGGCCACAAGGCAACGTCCACATGAGCGTGTGAGGACTGTGGGGCCTTTAGCACAGACCTAGGTACTCCTCACGCTGCCCCACCCAGGAAGCCCTGTCCCTTTCGATCCCACCTCACAGATGTGTCACCTGGAGCCCAGAGAGGGCGCGCAGTTGCTCAAGTGTCACAAAGTGGGCTCTGAAACCGGTGCCGAGGCTTTTCCTGTGTGTGCCCCGTGCGTGCCATTGGCCTGCCCCAGCGAGACCCGGGGCTCAGCCCAGGGTCACACACCCACGTGCAAGAGTGAGTGGGCGGTCACGTGGCTGGAACCCCCCGGAGCAGCCAGGGACGGGGGCCCAGGGTCACTGCCTGCAGAAGTCTTCCGGACAAGGCAGAAATCGGGATTTTGACGTGCATTCTCGGATTTGGAAAAGTGGGCAACCAATTCACTCTTGGAAGGGAAAATCTTGAGTGGTGACCAAACATGACTGAGGCCAGAATACAACCTTCATGTGTGCAGAGTGATGGGGACATCAGCCTCCACGCCCAGGCGGGTCCCGAGCGGATGGACAAGGAACAGCCCCCCCTGCCCCCCGACAAGCGATGGGCCGGTGAGGAGACCCAGCGTTGGTCCCCCGGGGACAACAGACCTTCTCCCCTCACTTTAGTGAATGGCTTGCGCCTAAGTGACAGCATTGGGTCCGGTGACCCTGAGAGGGCAGCCATGTCACCTCAGCCGGCGGGCGAGGAAAGGGAGGTTCCGCGGCGAAGGACCCATGGTGGGAAGTGTCAGGTCACGTGGCATGTCAAGGACGCCCTCATTCTGGGAACAGCCCCCCCGCCCCCGCCGCTGGACCCTGGGGCCCCAGCAGATGAAAAGTGGCCGCGGGGACTGCATGGCCCTCCACGCACAGTGTCCCCTGCAAGGGCCACGCTGTCTGCCTGGAGAGAGGATCGGGGGGGGGGGGGCGTGGGAGGACGCCGCCACCATTACCACCACCACCAAGAAAAACGGCTAACGTTTGCAAACGTCTAGCATGTTCTAACCACTTTATACACATTAACTCATTTAATCCTTATTTAAGCATGTACCCTTCCACTCCCTCCCATATCACAGATAAGGCAACTGAGGTCACCAGGCCGGCCTCCAGAGCGCGGACTGACAGTGTGTGGTGGCTTCTGCCAGAGGTCCTGGGGAGCAGGACGGCAGTTCCCCAGCACGCTCTCCTCCCCGGGGCCCCACCCCTCGTCTCTATGGTCCCCAGGAATAGCAGCAGTGGTGACCCATGCGATGGCCCTGCTGAGAGCTCCCTGTGCCTTACAACTTTAATTCTCATCATGGCAACCCACTTCGATGATACGAAGACTGAGGCTCAAGGAGGTGAGGCTGTGCCCCCGAGCCAGTGGGTGACAGATCTCGAGTTTGACCCCCGGGGTTTGAGTCCACCTGGACGCCCTGTGGCCCCCCAGAATGAGCAGGCCCCTGCTGGGCCACACCCTTCACCCCTCTGGTCCCTTTCACCTTCTCCTCCCCCATCCCACAGGGCGAGAGGCCCTCCTCGGAGCCCTGGGTTCGCCTCTTATCCTGTTTCCCGGGAGGTGGAGAGACCCATTTCCCATCAGGGCTTTTGGACTCCAAGTTCAGTGCTCCCTCCCAGAAGCCTCTAGATGCCACATACATGAGGTCACCACCCCGAGGTCACTTCCTGTGCAGCGTCCCGAGGTCCCCGAGCAGCTGAGAGCTCTCATTACCTTGGAAGACCGCACACGCTGCCAACGGACAGCAGATGATCTGAAACTATTTTCACTTTCATTTAGGGGTTTTATTTTTGTGGCGCTGGAATGGCCAACTTTTAACGTTCACTTTTTGTTCGGGTCCCTCCTGAAGACAGCAAGTGCCAACTGCAAAGAGCTCCCGGGAGAGACTGTCATTCACAGAAGCAAATAAGCATAGAAGAAATGGGAATATCGGCAGGATTCATGATGGGATGTTTCCTTGAAGTTTGCAGCACCCGCACTTCTGGTGTACTAGAGCTAAAGACCGCGCTGAGCCTCCGGGACACCTGCACGGCTGCATCTATTGGGCACCACTGGTGGCCCTTTGCTCACTTAACTTTGAGACACACCCCCTCCCCAGGTCAGCCCACCCAGAGGGTGATCTTATCCCTGCCGCTGCAGGGAGAGACCAGGTGGTGGGGACGAAGGGGCGTCTTGCCCAGGAATGTCCCAGAGGCTGCCCAAGAGTCCAAATCCTGCCTGCCCTACCCGTCGGAAGGTGGGCAAGGCTCCCCTGGGAGGAAAAGAGCGTGGGAATAGGGCAACCAAGAAAGGGACATGAGGCTGAGGCAGAGTGAGGGTGTGGAGGGTCCGTGGACAGGAGGGCTACCTGTCCGCAGCTTCCGGGCCCACCGGGGTGCGCCCCCTCCCCCTCCGGAGCCTCCCCCACCTGGAGCAACCGCGCCCCAGCACCCCAAGCCTGTCAGTCGACAAGTGCCCCGCCCCGGGGGTGGGGGGACAAGAGACGCACCCCGCCCCGCTGCAGGACCCAGTGGCTTGCAGGGCGGGCAGCGCGCCCCGGCAGCCACACCTCCCTGCCCGGCGGGGAGCGGCGTCACGTGGGCCTGGGCGGTGGCGGCCGGCCGAGGGGGCCGGGCACCTGGGTACGGCGGCGCCGCCAGCGGCGGCGGATCGCGGGGCCTGCCCCCGTGTCCCCCCAAACCGCCCTGCTGAGGCCACTCACCTGACGGGCGCGGGGGGCGCGGCAAGCCTGGCCTGGAGCGCGCTGGGAGGGCCGACTCTCGGGGCCACCGCGGAGCAGGAGGCTGTCTCCCCGAGGGGACCGAGGAGGCTGTGTGAGGCCGGGAGGCCGGGGTATTTCACGGGGCCGGGAGGAGGCGGGCGGGGGCGGGGCCAAGAAAACCACTTTCATAAGCGTGAGTCAGCAGGGGCCCCTGGATGAATGAACTTGCACTAGACCCAGGGCCGGCCTTAAAGGGCCCCCCCCCCGCCACGCCACGCGGGTTGTGGGGTGTCAGGCGCCCCGGGAGGGGGGTCAGTCAGTAAACAGAGGACCCAAGGGCCCCCGACCCAGCCAACCTGGCCTTTTCTCCTAGGGAGGTGGCCCTTGAAGTGGAGAAAGACACCCTCCTTGCACTTGGTGACGCCCCCTTCTCCACTCCGACTTGCCCCACCCGATATAAAGCCCTCGGGCATTAGCCTGGCCAGGGTGACAATCTGGTTCTGCCACTTCCTCGGCAAGCTGCCTCAGTTTTCTCATCTGAAAAATGGGGCCAGGGAACAGGCTCTTTCCTGGGTTGGGTGTGGTGGTGAGGGGATCCCGTTCTTGGCTCCCACGCCGAGTACATGAAGCCGGCTCCCTGCTTGTGTCCTCCTTTCTGGGCTATTTTTTCTCTGCACACTCTTGCTGATCCTTACTTACTAATGTCATTGTCTCCCTCCCCAGACCAGGATGTGGGTTCTGCGTGGGCAGGGAAGTGCTTCCGTGTCCACTCTATCCCGAATCTAGAACGATGCTCAGCGCACCGTAGGTGCTCAAGAAGGAAGGGAGGTAGAGTTGGAACAGTAGTTGGTCACATCAGCTGAGATTTTCATCACTGATGTGACTGCTAATCGGGTCATCGTTTCCTGTCCGGGGACTTCCCCGTTGCTGGGGGGCTTGTGGGAGGCAAGGGAGGCACTCAGCTTGCATGCGAGGTTTAGGGGGCACCCAAAACAGTGATGAAGAAAATAATGTTTTTGCACAAAATTTTTGTGAAAATCAAAATTAGAGGAGTGCCTGCTGGTTCAGTCGGAGGTGTGTGCGACTCTTGATTTTGGGTTGTGAGTTCGAGCCCCAGATGGGGTATAGAGATCACTTAAAAACAAATCAATAGGGGCCCCTGGGTGGCGCAGTTGGTTGAGCGACTGCCTTCCACTCAGGTCATGATCCCGGAGTCCCGGGATCGAGTCCCACATCGGGCTCCCAGCTCCATGGGGAGTCCGCTTCTCACTCTGACCTTCTCCCTTCTCATGCTCTCTCTCACTCTCTCTTTCCTAATAAATAAATAAAATCTTTAAAAAAAAAACAAAAAAAAACCAAATCAATAAATCCAGAAACTTTTAAAAAGTCACGAGTAGTGCAAAAAGTGGAGGATAAACAAAATATTCAAATTCCAGGACTCAACGGGATCCATAATAGTGCTGTGCTGAGCCATACTGGAGCCCGAGGCTAAAGGAAAAATCAGAATACTGACACTGTCTTTATTTAAAACTTTGCTATTTTCTTCATCCTGGATTTTTGGCATTACTCTTGATGCTTATAAATATCACAGGAACGCAACACTGTGAGTCTCGGTCGATTAGGGAGCGCTTCGGTGCCCCTTCTAGTTCTAGTTTGGTCTCCGGGGTCCGGTGGCCACAGGGGATGGGGCTGGAGTATGCACAGCGTACTATGTATGGGAGGGGGGACGGGGGGGGGCAGCTTCCCTCTGACCTACCTCTCGTACGGGCTGTATCTTTCTCCGGCAGCCGCCTGGCTGTGTCCACTTCCCCATCCCAGGACTCTGGACTGCAGCTTCCCAGTGTATTTGGATGTGCAAACTGAGGCAGAGAGAGACAACTCCAAGTCAGACTCCCACCCGGAGCGTCTCAGCCCCTGTGTGGGGCGGCTGAGGCTCGGGGGTCCAGAGAGGAAGGCCCAGGAAGGAGGTGGGCCCCTGAGTCCCCCATCTCTGGGTGTGGCCCATCCTTCCTCCCGGCCTGCCCTGCCACCCTCGCTGGCCCTGACCCCTTTCCCGGATTTGGGAAATTTGCTGGTATAGAGAATTGAGGGCGAGATGTGGACTTTCTTCCCTATTGCCTGTGTTTTCTGCCAGCAGATTGTGGGAAATAAAAAAGGGGTGAGTGGCTTCCAAAAAGCTCGACCGACACAAAGGCTGGTAATGTCACAGGTGACAAAGGGGGGCCATGGAGAGGGGAGGAGACAGGCAGGAAGATTTGGGGTGACTGGCTTTCTCAGACTCTGCTGGGCGCCCCGATCCTTCCACGCCTGCCTGTCCCCTTCTCTACCACGAGCTCAGGTGGCCTAGACGCCTCGGAATCCAGAGGTACTGAAACTAGGGTTGCAAGATGTAGCAAATAAAAATTACAGGCACCCTGGGGCGCCTGGGTGGCTCAGTTGTTAAGCGTCTGCCTTCGGCTCAGGTTATGATCCGAGGGTCCCAGGATCGAGCCCCGCATCGGGCTCCCTGCTCGGCCGGAAGCCTGCTTCTCCCTCTCCCACTCCCCCTGCTTATGTTCCCTCTCTGTCAAGTAAGTAAAATCTTAAAGGAAAAAAAAAAAAAACAAATTACAGGCACACAGGCCACTGAAGTTCAGATAAGAAAGAAGTATGAATGTAAATATGTCCCATGCAACATTTAGGATATACTAAAGAAAAAAAACTACTTTTTTTTCATTGTTTATCTGAAATTCAGTTACGTGCGCAGCCTGTAAGGGTGTAAAATACATTAGATATGGGAGAGTTAGTATAAAAAAACAAAGGTAAAACATCTCATTAATAACGTTTATGTGGATTACATGTCCAACTGAAAATATCATGGACATCTTGGGTTAGACAAGGTCTATTATTAAAATTACTTTCATCTGTTTCTTTTTTACGTCTTTAAAGTGGCCACTGGAAAATTTACACATGTGGTTCTGGTTAGGCTTTTGCGGGACGTGGGCACCTGCTGCTTCTGCCGACGGCGATATTCCCGGATTCGGCAGCGCAAGCCCCACCAGGTTCCAGGAACCCTTTCAGTCCCTGGGAAACCACACCAGTTGGGCATCTGGACTGTTAGCTGCAAGCAGCTGGGCAGTGTGCCCTGGGAGAGGTGCTTCCCTTCGGAGCCTCAGTTTCCCCATCAGGGCACTGGACTTGCAAGGTGGTGACAGGTGCGGGAGGGGCCCAGCCCTAAGGAGGAACTCAGACACAGCGACCCCACCCCGCCCTCAGACAGGCCTCCCCCAAGCTCCCTGCAGGTGCTTGGGAGCTGGGGAACCGGTGGAAGGGAGGATAGGGTAGCCTCAGGGTGCTTCCCTGGGGGTCCTGGAATTGTAAGCACACCGTGTGCCCCCATATCAAACCACCATTCTCTCTCCCTACAAAATCCTAGGACTATCCCGAGGGGCTGCTCCCGGCCCCCTCCTCCTCCCTTCTCCCTTGTGGCAGCTCCCATAGCACAGCCACTTGCTGGGCACCTCCAGGCTGAAGACGGAATGTTCTTTACACACAGCTGAGGCTCAGAAAGGCCCGTCTGGAGCCCGAGGTCACACAGCATGAGCGACAGAACTGGGACTTGAACTGGACACTTGCAGCGAAAAGGCAGTGAACTAACGAAGGAACGGCCTCCTTCCTGCCTGGAGCACAGAGGCACACATGGCCCGGAGAACTCTCCAGAAGGGCCCACCTACCACCATGGCTGCCCCTCGGTCTGGGGTGCCCACCCTGTAAGCGTTTTGGGGACTGGTGCATGCGATCTGCATGCTAGCGTGGTGAGGAAAGGCTGCGGGGGGCTACTGCGCTCCCATCCTGCAGGTGAGGAAGCTGAGGCCCTGGTAAATGTGGCTCCAAGGCATGGCCGGTGGTACAGTGGGGCTGCGCCCAGGTGCCCGGCTCCACGAGACCAGGCCCTTCCAGCACGTGACACCAGAGCTAATATTTGCCTTTGCCGTTTACAGGCCTTGCCACCACCTCATCTTATCGACTCTCCACAAGCGGGGGGTAGACAAATATTTTCAACAACAAATGGAGTTGACCGATGAAGAACCCGGGGGGACTTGCCCAAGGCCACTCTTCCCCATGAAGTGGCGGAGGGAACTCGGGCTTAAGACCTTCCCGGAACAGGGGGACAGCGGGGTGAGCTGCGGGGCCTCGCCCAGCCGGGGTTCATGACCCAGGGAGTTGCCACAGATCCCTGGGGAAACGAGGTCAAAGCCGGAGGAGGCCTACCCTCCTCCCCACGGAGAGACCTGGGGGGGGGGGTCAGAAGGCACAGGCAGAGGGCAGGGTCGGCCCCCCGAGGAGAGTCTGCACTGGGACTGGGTCTGGTGGGGGGCTCAGCCCCATCCTGCAGCCGCATTCTCTGCTTCCTGGTTCACCCCTCCCCTCCTTCAAAACCAGGGGGAGAGTTATGGCAGGAGAGCGCCTGCCCCGCGGTCAGGGTGGTTGGGGGTCCAGCTCAGGGGTCAGACCCACAGAGACTGTGACTCCATCACCTTCAGCTGGGAGGCTGCGGGCCGGTGTCTTAACCCCTCTGAGCTTCCCTTGCCTTGGGCCGGAGACACAGACAGCTGAGCAGCCTTCTCATCCCCGCTGCTCATGGGAATCGCCTGGTGAGAATTTAGAGCTACCTGGACACTCAGGCCCCCCGGCCCGGAGATTCCGACCTGGCTGGGCCGGGGTGTGGCCTGGCCCCGAGGAGTTTCACCAGCAATTTGCTGGCGCAGAGCGGCTGGATCCCTCTGTCCTTGCTGGCGCTGGGGGATGAAGGGAATCAACACAGCCTGAAACCCCCTGGCCCGTGGAGGGGGCCTCCACGAGAGCGCCCCTCCGAGCCTGTGGCCTGACCTCTGTAAGTCACGTTCCTTGTGTGGTTGCAGGAAGACAAGGTCTAAGAGGGGGAAACACACCTTCTGAGAAGCCAGACCAGCAGGATGGCAGGGGCTAGCTGGTGACCCCGATGGGAGGTCTCGCCGAAGCCCCAAAGCACCCCCGACTCAAGCGCTGGATGAACCTCGAGGTCGCCTTGCTCATGTACCATGACTCAGTTTCCCCACCTCGGTTCTATGCCACACTGACTTTTGAACGCAGGGGAGGACCCGACATTTGCCCCCTTGGCCTCTGGTCTTATGCACCTGCACCGCCGTACCCCGAGTCGGCCCGGTCCCGGCGCAACCCTCATGCGGAAAACCACTCTGCTCAACTGGGAGACGCCGTCCCTCCCCAACGGCGCTGACATTGCCAGCAGATGCTGCGAGCGACCTCCGGGGCCGCTGCTGACCGAGGGGCAGCGAGGGGCACCGAAGGCCCAGGTGGAAAGACTCTGCAGCCTTTGGAAAGAGCAGGTCGGGAGCCAGAGGTGTGGGAAGGATAGAAGCAGGAGGAGTGGCCTGGAAACGGGGTGTCGGGGGGGTGCCCACGCGCCACGCGGACCCCGGGGGCTGGAACCCAATGGGACCAGGCAGAGAGGAAGCGAGGACGGTGGCCGAGGCCAGGGAGTCTCGGCTGGCTTCCATTCCCGTTGTCTTTGTTTCATAAACGACAGTAATCATCCTAAGATCTGAGCCAAGGACTTTCTGCGTTTTGTTCTGCTCCCTGACGGACTGCAGGCATCTCGCTCAGGGCGGGGGACGCAGTGCTGGGTCACTCTAAGTGTTCCAGCCCGGACCCCGGGGCCAGAAGCAGCCGAGGCCGCCCTGTTTTCCCTCTGGCCTCTGTGGCTATTGCCCCTTGGTCCCGGGGAGCGGGGGCACCACGATCTTTGTTTCTTTTGGCTCGCGCGCTGCTGAAAAATGTCATGTTTGCCACTGTTACTGGGTTTTACCGGGCCTCGGGGCCTTGCCTTCTCGGGCAGGTGGGGTCAGGGCCTCAGCGGTTTGACTTAGGGTCAGGTGACTAGACCTTTCCCAGCGGCGGGACAGGGGGGAGAACAGCCCTGAGAGCATTCTGCACGATTCTTCCCGGAACAGCGACCAACGTTTGCGCCCAGCACGGAGGTCCTGGGAAGAGGGCTTCGGGGCTCCAGGGCCAGCACGGGAGGCAGGATTCCAGAGCCCACATGCCTGCGGAGTCTCTTAGGGGCTTCCAAATGGCAAATGGGAGCCTGCACTCCCCTGCTGGACCACCTCCAGGGACTCCCTGCGGCCCCCAGCACCCCCCCCAGCCCTGCCTCAGCCCAGGCAGGCCCCTGCAGGAGCTCACCCAGAAAGGCCTCCCCGCCGGTCCCTGCCCCCCTTCCAGGCCCCGAGGGAGGGTGCTCCCTGCTCTGCCCACCATGCCCTGCCTTGCCTTCCTCTGGTTCTCGGCAAACCGCTCTCGCTCTGTCTCGATTCCTGGGGCTCAGGCCAAGGTGGGAGGCCTGGAGCTTGCATGTCCCTGGCCCTACTGCATGCCGGCTACCAACGTGCTCGCAGCGCCCTGGGGCTGTGAGCAAGGACACAGAGGCGCCCAGAACGTGTTCCTGGTGGCCGGGCACTGGCTGAGCTGAGAAGCCTGGGAGGAAAGCAGGGAGAGGGGGGTGGTCCAGCTCGGGTGCCACCCGAGGCGCCCGGGGACCTCTTTAGCTAGGCACGGAGGTCGGAGTGTGGCGAGCACGGCGTCTGGGCGGGCGTGTAAGTGGGGGTCCTGTTGGCAAAGAGCGGAGGTCTGAAGTCTGGGGGTCAGAGAAGCTCCTGGAGACAGAAAGGAGGTCAGGATGAGTGGGTCCCGTTCCCGTGGCCTGTTCAGGGGCGTGCACACCCGCTACCCTGGGGGGATGCTGCTGGGCCCCGAGGTGGAGCCCAGCAGTGCTCAGAGGACACATTCTCACGGGGCCGGTGACGTTCCCTCTTTGGCTGTGACTCTGGACCCCCCGGACCTCAGACAGACCCTGCGAGGATCTTGCAAAGCAACTTAGAGGCTTAGAGGCCTGCCTGGCTCCAGGCCAAGGTGCTGGTGATGGGGAGGGAGGGGGACGGAGGGGGACGGACGGGGAATGGGACTGCCTGCGGAGAGAAGGCCAGGACCGACGTGAGGACGAGAAGAGCTACCGCCTAGTCCGTCCTAGCCGGACCCTGATCTGGTCACTCTCATCAGCCACAGTCACAAACGAGCAGATCGAGGGGCAGCGGGGGGCCGAGCCTGGCGGCCTGTGTCCCCAGTGCCCGGTTCCTTCTCGGTGAGTGGGCTGTGGTTTCTCAGGAACCACCCTGAGCTCAGCCCAATGGAACCACAGCCGGCTTCCGGCTGGGGGTTCTCCCAGCCGCGTTCTTCACCTTCACCAACACCTTTGTCACCACCACGGTCACGGTCACGCCCTGCAGGGCCGCAGTAGCAGCCTGGACGGGGGGACGGCAAGATAGCTCCCGGTCTGCACATCGGAGCGGGGGGCTCCAACAGCGGGACTTGGGCACGGGGACCAGTGCTGGCGAAGGACAGGGCTGGGCCCGAGGCGCCTCCCTGAGGAGACGGGAGCCCCACCTTGCTCACGGGGCTGCAGCCGGCAGGACCCGACAGGCCCTGGGCCCCTGGCGCTGACTTCTCCCCGGCATGCCGGGCAGCCTGCCACCTGATTGCCCCGCTGCCTGCCCTGTCCCACTGGGCCATGGCCAACGGGCACAGTCAGGTCTGGGCAGGGTCCTGGAGGCTTTGCCGCCTGGCCGGAGGTGGAGGAGCGGCCCGGCTGTTCAGGCTTCGGGAGGTTTGCCCAGATGTCGACTGCACAAACGGGGGGAGGGAGCAGGCAGCCTCAGCCCTGGACAATTCCTGCACCGAGCCGATGCGAGGCTGCTTGAACGGTGGAATTCGAGGCATGGAGGCTAAAAATGCCATCAGGCCGGGCCTGGCTCCACTGCCCTCGCAAGTCCGTGCAAGGATGGGCCTGTCTACCTTGGCCGTTGAGGACTTTGGACCTGAGTCCGGGCCCCCGTGGCCTTTTCCCTCCTGTGGAACGACCCTCGCCCCCCACCGGCCTCTACCCTCCATCTGAGCAGGGTGCCCATTGCTGTGTCACCAGCCAGGAGGGAGGGACAGATCTGCGTCTACTCCTCTGTCCTCCTCACTCTGAGGTCTGTGGCCCCTGAGGGCCCACACGGCTCCTTCACCTGCATGGTCAGGCACAGAATCCTGGGCACGAGGACGCCTGGGCTCAGGGGGTGCTGTCCCACGAGCCCAGAGCCCCCTCTCCCAGGTGGAGAAGCTTGGGGGCAGTAAGGGGAAGCGGTCCCTCCAGGGTCACCCGGCGGGAACAGCCTTGGAAATGTGCCCAGTGCTGTTTCCCCCTCCAGATGTCTGTGACCTCTGGGGAGGGAGCCCAGAGCTCCCCGCCCTTAGGTGACTCAGTCAGCAGGAATTTACCACTGGGCGCTGTGCTAAGAAGTGGACATATGATGAGGAAGAAAAACCCAGATCTTCTTGTTCTCAAGGAAATGATTACTCAGCGGAGAGATAAGTGCTTAGGTGTGCTATCACGAACTGACCTTTCTGGGGGTATCAGGAAAAGCTGTCCCGGGACAAGACAACTGGGCTGGGAATGGAGCGGTGGGTAAGGACTGACCGGGGGAGAAGCCTTGCGGGTGAGGGCAGCAGCAGGTGCAAAGGCCCTG
Source organism: Nasua narica (assembly GCA_028533885.1). Taxonomy (NCBI): domain Eukaryota; kingdom Metazoa; phylum Chordata; class Mammalia; order Carnivora; family Procyonidae; genus Nasua; species Nasua narica. The sequence goes on along the minus strand of CM052803.1, from coordinate 45,820,998 downwards.
AAGCCACAAGGAGGCTTTCGAGAGATTGGTGTCTGAGTGAGGACGGCAGGGGCTCGCAGGAGCCAATTCCTGCAGGCCTGGTGGCCACGGAATGAATTTGGTTCCCCCCTGGCCCTCCCCCACACCAAGAGCAAAAGGAAGAGCCCCGAGGAGGGTGATAAGATCAGGCCTGCGGTGTGAAAAGGTGGTGCGAGGCTGAGGGCAAGCACGGGTCAGGGGCTGCGGCCGCTGCCCCAGGAAGGCATTAAGGTTCCAGCCACTTCCGGTTCCCACGAACAAACTCTGTAGGGGACCCACTGGATTCCAGGACGGCGTGTGAGTGTGTGTGTATATGTGTGTGTACACACCTGTGAGTGTGTGTATGTCGTAGGGATGCAGGGGGCGGAGAGGTCAAAGTGCCAGCGGGTGGGGCTCGCTGTGGGGAGAAAGGTCCGAGGGCACGTGGGTGTGGTCTCTCCTCCTTCCCCAAAGTCCAGACTAATGGGGTACAAAGTCCCATCACGCCCTCTCCCTTCACCTCCCCTCTACATGTCCGTCCCCCCAGGCCCCCTGCAGCTCTGCCCTCCTGCGGTATCAGTATTCACATATGTAAACATGCCTATACCACGTTATAACCTTCACGCGCATCCCACACACCGAGGTCTGCACGCGTGCCTCCTACGTGACCACCAGCTGGGTCAAGACAGGGACCATGCCCAGCACCCCCGGAAGCCTCCCTGGGGCCCTCTCCGTCAACCCCTTGCCTGGCTTTTGTCCCCGGGCCTTAGCATTGCCGGCTGTTGATCTGGGCATCAAGGGAATCTCATGGAATGTTCTCTCGTGTGTCTGGATCCTTCGCTCCACTGTGTGGCTGTGGGGTTCACTCGCATGGATGTGCGGGCCAGTGGTTCCCTTCTTTTTATTACTGAGCCCAGTTCCGCTGTCCGCATACAGCACAGCTGGCTCATGCATTTCCAGCTCTTCAACCGGGACGGTTCCCGGGCAAGCCTCGGTGGGGACATCTGCTTTCGTTTATTTGGGGGAAAGTCGGCCTGCCGGGTCACTGGGAGGGCGAGTGTGCAGGCTGATGAGAAACCGCACACGGCTTTCCAGAGGCTGCGCCCAGCCGGTCTGGGGGCCTGGTGCCGCGCCCCCCGCTGGACCCCACCAGCCCCAAGAGCCAGCGGGTCAGCACTTTGCAGGTGGCCTCCGCCCTTAGGGGAAAGAGGCCGTCCCCCAGCAGCCCTGCTTGGCTCCCCAACTGAGTCTCGGGCTTGCTCCGGCCTCGGGGCTCCCACTGCAGCCAAACCTGAAGGCTCACAGTTCCCTGAACACGCGTCACTTCTGTCCTCCTGGACGAACTGTCCTTTCTGCCCGGAGCACATATCCCTCCACTGCCCTCCTAGGGACAGCCTCCTGGGCCTCTCAAATCTCGCTAGGGCCTCTTGGCGAGCCGCTGGCATCCCCCAGGCCCTGGCCAGCACCTCTGGCCCCGCGTTCTCCGGCCTCCTGTCAGCCACCTTGGCTCAGGCGCTCCCGAGCGCCCCAAATTTGCCTGACGGTGGGGACGGAGGCCTCACCTCCCAGCCAGGATCTCGTGTGCAGGGGGCCGCTGTAAACACGAAATTACTGAATCGGCGAGGCTGAGGCTGGGTGGGTGCACAGGCAGGGGTGACCCCCTTCTGGGAAAGCACACACGGCTCACGTGTGCAGTCCGACGGAGCTTTGTAGACGTGGATGCCCGCGGGGCCGCCACCGAGAACAAGGCATGCGACATACCTTGCTCCGTGTCCGATTTTCCTCCCCATGGGTTAGTGTTGCCTGCTCTGGAACTTGCTATAAACGGAATCACACGGGATGTTCCCTCTTGTCTCTGCCTCCCCCGGCTTATTCCAGACTCCTCCTCCATCTCCTGGGCCTTGCTGGGTCCCCTCTCGGCAGCCACCTGGTCTTTTGATCAAAGCGAACCCTGGCCCACAGGTGTCCCCCTGGGCCACACGTCTAGGTGTGGTGCGATAACACGGCGAGCTGCTTCCTATCTGTGGGGTGGGAGCCTTGGAGGTGGGCCCCCTCCGGGCAGTGCGTCCTCACGCTGCAGCACTTGGGAGCTCGGGAAGGTCTCAGACCCCATCCCAGACGCACGGTCCAGGAAACCTGCTTCTTTCCTCAACTTCGAACCCCCGCCGCATCCGACATCGGATGTGTGGGTGTTTCCTGCACCGACCAATTCTCCTCGGCCAGCTGGGCGTCCCACAATTCGACCTGCTCCGACACCAGCTGGAGCTGGCCGGACCCCGCGGGTAAGGGGCTCAGCCCCGCAGATGCCCCAACCCACACTCTGACTTGGCTGCCATCACGGGTTCCCACGACCCCCTTGTTGGGCTCACTGGTCCGCTAGGGGGGCTCCCAGAACCCCGGAGAACAGTGTACTTAACGATTACTGCTTCATTACAATGGCTGTGGTCCTGGACGCCGGGTGAGGTCCGGGAGGGTCCCGAGCACAGAAGCTCCTGCCCCTGCGGAGCCCTGGATGTCCACCCCCCGCTCACACCGGCATGCGGATGTGCTCACAGCCGGGAAACCCTCCAAACCCTACACCTTAGGGACTCGAGGAGACGCTTCGTCACACAGGATGGACCGTGAGCTGGGTCTCCCTCCCGCTCCTCCCCTCCCAGGTGACCCCTCCCACCCCGGGTCACCTCCCTGGGACAAAAGGCATTCCCCTCACCCAGGAAAGATCACAGGAGGGCATCTGTGTCGGAACCGGGGTCAGAAAGCTACAAAGGTTGGCGGAGCTCTGGCCAGAGGCGGGGAGAAAGACCAAATTACGCGTCCTCGCTGGGGCAGAGCGTTGCGGGGCGGGCGACCGGGCAGCCGGTGCTCCCACAAGCTCTCTGGGGCTTCCGGTGCAGCTTGGCCACGAGCAGCACTGACTCCGGCGCGTGAGCGCGCTGGCTGCCGGTCCGGCAGAACGGGAACCGGCTTCTTTGAGGAAGACGACGCTATCGTCGTTCTAAAGAACGCGGAAGGGTTCTGCTACAGGTCTGACGTCGTCTGGTCCGTAATCAGGAGCACCGGCTCGAGCCTCCCCCGCGGACCGGCCCGTTCCCAGTCGCCTGCCTGGGTCGGCGCTGACGCGGGTCGAGACCCTGCCCACATGTCCGTCCCACACGGGAGGAGCCGCGGATCCCAAGGTGTCCCTTGTCACCCTGGTGGAAGCGGCCCGGCATGCCAACCGGCTTCTCCCACATCTGTCCTCTAGCTTCTCGGTCCTGCTCTGGGCCCCGGGAGCCTGGTACCCCGACCGGCCGGCTTCTGTCTGGGTTCCATCGAGGGAAGACTGAGGCAGGAGGGCAGAGGGGAGAGGGGAGGAGAGGCCGTGGTAGAGTGCGGGCCAACTTGAATAGCCAGCCTCGGGGGCATGGCGGAAAGCCCTCATTTACAGGGTTGGTCACTCCGTGGCAACGATGCTGCCACCAGCGATTGCAAGCTACCGTGTTGAGTTGCGACCGCTGTGCACGCCGAGTCAGGGAGGGGCATGCGGGAGGATCGCCGCGGGTGTAGATGACACACGACCACAGCTCGTGGCAAAATGCAGCAAAACCATCGGGAAGTGAGGAATTCTGAGGACGGATCATCTCTGTGTTGAATACGATTCGTATAATTTTTAAACCCGGGGGTGTTTCACAACTGGCTCCTACAATTCCCGAAAAGGTCACCATCAGCTCTTGCAAGTAAGTGGGCACGAGCGGGTCTGGGCGCAGTGCTGGCCGGGTGACAAGGCCTCGGTCGGGTGCGCCTGGAGAAGCCACTGCGGCCGGCGTCAGCCCTCTGAGTCCTCTCCCTCGGCCTGCCTCGGCTCCAGTGACTCTCTCTCCCCTTGTCCCTTCCTGCTTTGCCACGCCCAGGTGCCCCGACGCTTCCTGCTCCCTTCCTGGCTCCCCCTACAGGCGTCCTGGGAGCGGCAGACAATGGAGGAGATGCCCGTCCCTGCTCGCACCCCAGCCTACCCGCCCCCTCTTTCTTTTACTTCCCAACCTTCTGCACAAGATGTCACTGGAAGAAAGGATTCCAACACCAGACACCAGAAACCCCTGGGGGCACGGGGAGATTTTCTAGGACAAAAAGACATTCTTTGTAGGAGGGACTGCATCCCTGGGCATCGCGGGCGGGTGTGGCAGCTGGAATGCCCGTGTGTCTGTGGGGGATGACAATGCCCATGGCCGTGGGCCCGGCCATCCCTCGTGCGGTGTTTGTCTTAGAGACGGATTTGCACCCTCCCGAAGTGATGTCTGTCTAGAGTTACTCATTACAGCGTCGTAGAGGAGAGGCGAAAACGGGACGGGACCCAAGTGCCAATCGTTAAGAGACTTGTTAAATAGGTGCTGGCACATTCTGACAATGGAGCCTTTTGCAGCCCTGCTTTCTGGAACGACATGAGAGGTGCCCTGTGATTGTGACGGAAAACAGGCTATCAGGAGGTGGTGGGGTCTGCCCCCGTGTGTGCAAGACAAGGGAAAAGGAAGAAGGCAGAGTAGAGGCGGGAGGAGAGAAGGAAGGAAGGGGGGAAGGGAGGACGCTCGAGGAGGAGGAAGAGGACACGGTGGCTCTCTCCCAGGTGGGGAGCTGGGTGGCGGTGGACCGACCGCTTCCACTATACCCATCTGCGCTTGGAGGACTGTGCCGTTTCCGCGGGGTACGCCGGGTCCACACGAAGGCAAAATTCAAACACAAATAAGCAAACGCTTCTGGAGTTTCATGGAGGCCTCCCCACCACCTGGGTCCCCAGAACTCGAGCTAGGGCCTGCCCTCACCCCTGCCAGCTGACCAGGGCGGAGGCGGCCCTCCAGGGCCCTCCAAGAAGCCCTGTGGCTCCAAGAAGGACCTGAAGTCGTGACTTCGCCCCGCTCCCAGGGTTTCCGGCCCTCACCACCGCCCCCCACCCATCCTCACTCTGCTCGGCTTGGCGCCCACCTGAGCAGAGAGCGAGCTGGGAGCCGGGGTGCGGAGAGGCGAGCCCAGCCACACCGAGGGCTGCACACCCTGTGGTCCAGGGCCTGGCTCGGGGCGTGCTGGCGATGTCTGCGGATTGACGGACTGCTGGACAAGGGCCTGCACGCTCTGCTGGGACGGCCCTTCTGGTTAGTTCTACAGGAAACTTGGTTTCAGGTGTTTTGGCCTTTTGATGACCTCATGCAGGGGGGTGGCTTTAGAGCAGCATTTCTCAAACTCACTGACCACACACCTTTTCTTCATGGGACATTTTGCAGAACTAGTGTTTCCTGGAACACACTTTGGGAACCCTGAGCTAGACATTTACCTAAATAACTACTGTCACCCTTGAGGCCTGGAGAGACCAGGGATTCATTGAGTCAGGTACAGTGGTTGGGGCCCGGAGGACAGCAAGGCTTGGAACACCGGGCTGGTCTCCCACTCCAGGGATGCTGACTGAAATGGTGTGGGGTGTGGCCCAGGCGCTGGAGTTTGAAGAACTCCCCAGGTGCAGCCAGAGTTGAGAACCACTGTTCTAGAGCTGGGATCGGTGGGAGGGGCAAGAAGGTGTCCCTTCCGTTGCAAATTGCAACAAGTTGCAATGTCCCCTGTTGCAAACTGGGGTCACATTACTAGGGGCATCGTCCATAGAAAGTGGAGGTGAAAGTCCTGTTTGGGCACTGATCAATGATATGTGGTTCTGAGCCCCACGTCTTAACAGAAAATTGAAAAATGTCCGGAAAAGAGGAACCCACATGGCAAGAAGGTTCCAGATTGGGTCTTCAAGGGCTCACGTTAGGCCCGCTCTTCCTGGAGAATTCCTGCCACAGACTGAATGGCGGCAGGCACGGCTTGGAGCAGTGGCTCCACGTGTCACGGCTGCCCTCAGCTCTTTCAATTTAGGGCTTGTCCTTGAAGCCATTCTGGTTTCTCCAGTGCCCTGCGGGGTGCTCGCTCCCGGAGAGGCTCCCAGGGGATGGGCTGCAGATGCTGGGTGGGGCGAGCCTGAAAGAGGGCCAAGTCTCTCCACCTGACCAGTGACTCCCGGGGTCATGTTGGGGGACTGGCCAGCTTCAGGCACAGTCCAAGGAGTTCATGTGTATTTAAGAGGCAGGAGGGAGGTGAGGGGTCAGGACGACCCTGTGGGCCGAAGCTGGTGGCAGGGCTGGGTCCCCAAGGCGAGGGTGCAGGGAGGACCTTGCTCTCTGAGCTCACTGTTGTATTCCGAGCCTGGGAGGGCTTTACTGAACGGATGAGGTGTTGGCAGAGGAGCAAGACAATGTCTGGATTTGGGGGGAAGGGGGTGGTCAGGGAATGTCTCTGAAGAAGTGACATTTCACCTGAGAATGGAAGGGCATGCGCAGATAGCCAGCCACAGGAAGAGCACTCTAGGGAGAGAATAGCACAAGCAAAGGCCCTGGGGCTGGCAGGTTTGGTGTGAGGACAGCAGTGGGACTGGGGCTGGGGAACGAGGGATGTTGGCGAGGTGGGCAGAGGCCGGCCACACGGGGCTTTGGGTGAGAGGAAGTGGGGTGAGCCACACGCCTCGGGGGCCGCTTCCCCACGGTGTGACCTGGGGCAAGTGACTCAACGGCTCTGGGCCTCAGTTTCTTCACGGGGAAGTGGGGATAAAAATAGTGACCATGGCACAGGATTGGGAAGGGCACACCGTAAGGAGAACAGAGCCTGGCATGTGGTAAGCTCACAGAAATCCCCCCTGCCTTCCTCTGCTCCTCCCTCCCCTCCTCCTCCATGGAGGAGCCCAGGAGACAGAGCTGGGCCTAGAAACCACGCCAACCGGCTCAGGGTTCTGGGTCGCTTCCATTCTGACTGCTCCCTCCCACCTCTCCCTGCGCACACACCCTGATCTGGAAGAGTCTGCAGCTGGCAGAGGCCCAGGGTTTCTGGATCCTGTCCAGGCCCCTAATTGGGAGCTTCGGTGTCTGCACCACGGCGACCACATCCCTGGAAAGAGGAGGTGGCGGGCCTGCCCACCCCCGCGGGCTGCATGTACCCTGGCAGGCCTGCCGCCTCCTGCCGGGGGGAAGGTGCCGGAGTGTCCCTCTGCGTGATCCTCGGACTCTGGCAGGGACAGGAAGGGGCAGGCAGTGACTGGCGGAGGGAAGGTGCAGCCAGGGGGGAAGGGAGACTCAGACGCTGGACCTCCCCGGCCTTAGTTCCCTGTGGGGCCTGGGGCTGCTTCCCGTAACTGCCCTTCCTTCCCTCCAACCGCCTGGAGTCAAGGCTGACTCCTCCTTCGTTCACACCCAAGTCATCAGCAACCGCCCCCCAACGCTACCCGCAAGACCACCCGGAGTCTGACCACCTCGCACGACATCTGCAGCCACCAAGTCTCTGCCCCGGACTGCCGCACGGCCCCCCGACTGAACGGGGCATGTGGCACCCGTTCCTGCTTGGACCACACCCATCCTCCACCCAGCCACTGGGAGGACCACACCACCCAAAGCCAGACGGTGTCCCCAGCCCTCTGACGACCTCCGTCTCACCAGGGGTCCAAACCAGTCCTCTCTGACCTGCCCTCCTCACCCATCTGACCTCCTCTCCCACCGCCCTGCCCTTCTGGGCTTCTGGCTACTTTTGGCACAATCCCTCCACAGGACCTTTGCACCTGCTGTTCCCTGGGCCAAGAATGCCCTTCCCTCAGACATCCACGTGACTTGTTTATTCAAGTCTCTGCTCAAATGTCTTCCTGATGAGACCTGAACACCCTGCATAAGGGATTAACTCCCACCCTCCTTATCTAGCTGTGTTTCTCTCTATGCCCTCACCACCACTTCATGGACCGCACGCTTACTTGTTCATTTGTTTGTCTGGACCCCCACACTGGGACGCAACTTCCCTGAGGGCAGGGTGTTTTCTGTTTCGTTCCCACTCCAGGGCCTGGCACATAGCAGGTGCTCAATAAACATCATTACGTAAGTGGAACCTATGTGGGTTCCTTAAGCAAGACATCACCAGGCAAGTACTCTCCTGGGCCTCTTCCTCTGGAACTGACTTTTCTGTCACTGGAGACACAGCCTCAGAGAAGTCAGCTCCCACAGGGTGCCTTCAGGCCCCTGGTGCTCCGGAAGCAGTCACATGGCTTTCCTTCCGGTGGAGGCTAAGAACACCAGTGTGGGAGCCACTTTCTGGCCACGGAACTGGGGTACGTCACATTCCATTCATTCAGCCGGCGTGCTCCGCATGGACAAGGGCCAGGAGACCGGGGACAGAGCACGCTGCCCTTTCCTGGTGGGGCTCGGAGATCAGAGAAGGGGACAGTGAGCCAGCAAAGGGCAAATGCGACTGGCGATGGGTCAGTGGGGGGGGTGGGGGTGGGCACGGAAGCCTCGAACCTGGCATCAGGAGGATTTCGGCAAGGGCGGGGAAGAAAGGCCGAAGGCATCAGCCACAGGAAGCTGGGCGAGGGGGAGATTGCCTGCAGGGGTGGGGGCAGGGACGGCAGATGCCAGAGGGACTGGGTGCACAGAGCGGAGAGGGGAGCCTGGGGGGGGGGGAAGAGGGGTCCTGGGGCAGGGATGGCCCCTGGGGGATTACAGAAGGGAGATGGCACAAAGGGCCAAGGCTAGAGGCTGTTGCAATGGTCAGCGAGGGTCCTGGAAGTGGCGGGGGGGGGGCAATGGGGGGAGGTCAAGAGCAGGGGAGCTTCAGAGCAAAGCCAGGGTCTCAGGTTTCTCATCTATAACTGAGGGGTCAGCCTGGGTGCCCTCTGTGGGACTTTCTGTCTCAGACACCTAGATGTCCGCTTGGCCAGCCCCCCGGCAAGTGGCTCGGGGAACGGCGGGAGGGGGCAGCCGGCATGGCTGGCAGAGGCATGAGCTAGTCCACCGAACTGTTAAACGCAATCCCCACACTCTCTCCCAGGCAGTGCTGAGACCCCATCACGTCTTGGCCAGACAGGGGACAGGAGCAGGGCTGAAGCGTAGCTCCCGCAAAGATGCGCCCAGGTCCTGACCCCAGGAATCTGTCCATATGACCGGATCTGGAAAAAGGGTCTTTGCAGATAAAACCAATGAAGGATCTAGCGGTTAGCACGGATTTAGCACGGGCCCTGAATCCAAAGACAGGTGTCCTTATAAGAGAGAAGGCGAATCAGAGAGATTTAAATAAAAACCACACTGAGATACCACCTTACACCAGTTGGAATGGCCAAAATCAACAAGACAGTAAACAACAAATGCTGGAGAGGATGTGGAGAAAGAGGAACCCTCCTCCACTGTTGGTGGGAATGCAAGTTGGTACAGCCATTTTGGAAAACAGTGTGGAGATTCCTCAAAAAATTAAAAATAGAACTACCCTATGACCCTGCAATTGCGCTACTGGGTATTTACCCCAAAGAAGCAGATGCAGTACAAAGAAGGGCTACATGTACCCCAATGTTCATAGCCACAATGGCCACAATCGCCAAACTGTGGAAAGAGCCAAGATGCCTTTCAACAGATGAGTGGATAAGGAAGATGTGGTACATCTATACAATGGAATATTACGCCTCCATCAGGAAGGATGAATACCCAACTTTTCTATCAACATGGACGGGACCAGAAGAGATTATGCGGAGTGAAAGAAGTCAAGCAGAGAGAGTCAATTATCTTACGGTCTCACTTACGTGTGGAGTATAAACAAAATCATGGAAGGCATTGTGAGAAGGAAGGGAAGGGCGAATGGGGGGAAATCGGAGGGGGTGATGAACCAGGAGAGACTGTGGACTCTGAGCAACAAACTGAAGGGTTTGGAGGGGCGGGGGTGGGGAGGTGGGTGAGCCTGGTGGTGGGTATGGAGAAGGGCACGTATTGCATGGAGCCCTGGGTGTGGTACATGAACAATCAATCTTGTAACACTGAAAAGATAAAATAAACATATTTGGGGGTAAAGAAAGGGAGAAGGCGACTCGACAGACACGGGGAAGCCATGGGGCTGTGGAGGCAGAGACGGGAGGACGCGGCCACAGGCCATGGATGCCCAGGGCCCCCGGAGCTGGGAGAGGCAGGAGGGGCCTCCCCCAGAACCTCTGGTCCTGCCCACACTGTGATCTCAGGTTCTGGCCTCCAGACCCGGGAGAAGAGAGGCTTCTGTTGCTCTAAGCCCCCCCCCTTCGCTGCTATATGGTGCCGTCGCCCCGGCTGCTCACACAGAAGGGGCCTGTATCACAGCACAAGGCATCTCAGCTGCCCCACCAGGGAGCTGCAGTTACAGGGTTTACAGGCAAGGAAACTGAGGCACGTGACCTTCCCACGATCACGCCCCCTTCAGTAAATGGCAAGGCCGGGTCAGAAACCAGAAGAGGCCAATCTCGGCTGAGCAGCTAACAGGCCTAAATAAGGGGCTCTTGCCAAGTTGAGGGCCCAGGGGGAGCAGAGGCTGAGATCGTGGTAGAGCAGGGCTGGGGCAGCCGGCAGAGCCCAGCTCACTGAGGTCTGGCCGCTGCCCAGCCCAGCTGTGTGTTCTCGGGACGGGAGGCCGTGGAGGGGCGGACCCCGGCCTGGGACTCGGGTTTGTGCAGGGGGTTCAGTGATGTCTGAGCTGATTCTCACGGGTGGCCGGGACTCGCAGAGGAAGGACCGAGGAGATCGGGGGTCAGATTGCAGCCTGCCTTTCCGGCCAGGAAGCGGGGCCAGCGCCTGGGCTGAGTCTCAGCCAGGGTTAGCTGGACAGAGAAACCCCGGCCAGGGGAAAAGCGTAAGTGAAAGTCAGGCGTGAAGCTTCGAGAACAGTCAGGAGCCCCATGAGGCCACAGCGTCCCTGGCTGTGGGGTGGGCGCAGAGGTGGGAAGGGGTGACCTTGCCGGATCGGTGGTCCCTCCACGGGACTTGGATGTCAGGCTTGGGAGCACACGGTCCCGAGGGACTTGCTCACCATATGTGAGGCTCTGGCCTGATTTCAGAGACTGAGTCAGGAAACCGGAGCCAAGGTGAGAGGCCAAAGATCCAGAAGTACGGAGGCCCGAGGGCTGACCTGGCCTTGACCGCCTTCTCTCCGTGCGGGCGGGACCAGTTAGCCCATTTTACTGCTGGGGAGACTGAGACTCGGGGGTCATGGCGCTTTCCCAAGATGGTACAACAGCAGGCACGACACTGGGGCTCACCCAGGCCCCGTGCTTGCTCCAGGACTGGCGGGCCGGAGGGCCTAGCTGCCCCCTCTCAGGAGCCTCACCCTCCTCCCTGGCCAGAGGAGGCCCGCGCACCAGACGCCCTGGCTTCCCCGGAGACGCCCCGCCCCTCGGTGCCGAGCGCCCCTCCTTACCTGCCGACAAACAGGCCGGGTGCCGCAGGGTGACAGGTGACCAGGGCTGGCTGGGGAGGAGTGGCCACGGTGCAGCTGGGCCTCCTTCAGGGGACACCCCCCGCCCCGACTTGAATGTAGCAACAGGAGAGTAGAGGCAAGGGCCCAGCTGTCCTTTTTGTCGCATCACAAAGTCCTGGCCTGCGCTGGCTGGGGGGTAGGAGGGAGGAGGTCTCAGAGTGGTGCTGCCCCGGGGACCCTGGCCCGGCCCAGCTCCACCCGCCCCTGCGGCGACTCCACTGGGGCACCCACAGCCTTGAGGGGACACCCAGAAAATGGGCACAGCTTGCTGAGGCGAGCCCCGGGCAGAGGGATCTGGGTGAGAGGCACAGGCATGCTTCTGAGCGCTGGGCAGGGGACAGGGGCCACCGCGGTCAGCCCGGCGCCGTGACCTGCGCAGCTGCTGCAGGTGCAGCTTGCGGCCGAGGTCTGAGTCCACGGAAGACTCGGGCTCCCCATCTGTGATGTGGGAGCGGACCCAGGACGCCGGGCCCGTGGGCATCCTGGGCATGACACGCGACCCCCTGGGGCCTGGGACGAGGCAGATGTCCTTCTCTACTTACTGGAATCTTCTGGAGTGGCAGATAGAGAAGGGAGCCACAGCTCATCCAAAACGGAGGCGCTGGAGCCGGCGGAACTTGGAGGCGTCACCAGCACGCGAGCAGCAGAGGGAGGACGCTGCCCAGGGTCCGGGCTCGCCACGGCCTTTCCGAAGGACCCACGGATCATCTCGTCCGACATTTCCAAACTTTTTCCCCCTGTAGCCACAGAGGCTTTTAACACACACACAAGGAAAATCTCATTTGGAGAGCCAACATGAAAAACCCCAAATGAAAGAATTCGTTTCCTAGCTTACATCTGTTTTAAAAATGAAAACAGATACATTCACTCCGTGTACACTCAGTAATGGCCACACAGCTCCCAAGGGATGACATCTGGATTGGGACCTGTATCTGGGCTCAGATAAAGCATGTCCCAGCCTCTGTGGTCACCAGAGGTCCTCGGCAATGACAGAAGCGGGAGACACCTGTGTAAAGGTATGGTTTGCTTCTGTGTGGAGGTCACGGGAGGTCACAGGTGGAACAATGCCTGAACACAGCCACGTCTGGGGGGGTGGCCCAGGCACGACACCGGGATGCGCGTGTCACCCATAAACCCCACCAGCACTTGGTCTCAGGGTCCTGGGATCGAGCCCCGCATCAGGCTCTCTGCTCAGCGGGGAGCCTGCTTCCCCCCACCCCCGCCTGCCTCTCTGCCTACTTGTGATCTCTCCCTGTGTCAAATAAATAAATAAAATCTTAAAAACAAAACAAAACAAAAAAACCCCACCAGAACTGCGGGAAGCTATACTTGGTCCTGATTTCCGCGGCCGGAAGGGAAGGACTTGACAATGGAGAGAATGTGTCTCTCCCTCACCTTATCTCTGTCTGCACCCAGCCCTCCCTTGGCTTTCCAGCCGCATTGTCCCCCACCCCCAGCCCTCAAGGGGCTTTCCGATGCAAGGACTTGAAGCCAGGGATGTGGACCGTTTCTCTGGGCTAGGGTGGTGCTGGTGCAGGAGCTGGGCTGAGTTTGGAAGGGGCAGAGGCACCGCGTGTTGCCCGATCAACCTCTCTTGCGTGCTGGCGATCCGGGAGGCCCTCCAAGGGGCTCCTCCTGCCCGGGACTCCTCCCAGCACTTTACACCCCGCCTTCAGAAGGTCAGCCACCAGCTGCTTCCCTGGAGGGGGCTGGCTGCATGATCCCGAAGTCTTGGGCTAAACTCTTCACTTTTAGCGACGAGGCCGATGTAAGGATCACAAATACTGGGAACGAGGGCTTCGGGATGTCCAGTGCCGTTTCGGCAGGCCGGCCCGTTTCGGCGGTGGCACGTACCAAGGAAGAGGTGACTCACGCAGAGAAAAGGCTGCAAAGGACTAGTTGTAGACCGTTCTCCCGGCGTGTGCTTCTACTGAGCAGAGCTGGGGCCAGCCTGGGTCTGCTGGGGCTTAGCAAGGCTGAGAGTCGGCTCCAACGTGCCAAGATTTGATACATCACATTTATGGATAGACTGGCTTTTTCGGCACTTAAGGCATTATAAATATGATTTTTAAGAAAAAGTTTAAAAGAATTTGTGGAGCTCCGGAAGGTGCAGAGAGCCTGGACGGTCCCCCAACATCACTGAGCTCAGAGGTCACTGGGTCGCTGCCCCACCTCCTGTCCACCGAGGGCACTTCCTCTGGCCGGGATGCCTGGTTCGGAGTCTTTCCTGCCCGTGGCTGTCCTCTGGGTCCTCGTACTGAAGGACACAATCTGGAGAATCTGCCTTCGACGAGCCTGAAGGAGAAGTTGACTTTGTATGTTTGGAGACATAACCCTTGAAGCATTTCCCCAAGAGTGAGGGGAAGTCTTGTCTGCTGGCTCGCGGACAGGGCAAGAGTCTCACCGAATCCTTTCCCAATTCTCGCTCCTTCAAAGGTCTTTTGGGAACTTTGTGGGTCCGCGCGGTGCCCGGTCCACCTGGAATTTTCCCTGGTATTTCCTCACCTCTTTCTCGGGAGGGAAAGGAGGGAGAGGGAAGGCATCCGGATCGAACTAGGATTTAAGGGTACCGTTTTGTTTTTATCGTATTATTTACATTCTACTTGCGGACAAGAAACACTGCGTTTTTATTTATGGCAATGATATAAAAAGTCATGATGGTTCTCAAATGACCATGGTTTGGAGCCATGGCTCCTAAATTCGACGGGATTTGTGATGTGGGCTCCATGCCTGAACCAGAAAGTCACATCCTCAGTCAGCCCCAGTGGAGACACCTAAGGGACCAGACAGGGGGTCCTCTGGGACAAATGACTCTATTCCATTGACTCCGCGGTCAATGACCTTGATTCTGCCTTGGGACCCAAGGAGTTTACGGTGGGACCGCGTTGGGAAAACAGAGAGCAGCGCGCTTAGACAGCCCCAGGTCACGCGGCGGCCCTAAGTGTTGCTGCTGAGGCCCCGTGGGAGAAAGGGGGCTTGTTGTGTGGGATGCGGGTCCAAGTTCAACGTCAGCTCTTACCGGTTACCAGTTAAAAGCTGAGATGGAGTGACTGAGTCCCGGAAAGGAGGAGGCAGCACTGCCATCTAGTGGCAAACGGGGTGGACAGCACCCAAGACCGGAGGATTCAGGCCCAACCCATCCCCGCACAGAAGCAGCATTTTTAGCACCCGAAGGGGTCTCTGACCTCGAGGGACAGTGGCCTGAGGCAGAATAGGGATCTGCAGCTCCTGGCTTCTCCAGACCTGCTCCTCTTGTCCAACCTCTCAGGCAGCCCCAGGAGGGCCTGCCGAGCCATCAGCAAGGAGCGAGGTGGCGGCCTCTGGGGACCCCGTCTGGCCCGGGAGAGGTGGGACTATGGAAGAGAAGTGTCTTTCTAACTTCCCTGTGTTTGGAGAGAGGTCTCAGAGCGCACAGCGGCCCTGGAAGAGCAGGAGGTCCCGAGCCTGCCCCTCGCCCTCCGTCCTCCTCGGTATCTTCAGCTCTCAGACGGGACAGCAGTGCTCCGTCATGGGCTGCCCCGCGGTCTCCATTCTTCACCGCTGGCCAAGGCCCCGGTCCCCGCTGCAGAGAAGGGCACCCACCAACGGCATCTGGGGTTATGGCTGCTGGGCAGGAACTGGATGTGGAGCAAGTGGGCTCCTGTGGGCTCCAGCGGGAAGGAGGGCTGTGTCCCAGTGACACACAGCGCCCCAGGGCAGGACTCTGTGGGGACAGCCAGGGCCGGGGGCCCGGCCGGGCCAGAAGGACCTTGCCTGTATGGAGATGCGGAGCTCTGGGCCCAGAGCACGGCACGGTGATGAGTGTGGTCAAGGCTGGGCGTCCCTCTGCAGCTGTCAGGACCGAAGGAGGCCCTGGGAGCCGCGCGGGACCTGCAGCCCAGCCCAGTGGGGACCACTGCTCACCTGCTGGCCTCAGGCCCCCGGAGGGCACGCTCTCGGGACAGTCTGACCCCTTCCACACCGGCAGCGTGTGAGGCTCGGGTGGCTTTCTTCCCCGCCAGAGTGACCAGGAGGGGCTGGAGCCCCTGCAGGCTATGCGGTCTGCATGCTTCTCTCATAGACGGACAGTACGTCCCAAGCCCTACTGCGTGCCAGGCACTGAAGAAAGACGGCCGAGCGGGGGCTCCTGCCTCTGTCCCAGACGCGTGCAGGGCTCGCTCCCCTCCTCCTTCTCCAGGAGCAACTCTGGTGTCTCACTGCCATGACGAGTGGTGGCCAGACTGTACCGCGGAGAGAACCGGTCTCCAGCTGAACCCGCCAGAGGGCCTGGGTCCCGACTCCGAGCCGTCATTGTCCTGCCCTGGCCCGGGCGGAGTCTGGGAGGACCAGCGACCCAGGGAGGCAGTGTTTCTGGCGGCGAAGAAGCAATCAGAGGCGGGCCTCCAGGACCCGCCAGAGCCGGAGCGGGGGGCGGGCCTCCTCTGGGGTTGGCGGGTGCACACTGGCTCTGCGGTGTGCAGAGCCCCTCCAGGTCTGCTGGGAGTTTCCGAGCCCATGCTCCGTTTGCCCAGAACTGGCTGGTGCTGGCCATCCGGCCCTGACGTGCAGGCAAACACCGACCGCTCGGATTTTAGCAAATGTCACCGAGCCCTCTAGTTCAACTATAGACCCCAAGAGTTAAAACCAGAAATAGACACGACTGCTTAACCCAAGATTTAACCAAAACCCACTGTTCTGATTTCTTATGGCCCTTTCTCGAGGCATTGACAGGTTTTACGATGACCGGAACATTCCAATCGCTAGGCCAAGAAAGCCCTGATTATCGACAGAACGCCTAGAAGACCACAGCCCCCCTCCCTGCCCCATCATGCTGAACACACCGCCCCCACACGACCTCGAGCTCCCGCCTGTTCTGCACGTACCCCACCCCCAACCTCTATAAAACCCTAGGGGTCGGTCTTGCGGGTGGAGGGGTGAGTTGTTAAGGCCTGAGCCCAACAGGCCGACTCTCCAGCCCACACCCCTCCCGGGAGTTCCTCGTCTGTAAATGAGAAAGGTCCTCAGGCCTCAGGGTTGGGAGGTAAGGAGAACTCGGGGCCCAGAGCAGAGGGAAACGCTCTTTCTTCCTCCTTTTCCCAATGTCAGGAAATGAGCTAGGTGAGAAATGCAATGTCATTGGGAAAAAAACAAAGGCAAGAAAGAGCCGCGGGGTCCCCTCTATCAATTTTGCTAAATCGCAAAGAATGCAGAAACTACCTGTGGTGGGTGGAACTCAGCGGGCAGCTGCGTGTTCTAAGAACAGATCAAAAAGGACCTCCTATTCCAATGAGCGCTTTAGAATCCAATTAAAAATCAGAGAGATATTCACTCCATTTAAATTCTAAATACACCTTATGCTTAATTCCAAACAAAGCCCAGGAAAAGCTGATCTTTATAAAAATGTTAGGAGGTTCCTCCTCCCCACCTTTTAAGCCACACCCAGAATAAGGAGAAAGCAGCCCTCTCTGGCTAGAGCGTTAAGGTCCCCGGATGCCCAAGGGAGGACAGGGCTATGCAGCCCTTAGTGATTCCTAATCTAGAGGGCAGTGAAGGCCCAGCCCTGTGAGAAGGGCCCAGCCCTGTGAGAAGGGCCCAGCCCTGCGAGAAGGGCCCAGCCCTGCGAGAAGGGCCCAGCCCTGCGAGAAGGGCCCAGGGCCGGGGGAGGGAAGGCGGGAGAACGAGAGGGAGAGGGGGGAGAGGGAGAGACGGCGGAGCGAGGGAAGAGCAGGCACCATGACTCCCGGCCTGTGCAATGCAGGCTGTAAGCTCCTGCCCTTTCTCCTCCGGGAACGAGTCACCCCACTTAGTCACCGTTAGAAAGTGCGAACAGCAGCCAGAAGACTGCCAAATGCTCTAATTTCCAAACACGGGGAAGAGAGGATGGCGAACATAGTCTATCCAGGCGAACGTGATGGTGGTCATTCCTTTGGGCTTCCCAGCAGCCCTGAAATGCCTGTGTGCTGTGGTTACCCCATTTACAGACGGGGAGACTGAGGCAAAGTGACGGCAGGTGGCTCCAACTGTTGGGCCCCGTGCTGCCTTTCAGTACAGGAAGAGGCCGGTGAGCGAGGCTGAGCAGGCCTGTCCCACGTCCATCAGCATGCCCGACTCGTGATTAATCCCGTTTCCAGCGGAGCCCAGGCCTGAGCGAGTGGGGGAAACCCTTGTGGACAGGATTGAGATGGGGTGCGTCTGACCCACTGACCCCAAAGCAGGAAGGCCACAGGAGTGGAGCTTGGAAAAGCGGCTGGAGGGGGAGGGGGGCAGACCCTCTCCTGAGACGGGGTCTGAAGGGTGGGCTGGGGACACGGGTAAGGAGCAGGCTCCATGGCTGGGGGGGCGGGGAGCACAGCTTCAGCCCTGAACTTGGCACCCTACGGAAACAAAGGGCGACAATCTATTGAGCACCTACTGTGAGCCCCCCACCATGGGCACTTTACAGAGGAAGACACTGTGGTCCGAGTGGCTCCCCTAGGCTTCCTGAGAACACATGGGAAGGCACCCAGGTCCGGGAGACAGCACCTAGACCTGCAGCCACGGGGCCCCCCTTGCAGGGATGTCCCCTGGGCACTGGGCGCTCTCCAGTGGGCTGTCAACTCAACGGTGCCAGGATCAAGTAACCCGCTGCTGCCTCCCAGACCTGCCGCTGCCACGGTCCTTCTGCAGAGGCCGCTGTGTGTGCACCTGGGTAGTCTGGCCATCGCTCCGAGGAGGCGGGGAGCCAGGCCGGGTCAGCCGCCCCTGCCCTGCTGGGAGCCGCGGGTGAGTGTGGCAAGGGCACGGACAACAGGGTTTCCTGTAACCCAAGTGGTGTGAGGGGAGCGCCGGCTCAGGCAGCACAACGGGGCGGCCCGGCTCCCTCCCGTCGGTCATTTGCTCTGATGCACGGAGATGAGATACTCATGCGCCCACACCCACTCCTCTCCGCCTGTCCCGGCTACTGTGGAGAAACACCACCGACTGGGTGACCCGTAAACAGCAGAAATTTAGTGTCTGCCACTCTGGAGGCTGGAGATCCACGATCAGGGCCCGAGCACGGGCGGGTGAGGGCCCTCTTCCGGGCACAGGCGCTTTGTAACCTCACAGGGTGGAAGGGGCCAGCGGGCTCTGTGCCCTCTTGCTGAGGGCACTCAGCCCACTCACGAGGACCCCACCCTCACGCCCTAATCTCCCCCTAAATCCCCACATCCTAATGCCATCACCTTTTGGTGACGGGTCCAAGGTTTGAATTTGGGGGGGATACAACATTCAGACGACAGCCCCCTCGACATCCCGGACCCAGCCCGCCGCCCCACCTTACAGGGCACCTGCTAAACCACCGCGAGAGGCCAGGAGGGGAGGCCTGGCGGGAATCAAGCGTGGTGGGAGCCGGGTGACCGGCACTCAGGCTCGTCTGACCATCGGTCTGCTTCGGCGTCTTTGGTTTGAGATGCGGGGGGTGTGTGTGCACGCGCACGTGTGCGGAGGGGGGTTCAGGGTGGCGGTCCCTCGGCACGCCCGCCGCACAGCAGCAGCTCACGCGTGGCCTCGTGCCCAGCCCCTCAACAGCGGCGCCCCTGGGCCCGTGCGGAGCTCCGAGCCCTGCCGAGCGGCCGAGGACCGCTTCCACCAGCATCCGGAGCCAGAGACATTTCCACGGGGGCCCACCGCCCCACCACTGGTCATCAGGCAACGAGCCCCACGCAGCAGGTGGCACAGAAGGAGCAGGGGTCGGGTCTGGAAGACGAGAGCATGGAAGGCCAGGGGCCCCCTCTGTGGGAGGAGCAACAGCGAGGCCGGCCGGCAGACACCCCCGGGGGCCGCCTACAGCTGCAGGCACGGCCTCTGCCTGCCTCGCCTTCTCAGCACAGCTGGTATCTCAGAGCGCTTCCCGGCCCACAGGCCCCGGCTCCCTGAGGCCACTGCCGCCGCGCCGCCCCCGGGGGTTCACGACTTCACAGACAAGCTCGGGCGGGACCGGCAGGTTGGTTAGGAACCTGTGCGTCTGCAATCGTAACGAGCACCATCCAATTCAAGCCTCACGCAACGCCGCCTCGTGTGAGACTCAAAGATTTAATTTAGTCACCTCTGGGCAGTCATGGACATTTCCCTACGCTCGGGAGCTCCAAAAGGTGAGTGCCGGAGCACACGGAGCCCTCATCCCTCTGCGGTGAGCGGAGAGAAGCGGCTGAGACAACCGCGGCTGCCTTACCGCAGACAGAAGGACACTCTGCTCTCCCTTGGGCCATCTGCCCGGGGCCCGGGGAGGCTGGCCGGTCCACCCAGGGACGACAGCCAGCGGAGGTTCGAGAGCTTGCTGAAGATGGAGGGACCACAGCACCGCCTCTGGCAGGGAGTGTGGCCGCTCTCCTGGTGGGGGGGAGGGGGGACACAGCTTCCCCGCCCAGTCTCCATCCAGCCCCCCACCATCTGGCATCAGGCACAGCACCTGCTCCCGCAGTGGAAGTCGGCCACAGCCTCCCTATGCGACCCTGCTGCGGGCCAGAGAAAACACGCCCTAACCCTGCTCGACTAAAAAAAAAGCCCCTTTTGATGCATAAACCTCCCAGACCCGTCCCAAAAATCCTCTTCTGGGTTGGGGACGTCTGCTTTGGGACAGGCTTAGAGTCTGCTGTTCTTCTGAAACTGGGCCACAAGGCTGAGGACCTGCTCGGAAGCTTTGATGTTCTTGGAGCAGAGGTAGCTAGTGCTGTTGCTGGCCGTCTCCCCGGGGTAGTACCGGTAATTGACCATCAGGCCGCAGGAGCCGGTGATGCCCTTGAGGCTCACGTCGGCCATCCAGTTGATGCGCCATATCACGGCCCCGTTCTGCAGGTGGAAGTTTGCCACGGGGTTCAGGGCGAAGCCCCGGTGCTTCTCTCCATACAAGTACCAGGCGCAGAGCCGCATCAAGGGGGCCTGGAGCGCCCTGACCAGCTTTTCGGACTTGACCCATTCACTGCTGCTGAGAAAGAGCTTGAGGGTCTCATTAATGGGACCGCCTGTGAGCTCAGAAATTTCTTTACATTCTGAATCTGTAAAGAGTTCATTCCTCCCGTGTTCCTTCACTTGTGAGTTCAGGAGTCCCAGGAGCCACTTGGTGAATCCAGGTATAGGAGACAGACTTGAAAATGTCCCAAGATGAGGAAACTCTTTCTGTAAGGCACGGTTGGTTGGGAAAGGAAGGTGGAGAAAACACACACACAAAATTCAGCAGGTTGGTCACTGAAACAGAAACACCCTGCATTTCTCGTTTAGGCCTCAATAAGCCCTGCACGCTGCTATCTAGTTTATGCCATGGTATCTGATGTGCGTTCATTCTCTCCTTTCAAGGCACATTTATTAAGAACCTGACACACGCTAGGCCTCAAAGGCATCCTGAGTCCCCGACGTGGGCCTGTGCGATGGCTTCTCTGTCTGCACCGTGTATCACAGTGGCAAGTCAGGGGCTGGGCCTGAAATCCTAAGTGGGGGCTGTGGTGACGTGGGGCTTCATTCACAGTCTTCTGACCACAGCTCCTGTCTATGTGGCACACCACGTCCCTCCCGGGGACTTCTCTGCAGCCACAGAGCCTGGTTTGGCACTTGGCATGCAAGGACCCAATGGCTGTGTCATGAGCGAGTAACTGTTGGCCCGAGACTCCACAGTGCCTGCGAGGACGGGCTAGAAGGGGAGGCCACGGCTGCTTCTCCATCTCAGAGTTCGGTTCACCAGAAGACACGGTTCGTGATCAAACGACAGATCTCAAGGACCACTTTGTCAAACCCTAGCATTTTCTTTCTTTCTTTCTTTTTTTTAAACCCTAGCATTTTCTGAATAAAATTGTACTAGGTGCTCGCTACAGAAGAATTTTTTTTTCTTAACTTAGGATGGAAGCAGAAACAGACCAACAAACCTATCGTACTCCGGGACTCAGATAGCTACTCTCCAGGTCTGATAAAGCGTGACTCCTTTTGGCCTTTCTCCAGGCCGTTATTCCCTGAGTGAGACGTTTATTTTACGCCCCTGCTTTATGAAACTGGATCGCGAGCATTTCCTCATTCAAAATTCAAAAACGTGACTTTAACGACAGAATAATACTACAAGGTAAGACTATACCATGATTTTCCTCACCATGTTCTTTCCACTGGGCATTTCGGGCGGCTCTCAAGAGTCTGCCTCCATGAACCGTATGCGCACGTTGGTGGACAGTGAGAGGGTTCTTTTTCGGGGTTCTCCCTGGTGACTATCAGGCTCACAGCCGAGCGCAGGACCAGTGACCCTCCCCTCCACCCCCAGGATGGCTACTGGGCGGAGGGGCCACCTCTGGCCCATCCAGAAGTGGAGTCTGTGGATGAATTACCCAGACCCCCAGATTCTGCCCTTCTTCTGATGGCCTTTCTCACCCTGACATACCCCCTGCTCCCTCTCCCTGCTCCATTCATCAGTACCGTCAGCAAAAAATAAGGAAAGAAGAAGAAACTTCTATTAATTAGATATGGCTCCTACTGCCTCTGGGGAAAAGGTGGCAAGACAGTGATTCTAATGAAGCTGATATCCAACTGAACCCTGAGTTCTGAGATTTAAGATTGATTATGAATTTAATACAAAGCACGTCAGTATTTTAACTCCACTCCGTCACCCTCCACGGAGAGGCTTCTGCTGTGGGTGCCGTGTTGGAACCACCCAAAGCAGAGAGTGCAGCTCTCAGAGCCAATTATTAACAATCTAATTATTTTACCTAATTAGATTCTGCTCACTGCACTTCACTCAAGCCCCTTATGAGATCATTTCGGAAAGCTAGACCTGGAGTGAATGCGAACATTTCGCTTGTAGGATGGTGAAGCGTTTTTCCCAGGGCAACAGAGGGACGTTATTAAAAAAAAAAAAAAAAAAAAAAGAGGCCAGAGTGTTTACCTCGGAGCTGCCTAGTTTAACCTTGACACCCCCTCGCGGCTGATGAGAAAGCCCACGCTGAGGGGGTGTCGGGGCCCGAGCCTGGAGGGTGTGGGGGCCGGTCGGGCACTGCCAGGACGGCCCCAAAGCGTGCCGTCCAAACTGGGACAGGAGATCGAAGGGGCTGGCGGTTCCGAAGCCGGGACAGTGCACGCAAGGCAAGCTGGGAGAGGCCCGGGCCACAGGAGGGAAGGTTCCCTGGAGAGGCTGATGTCCTCGGAAAACATCCGAGAAGGGTTTCCACACACCCATTCTCGGCACTGCCTCTTCCTCCCCAGTTGTCTCGGGGCCCCTGGGACGCGTCAAGGGCCATCTGGCTCTTCCCCCCTGCCCCGGTCCCCTCTTGCCCCTCCTCCGAGGGGCTGACACCCAGAGGCCCGGCCCGCACCTACCTGCAGCTCCCTGAGCACCCGCTTGACGAGGACGGTGCCCAACTCCACCCCCTGCAGTCCGGGCTGCGTCAGGCTGATGGAATAGAAGATGGCCGCGGAGATCCCGCTCCTCTCCTCCGTCTCCGACGGGGGGCACTCCTTCACTATGGCCTAGAAGACACGACGATGGTGGGCCCGGGCCCCTTGCTTCCCCTGTCGGCCCTACCTCCCCGTGGGGGGAGAAGCTGGGGACGGTGGGAGCCTGGAGACCCCGGCCCCTGATCACAGAGGAGACGCTGGAGACCAAAGGCCTATTCCGATGGGAAATCTCTCTGGGAGTGCCGGCCGCGCAGTCTCCCCGGGCTGTTGGCTGCACCTGCACCATTTCGATTGCTTTCAACTTCTCAAAATACAACGTGTGTCCCCTTTGTCTTTTCTTTCCCAGGCCTCTGTGCTGCGGGAGCAAGAGAGGAAACTCTTAGCTCCAGGTTTTTAGATTTCTCAATAGGCCATACATGGCCCTATGTAGTTTTTCTCTTAGGAAATGTACTTTCCTGTGTACCTTTTTGATTTTGTGCTACATCCTTGTTTTTCCTCAAGGAAAACACACACACACACACACACACACACACACACACACACACACACACAAAGCAACGTCGGAGAGACTCTGTAGGGAAGTCCCTTTGCCAGGGCCGATCTTATGAGCTCCGAGTTCTGAATGCTGGGTTTTCTGAACCTTGCCGTCTGAAGGTCACCGGACCAGGCAAGAGCAGGTGGCTACCTTGAGTTCGCTTCAGGGCAGGCGCACCAGCTTGCTGCTCCAGATTGAATTTAAGCTACTCTAACTTCCACCAGCTACACCGGACTCTTGCATGCAGTAGGGGTGTTCGGCCCAGAGCCCCGATGAGGCCTGGGAGTCCCCAAGCTTTCTGAAATTGCATATGAACATGCGAATCTGTGCATGTCCCCCCGAGGCGGGAAAACGACCTCCACCTTTCATCCCCTTTGGATGCTCAAAGGGTCTTTCTTGTAACTCCTGAAAAATTAAGAACTGCTGCCATAGGAAACTGGGGTGGCTGGTGACACAGCGGGAGCGACACCCCCGGGGCGGCGCCATGCCCTCTTGTGGGGCCGGACTCTGAGGGAGGGCTCGTGGCCATCAGGGTCAGCGTGCACCTCAGCCTCGGGCTTGGTCTTTACCTTGCAGGGTTACCTCCTGGGTCTTTCCAGAACTCTCTAGGTTACCCTGTGTTCCCTATTCAAAAAGTTCCAACAAATCTTTTTTTTTTTTCTCCCAACAAATCTTTTTTTAAAAGTGTTCAAAATACAGATGGATCTTTTTATGGTTAGATGAGTGAGATGTGCACAATGTCCAAAGAGGCAAAGAGTAATCACATAAGGAAGAAATCATGAGTTACTCCAAAACCTCATGCCAAGTCCTGCTGTTAACCTTGGGGAAAACGCCTTCTAGTCTGTCTTGTTGGCCCAAAGTGCGTACATGCTTAAATACACACACACACACACACCCCGCGCACGATCCCCTCCCCCATCGCGCGCTCCCATATGCCCCAGTTTCCAGCACAAAAGGCACGGTCCTGAGGGCTGGGGCGTGGGCTGGGTTGGAATCCCATCTCATCCCTTCTGATTCTGGGCACATCACTGAAGTTCCCTGCAGCCTTGGTCTTCTCAAACCCACACGAGGACAGTATTAGCGGGAGTGACACCTAACCCATAGGGTGCTGAGCAGCAACGCAGGGAACGTGCTTCCGGGCCATTGGCACCGAGGAAACACTCCATCAATACACACGGAAGTGAGAGCGCCCCATATGTGCTAGGCCGGGGCCCGAATCTGACTCAAGGGGAAGTCAAGGCTGGCTTTCTGTGGCAAAACCGCAGCGGTAAATCCACATTTAGGTACACGCACAGGGATCCCGGGCATGAAGGCACGCCCAATGCATCCGCCTTCGTCTCTTTCCTGTGTCCTCTATGGGGGACAGCTGGGCCATCGTGTCCAGCCTTTCGAAACTGTACACGATGCCCCGATGAGCCACCTTCCGCACTCTTAGGTCTGAGCATCTCCCCGGGGTAAACCCCTCAGAGTGGAAATCAAACGGAAAAGAGCGCCCATTCCCTGTTTTCATAGATAGCGGCCCCCCCTTCCCTTGGGACTGCCGGCGTGGGCCCCTCAGACACCGGAACCCTTCAGGTAATTTCTCCCTGGTGGTCAAGAACTCCTGCCCCTTTGCTCTGTGTGATTTCTCCGCCTTCTGATACCAGGAAACGCTGCCCGTGAGCCCATCCCAGGATCTGTTCTCGTCTTTCCAACTACCTAACCGGCCATTCTGGACGCAAAGCCCAAAGTGACCCGGGTGTCTCGGCTCCCGTCACCTGCCTTTCCCTTCCTTGGGGTCTGCCCCCATCCCCTAGGCCCCCCTTGGTTCTTCTTCTGCAGCAGCTCCTTCCACCCCCTACCCCCCTACACCTGCAGGAAACGCCTAGACTTTCTCATCAACTTCCTAGCACGCAGGGTCTGTCACCGCGGGCCTGTCCCCTTGGCTCCCTGGGCAGAGCGCTGGGCCTGCGGCAGGCCCTCGGCACACAGTCTAGTTTTCGTTTTTAGTCACAGGTCTTTCACATTTGCCCCCAGGCCCTGAACGAACGCTCATATACAGAAGCGAGTGCCCTCCCCTCCTCGGCCCCGTGTCCGCTCGAAGTCAGTTCCCGCAGAGGAGGCTGTCCTCGTTCCGTAACTGTCTATACAGTACGTGCCCCCGCCCCGTGGCCACAGATCTGCAGATTTCTTCTCTAGCCAGTTCCAAACACGAATGCCTCAAGCGATGCACTTTATAAGAGGGGGAACCAGGTTTTAGAAAAATGGACAGGGCCCTGAGGGTCGCCTGCGTGGTTCCGCCATGACCGGGCCCGTACCTGGATGTTGCTGGAGATCTCGCTGGTCAAGGCCACATGGAGCACGACCAAGGGCTCCTCGGGGGTTGCACAGTGAGCAAAGAAGTAACATCGCCTGTAAGGCCCGACACGTCGCTTCATGTCCATCCAATTTTTCACAGGATGCACAGCCTCGGACCTGTGGAGAGGATTAGAAAGCAGGAAGACCGCCAGATGATTTAGTAGGTAAAGAACCACTACGGATTCCTATTCCTATTCCTCACTAGAGTCAAATAAATCTTTCAAATGGAAGTTCAGGAGAATTCAAAGAAAATCGTTTTACTATGAAACAGTACTGACTGAGAGGACCTCCAATGAATGACCGTTTTACACACAAAATGGTCCCCGAATTCTTAATTCCTGGTCTTCAGACTAGTTCGTGGGGCCCTTGGGAGGCAGTTGTGCAGCAATTTTATTTTAAAAAAAGACTCTACCTATTCATTTATTTGAGAGACAGAAAGAATCTGAAGTAAACTCCTTGCTGAGCGTGGAGCCCAGCTCGGGGCTCGATCTCGTTACCCTGAGATCACGATCTGGTTCTATTTGCCCAGCGACCTCCTCCACCCACTATGTTGTTTTCAGAAGTGAAATGGCAGCCCCTGGAATTGGTCATACTTCAAAGTGCGAACTTTCGCAAGCCTTAGCTTCCTTAAGGCGGCATGGAGCGTCAAGACCTCGAGATGGAAAGAGCTTCCCCTGCCCAAGGACCGTGCCGGCCTGGCCTTCCCCGGGTCCCGGGCACGCGCGCATCAGGCACCATACGGTCCGCTCACAGATTTACCCAAGGGAGAAGCTTGCCCAGCCAGGGGAGACCCTAACGCACACCCTCGGGCCCGGGCAAGTCCCGCGGCTCCGACGCTGGGGCCTGCTTCCCGGAAACATGAGGACGTCAAGGGGACCCTGCGTGCGGGGCTGCGGGCAGAGCGGCCAGTGCCCGCCTGTGATCGCAATGTCGCCGGCCAGGAGAAGACACCGTTTGCGAAGCCTGTGCTGGGCCCCGAGCGCACGTGGGGATGGAGACTGGCCTTCGGCTCACTTTCGGAAGAGTGAAAACCTTGATACTTACTCGCTGATTTTCTGCAGCACCTCACAGGGCGAGTGCCAGGTGACCCGTTCTAGGCTCAGGAAGCCGGAAGAGAACCACTCCGACAGCATACTCTTGAGCACTCCATTCATCTCCTGGAAGGGAGAGCACAGAGCGCTGGCTGCCGGGGCCCGGGGAGCACGTGCGCCTCCGCCTCGTCGCCTCCGCAGTGGACAGAGCGGGACACAAAAGCCACCTGCAGGGGCTTCTCCAAACAGTTTCTCTGTGGGAAACCCGTTAGGACCAGGCGTGCGCGGCACCCAGCTCTCCACTTAGCCTCTGCGACCCCAGTCGGAAAGAGGCCGCGGAGGGACGGTTCGAGGTGAGCTAGGCTGCTCCAACCAAATGGTATGTTGGGGGTGTTCTCCGCCGTGAACACGACCGCAAACGTGAGGTTGGCAGAGTGACGGATGGGGCGCCGCGCAGGGCGCGGCTAGCACAGGTGGCACGGGACTTGAGTCCTCACGCTCTCGGGAACACTCTAGGATGGGCCGAGACATCACCCCTTGCTTCCCAAGAGAAACAAGTGTGGGGTCCGGGGCCCCAGTCGTCAGCTCTCCATTTCAGATCTGAACATCTCTGAAGTTGAGACGCCGCTTGCACGGGACGGTGGGTCACGGCTGCGGCGGGAGCGGTTTCTCCTACTCTAATGGGCCATAATAGTGTGGCCAGCGACCAGTGCATTTAGATTTGATGAAATTATTCTAATCTTACTTATTTGTATCTGATCTATGTCCAGAAGTGACAGGAGTCAACTTCACCTTTCAAGCGAGAATGGCAGCAGGTGCATAGGGAAAAGAGAGGACGCAGGGGCAGACCCGGCTCGGGTTAGCCGCCCATGATACACTGAACACGGACCACAGTAGGCTACCTGACAGCCGGAGCGAGGGGATGCCCAGGGCAGCAGACACAGCTTGCTCCTCAACAGCTGCCTCCCTTTCTTCCAAATGCACAGAAGCCTTATGCTTTAGGTAGGAGCACGGCTTTCCAGATCTAAGATCGCACTGCAGCTAGGGATAGTCATATGACTCACTTCTGGCTAGACGTAAACAAGTGTCCTGGAGCAGCTTTGGGGAACCTTAAAAAATGGCAAGAGTATATCGTTTGCCCATCTTTCCTTTGTTGCTCCCCCTGCAGGCTGGAAGGTGATGTGATAGCCAGAACTGGAGCAGCCATCTTGAGCTGTGAGGTAACTCTTGGGATGAAGGTTTTTAAGGGAGAACCAAATTAAAGTCTGGGTCAACTGACAGAATTACAGAACAGAACCATCCCTGGGGTGTCTACCTCCAGACTTTTACGTGACAAACTTCTCTCTTAATCAAACCACTATTATTTTGGGTCTTTGTTACTCATAGATGAACGACTTATTAACAGATACACTGAATATTATTACAGAATAATAATAAACATCTCAGGACATCTGGTACAGAAGTGAAAAAGAGCTGCGACTGCCGAAGCTGTAAAAATGTTACAGGACTGCTTCACATTTTATTCCCTGATAAAAGGTGAAAGGACCCACGATGGTGTCCCTTGAGGACAAGTTGTGAGTAAGTACAGGGCTGGTAGCTCAGAAAAGTTTTCAGAATGAAGTGAGATCCATCTTTACATATTTAAGGCCTGGGGCACAGAACCAGCCCCAAATTTCTTTTTGTGACCCTATGGGGGCAAGGAGGGAGGTAAATCTTGGACCAACAGGGGGAAATCACGGACCAAGTCAGACTTGGATTGGATTTAACATAAAAGGAGAAGCCTTGAATAGCTAGGGTGACTACAGATGTTGTCCTGGGAGAGACTGAATGTCACCCACCATAGGCGGGGACCAAGCCCACGTTGATAAGGATTTGGTGGAGCTCTTTTAAGGATTTACAGGTCGGACCAGATGCCCTTTATAGTCCCTTTTAATTCTCAATTCCATGACCTGGTCTTCACTCAGCTCTAAGCTCGCAGGGAGGGCAGAGGAGGTTTGAACTTCACTCCTCTGGGGCTCAAAGAATTCAGAGGGGTGTCCCACGCAGAAGACAGTTAGCAGACCGATGGCAAATGAAAGAGATAAGAAAGACTGGAGGACGGAGAGGCAGTGGCGGGACAGGAGAAGAGAGGCCATCGGCCAGGCAGCAAAGAACTGCTGCTTATCACACACCGCCCTGGGCTACAACAGCGCTTAATCCCCCGGGTCCTGACGCGCTCCTGCGTGCGTGCTCAGACCCAGGGGCCCGCTCCCCGGAAAAACGCAAACATGGGAGTCAATTTCCACACACAATTTCCTGGGATTCACGGAACCCTCTGAAACTCGCCTCTGGCTCCTTCCCAGGGGTTCGCGGACCCCAGCTTAGGAACCTATGCCCTGAAGGGCCAGGAGGAGCCGAGCTCCACGTGGGGGGTGCTGGGGCCCAGTCCCTAGTTTCAGGTCAACTTGGGATTAACGGGGAAAGAAATGGTTTGGCCGATGAGAGTTCCCCCCTCCAAGGTCTCTTGATTCTATTTTGGGCTACTGACGGCTGTGAAATGTGACCCGGCCACGAGATCTGGGAATCCAGGTGAAAGGGCACAAGTGCCCTAGCTCGGTGCTCATGCGGCACAGCTATTTGGGCCGGATCGCAGGCGACAGGAGGGGAGACACGGCCTCTGCCTTCGATTTCTGCGCATCAGTTCCGCCACTGATCCCAGACTTAGACACACGACTGCCGGAGAGGCCGGGCGGCCTGGGCTCACCTCTCCAAACCCGCCGACTGGGCTCATCGCCAGTTGCCGAAGGCCAATCAGACTCCCGTTCTGGCAGAGAAAAAGCGGTTTCCCACCCCCATCTCCTGCGGTTGTTGGCCATCAACATCTCCCCACGTTTATCTGGAATGTGGAGCAAATTAGCGCTCGGGGCTCAGAAGCCCTGAGCTGGGACAGGGTCCCGGAGCCGCAGCTCAGACATTCTAAGTACGGGTCCCACTGGTGGCGGCTGCTGTCCCCCGGGGGACTGGGGATCCCTGCCGAACCCCACATAAGGTCCTTTTCGGTTTAGCGGAGCACAGAGGACCACTGTGTTCACTGCAAAGCAGGACAAGCCGGCAAAAGGGGTCGTATGACAAACGTCCGGTGTGGCTGGACCTTGAGACAGCGGGGACGCTGGCCAGTCTGCTGCGAGGTCAGCCCCTTCTCTGCGGGGCCCCCTGCTTCTGCCAAGACGCGCACACCTCTCATCTCACTAGAATTTCTACGTTCAAACTGCCATCAAGAACCCCTTCCACCTTCCAAGGCCAACTTCCCTGTGGTGCCCACAAGCCACTGAACAGAGCTTGGACCTCCTAGAATGGGAACTCAAGTCACCTTCACAGGGGACTTGTCTCTAAGCAACGTAACTCCTCGACCCCAGTCAGCCTCTGAAGAAAAACAGAAGGTCTCTAAACCACACACACACATGGCATGTGCCAACCCTCACACCCGTTTCAGTAATCGCAACCCAGGGCCCCGACCAGCTGCGCCCTTGTCTGTGAACCTGATTTTGGGCCAAGCTGCACAGTAACCCCCACAGCACTTCTTAGAAGGGAAGCAGGCTGACCGTGAGCACATCAACTGCAGGCAGAATCTCTCACGTCAGTGCACAGCCAATGGGCCCAGGGGTTAAAGCACGGGGCTAAAATCACGCTTCTGATCAGCAGAGGGCACTGATAGTCCTGAGAGCCGGCCCCTTCCATCTCCACCCGGGACCTCCTCGCAATACCCACCGCCCCGCGAAAGACACGCCATCAGCTTCCTTTTCGGCCTCGTACTTGCCCGTTAGTCTAAAAACGCCACTACGCCCTACAGGCTCCGGTGAACAAGGACTTGTCGTAGGTCCGCAGCGGATCGAGTATATTCCAGGGTGAACGCTCAGGGCCGAACCCATAGCAGCCCTCGTGCGAACTGGCGCGCGTCCCTGTGGCTTCGCCCGGCGAGTCCGGAGGGGAGCAGGTGCGGGAGAGTGACACAGCCGGGACACGGTGCCGTGGGCACACAGGGAGGGGCGCTCAGGTCGGAGGCGACGGCAGAGTGAGCTCCCTGCTCTCTCAGCGTCCCAGGGCACCACGGGTCCCCGGGCGTTTGGGACTCCTGCTCTGAAGATTCATGTGCCAAACTTCCAGTGGTTTCTAACACCGAATTCCTCGGAGCAAAAGGTCCTAGCCGTTTCAGCTCTTTAGCTTGGATGCAAAATGCAGAACGAGGCAGAAGAAACGGAGCCAAAGTAGATCACGCACAAAGTAGATCCTGGAGACAGATTACAAAGTCTATGGATTAAAAAGACCCAGACTATTCTCTGAAGGATTTAAATGGTAGGGATTTATAAAGTGCTACGTGACTATGTAAAGCAAAGAAGGAGGGAATCGACGGATTTAGCTCTAATGGTTACATGCGCTAGAAAGGAGGACAGGATCTCTGAGAAACGCCAAGAGGTGTGACTGAGCGACCAGAAGAGGCTTCTTGCCTTTGTCCAGACCACACGCAGAGGCAAAGGTCAGGCTACCGTCACTGTCACTGTTCAAGAAATAGCTTTCTTGATATTTCTGCTTGTCGATACACGTTTCTTCGTGTGTGGACCACCTTGGTTAAAAAAAACAAGGGAACCCTGACAGCTGAGGATCGGGATCTCCCCAGAGCGAGCCCCTCGCCCCCCATCAAGTCTCAAGGTCACAGCTTTCAGCTGCCACGCTCCTCGCCTGAACGATAATCGAGTTTTCTTGCACAGGGGAGAGCAAGGGGCTGGATGCGTTCGGTAACGTGTCACAGAATCAGAGGCTTTAGAACTGGATGGGACCTTAGCCATCACTGGGGCCAAAACACTGAGCTCTGCCAAGGGCTGTCCAAACGACGTGAGGCCTTGGAAGAAACCTTCCAAGCCCTCTGGGCTTCCCTGTGGGCTCAGAACTGGGAGTGCAGCAATGTGACGTCAGGACAGACGGGAGGAGTAAGTGTGCCAACTCCTTATGGCGCGGCACCCCAGGCTCTCAGCTCATGCGTCATTCAGCATTTTGCTACGCAAGCCATTTAAAACGAGGCTTTCCGTTTTCAAGGGGTTGATCATCTAGTTGGAGTTGGGGGGGGGGCGGTTGGCGGAATAATACATTTCAAATGCCCGATTCTGATGTTAAGGTATAAAATCCAAGCGAGTAATGTAATAATCCACGCACAGATAACGCACGCCACGAAGCGCAAACCTGGGTGAGACCCCTTGAACTGGAAAAGCTGGAAGTTGGAAAAGCTGAGGGATAAGCAGCCCCGACTCTAGTGGGCTTCCCAAGCGAGAACCATGCCGTAATGTGGGGTCGGGGACTTTCCACCAAAGAGCCGGCTTGGCCGGAGAGGGCGTCTGTGGACAAGAGCGAGCAATGGATGGTGGTAAAGCTGGCAATGTCCGCGGTGATCTGGGATGCACCAGGAACGCCAGAGGAAAGGCATCACATGTTGATCCTTCTGGCCACGGCAGGAGTGATGATTTTGCAACAGGGAACGATGAGTGGTTCCAGAGACAGGTGAGCACTGACCTTAACCAGTAAGACAGAAGCTCGCACGCTTACTCTTGGGAAAAGTAAATACACTCACAACTAGAGAATATTAAACTCCCCATTCGGTAAAAAAACTAAGTAAAACAGAGCCAGTAATTAACTGGGTTGTTTTATCTTGTCCTTGATTTTGCAGAAAAAGGCAAATTCTAAGGAAATCAAATCCTTTTTTAGATCCAGTAAAGTCATCGGCTCCGAGAACCAACGCATCATGACAAAGTACACAATTCTGGAGTCAAGACTGGGCTCGAATTCCAGCTCAGGACGCTGGGCGCTGCACTCGACCATGGCCAGCGTTAATCTCCCCATCTGTACAACGGTCCCTCTGGCTTGCCGAGAATGAGGTGAACCAGCGTGTGAAAAGCACCTGCCAGTCACCATGCCGGCTAGTAACTCTTCCCATTCTAGACTAGAAAGGAAACTCCTGACCAACCGCCCTGAACGCCAGGAGCCGGAGCACGCCTGGTGTAAGACAGACACCCAATGGCCACGTGCTGCGTGGAAGGATAGCCAGAAGGGTAGATGATTTCATTCTGGGACAGGTGACACTCTACCTAATTCTCCAGTCTTCTCTGTGACAAAAATCAAGCTTCAGAAGGACCACCATGGTCCTAGTACAAGAAAAACGAACGGACAAACCAACCAGCGCTTGGACTGAAGACTTTACCCAAGCAGATGGGAATGCACACAGTGCGCAGACTAGGAAGCCTCAACCACTCAGACTGGGCTTGAGTCAGAAACGTGATCAATTCAAATCGTGGCCCTGGATTAACATTTAGCAATTAACACTTAGCCAGCCATCACGAGTAATCAATCACAGCACTGTTAATCACCGACATTGAGCCTATTCTTCACTATCCCCAGTGTTTACGCCCCGAGGCCAAAAACTCCAGAAAGACGAAGTCCCTCACAAAAACCATCTAACTCACACCTTGTGATGTGGTTGTGAATCAGAGGGCAAAGAACCCCAGGCTGGGGCCTGGGTAGGAAATCGGAGACATACTGTTTGCTTTGAGTCCTTGGTCGAGTCTCCTGACCTCAGTAGATTTCCTTAACCCACCTAAGAATGAGGACATGAACATGAAAACGGTCGTGCCGGTGTTACGGTTCTTCAATGAATTTGCACATAATCGTTCAACTGCTCAATTTTTCAAAGCCAACTGCACTGAAAAAAGTTCTGAATGTTGGACGCTTCCTGAAACTTTTACATCATTTTTGTTCACTAAAAGGGAAGGCTAGTGGTCCCTTCAAATTTAATACCAAGAGTAGAAGAGGACTACACTGAACTGTGAGCAATCTTTCAAGTCATCATTTTTTTTTAAAGATTTTCTTTATTTATTCGACAGAGAGAGAGAGAGATCACAGGTAGGCAGAGAGAGGGGGGGAAGCAGGCTCCCTGATCATGACCTGAGCCGAAGGCAGAGGCTTTAACCCACTGAGCCACCCAGGGGCCCCTAGGTCAGCATTACTTAAATCTTGAAGTATTTATTTGCACCTAACATGAGCTCACTCTGCTAAGCACGTGATTACTCAAGTACTCAAGTAGGAATCATCCCATTTCAGGACTGAACTCCAGAAAGTGCCATGTCCTGCCTGGTCACGCCTCAGAGACCAGAGACCTCATCTCTGTGCATTCCCCAGGGCTTCTTAGACAACGGCTTACATATAGCGGGGTGCAACTAACTTTTGCTGACACCATCCATGATTTGGGAGGCTGTGCGATGCCCGGTGGGGTACTCGTTCAAGTACACCGCACAGCCGGCACTCAGCTAAAATAATAGGAGACTTGTTGGAAGTCTCCGTGAAGGACGCGCTGACAGTCGCGTTAAGGGTAGGCGGTGCCGGGTTTCTAGTAAGCACTACACGGTAAACCTTGGGCCAAGGCAAGGATTCAGAAAGCCTGGGAAGGAAGCGGACGGCGGGTGGGGTGGGGGTGGGGGGCTGTAACTGGGGGGGCAAAGTGTGCACGGCTTCAGGCCGGGGAAGATGGAGTGTTTGGGGCTGGAGGGGCAGGTGGGGGCTGTACGGGGAGGACCGCCAAGAGCTCGCGGACCTGAAGCAAGGCGAGGGCCCGGGCGGGGCCTTACCCGGACGTGCGGCCCCTCCACCAGCTTGAGGGCCTGCGCCTCGAGCAGGTCGGCCCGCAGCCGCACCAGGAAGCGCACGCCGCCGTCCAGCTTGCTGATGTGGTGGAAGAGGCCGCGGTAGCGCGGCACCAGCGCGTAGCGCAACCGGTCCTCCGCCTGCAGCAGCACGGCCGCCTCCCGCGGCTGCTCGCGCAGCTGGAGCACGCCAGCGCTCTGCTCGGCCACCTGGCCGTGGTCCACGCCGAAGCCCCGCGCCAGGCGGCTCAGCAGCTCGGCGCGCTCGGCCGCCTCGGCCAGGCCGCCGTAGAAGCTCACGAAGTCCGCGCACTGGCCCTCGGCCGGCGCCGGCGTCTTCTCGCGCAGCTCGTAGGCCGGCGTGGCGGGGACGGCGCGCCGCAGCAGCTCGTCCATGGCCCGTTCTAGGGCGCCCGCCTCCGCCGCCGACCCGCTCCACAGCCGGGGTCCGACCGGCCGCGGCGGCCGCGGGGGGAGCCGCAACGGGAAGAGGAGCCGCGCCGTCAGGGCTGGCCGCAAGCCTCGCATGGCACCGCGCGACAGCTGCCTGGGGGACGCCGGGGCCGCGGGGCTTCCGGCTTCCGGCGCGCGCAGGCCTCATTGGCCGAGGCCGAGGGGGGCGGGTGGAACGGTGGCCAATCGGAGGGCAGGGCGGGGGTCGGGGCGGAGCGCGGCGCGGGGCCAAGTAAGGCCAAAGGTCCCTGCGTAGGGGAGAGGCGGGCGGGGGTGGGGGGGAGAGGCGGGCGGGGGTGGGGGGGAGAGGCGGGCGGGGGTGGGGGGGAGAGGCGGGCGGGGGTGCCGTGTGTCCTGGCCACACAAAGTCACTCAGTCGCTGTCCTCCTGCCCCACGGCGTACGCGCCTCCCCTGCCCTAGAGTTGAGCTCTGCTACCGCAAGGTGCATCTGAGTCACCTGGGGGACCGTGCTACGCCTGCGGATTCCTGGTCCCTCGTGTCTGAGGACGACCCAAGGAATCTGCGTGCTTACCAAGTGTTCCTGGTGGTAGTTCTCTGGCAGGGTAGCCTTTGTCCTAGGTCGTGCCTAGGCGCTCTCAAATCGTTGCCAGGGTCTGAGTATACAAGATGCCTGCCAGAGCTGCAGCCTTCCTCTCTCCTGAGCTTGGGACCCAGGTCTCCAGCTGCCTGCTGGAGAACTTTTCAGGGATGCTGCAAATGGGGCGCTCCCCACCATCTTAGTCCCCAACCTGTCCTTCCTTTTCTCCCCCCCCCTTTTTTTTTAACATTTATTTGAGAGAGAGAACGTTCGCCTAGGAGCAGAAGAAGGGGCAGAAGGAGAGGGAGAATCTCAAACAGAGGCTACCCCACCTCCTCCCACCATGGAGCAGGAGGTGGGGTCCTACCTTTCTCACAACCCGGAGATCATGACCTGAGCTGACACCTGAGCCACCCAGGTGCCCCTCTCCCTCCTTCCTAAATTCATTTAGCAGACTGTTTATTAATCACCGGTTAACTGCGAGGTCTTGTATTAGGCATGGAGATAAAAGAATTAGCTAGGTAGCCGATGGTGCCCCACGGAGTTTACAGTCCAATGGTGAGGATAATCTAAGTACAAACTATGATTGGTACTGAGGAGGAAATAGGCAGCATGGAGTGACAGGATCCAGCAGGTTGGGGTGGACTTTCCACTGTGACCAGGGAGAGCAGGGAAAGTCTCTGAGGAGGTGACATTTAAGCTGAGGCCAGAAGCTAGTTATGGTTTGAAGGGGGAGGGGAGACAGGGGTGAGCTGACCTATTCATTCTTCCAAGTTCAAAAGCACAGTTTTATAACTTCTGCCTTGCCCTTTATCCCACGTGTAAGTTTTAGTGACTTTTGCTTTTTTTTTTAAAGGTTTTATTTATATGAGAGAGAGAGAGCGAGAGAGAGAGAGAGGGAGAGAACACACAAGCAGGGGGGAGCAGGACAGGAAGAAGCAGGCTGAGCAGGGAACCCGATGCAGGGCTTGATCCCAGGACCCTGGAATCATGACCTGAGCCAAAGGCAATTGCTTAACCAAGTGAGCCATCCAGGCACCCCTGACTTCTACTTTAAAAGAACTTCTGAATTCATCCCTTCTCTCTGGTCCCTTCTCACGGGGGCCACAACAGTAACCTCTTTGCTTCCAGGCTCAGACCTCCAATCCAGTCTCGGCATCAGCTGTTCAGTGAACTTTCTAAATGATCCATCCAACCATGTCATTCACTGGTTCAAAAACCAAATGCTTCAGCGTAGCAAGGCAGAGCCCACACCGATAGCCCCTGCACTCCTTTCCAGCCACATCTTTTGTCTCTTCCCACCTCATTTCTATTACTCTGTGGCCTGGTGGCCCTAGACTTTGAGATTTTGGAACTCATTCTTAAAACCCTGGGAGAAGCGACACAAGACAGGGCGGGAAAGGCAGTAGGGAAGTCTGTGGGATTGCTAATGTAGAGAGTGGTGGAATCACACCCAGTTTGTAGCCTCCAAAGACAACCTATGGCAGTCTCTCCTTAAAGGAGGGAGATGTCCCCCCGGAAGATTGGAGGGAGTCTACACGGCCTGATGCCAAGTTCAGTGTAGTCCAGAAAAAATCCAGCCAAGAGCTCACTGTGCTCTTTGAAAAAGAGAACCCTAAGTACAAAGGATGAAGGACAGCATCAAAGAGCCTGCTGAGATCGAAGGACGGACAGTGGGCTCTGGGGAAGGGGCTTTCTTGTTTATTGGGGGATATACAGGACATCTCATGGTCTGTGGGTATCAAGAGGCAGGACCCCCTTCCTTTCTTGGTCACACAGTGGTAACTCATGTCCCATTAAACCCCTTTGGATGTCCCGGACATGCCTTTGAGGAGAGAGATGCGGGAAGGCACTGGCCAAGCCCTTTACCCACCCCTACATGCTAACAGCACTTTATTGAGCACTTACTAAATGTAATCTGCTATTCTTACCCTTAAACACATTATCTCATTTAATCCTCACGATAACCCTGCCTAACTTTGGAGTGTACAAATTCCAGATGGCTTAAGGATTTAAATTTTTATGAAATGAAATAAAAGTAATTTCAGGGGCGCCTGGGTGGCTCAGTTGGTTGAGCAACTGCCTTCAGCTCAGGTCATGATCCCGGAGTCCCGAGATCGAGTCCCACATCGGGCTCCCAGCTCCATGGGGAATCCGCTTCTCACTCTGACCCTCTCCCCGCTCCCCTCTCATGCTCTCACTCTCTTTCCTAATAAATAAATAAAAATAAAATCTTTA
The DNA here is from genome assembly GCA_028533885.1 of Nasua narica. NCBI lineage: Eukaryota > Metazoa > Chordata > Mammalia > Carnivora > Procyonidae > Nasua > Nasua narica. The sequence continues at coordinate 45,783,548 of CM052803.1, read as the reverse complement.
AAAAAACAAGTAATTTCAGAGCACGAAAAGTCTTTTTAAAATAGGACACAAACCATAAAAGAGAGGTTGGTAAGTTTAAGTACATTTTTTCCTTCAAAGTTCTTTATGTTTAAAACAAGACAAGGGGTGCCTGGGTGGCTCAGTCGGTTTAAGCGTTTGCCTCTGGCTCAGGTCATGATCTCAGGGTCCTGGGATCGAGCTGCACATCGGGCTCTACCCTCAGTGGGGGAGTCTGCTTTTCCCTCTGCCCCTCCCCTCAGCTTGGCTCGTGTGCGCTCTCTCTAATAAATAAATAAATAAATAAATAAAATCTTAAAAAAAAAAAAACCAACAAGATTAGGGGCGCCTGGGCGGCTCAGTGGGTTAAAGCCTCTGCCTTCGCTCAGGTCATGATCTCAGGGTCCTGGGATTGAGCCCCACATTGGGCTCTCTGCTCAGCGGGGAGCGTGCTTCCCGCTCTCTCTCTGCCTGCCTCTCTGCTTACTTGTGATCTCTGTCTCTGTCAAATAAATAAATAAAATCTTAAAAAAAAAAAAACAAGATCAAAAGACGAACACTACATTGAAAAAATATTCACATAGCGTTAACTTCCCTAATACATAAAAAATACAAAGACAATGTGAGAAGACTGTCAGCCCCACAGAAAAGTGGAGAGAGAGAGAAAATATAACCAGGGAGTTCTTGGAAAAGGAAATTGAAATGGCTCTCAAAAATATGAAAAGTGCTCAACTTCACTCATAATTTTAAAAAGGCAAATCGAAACTGGTGAGTGACCAGCTTTCATTTACTGGATTGTAATGATCACAAAGTTGGTGAGACCCCGTGCTCATAGGCTGTGGGGACACCAGCGCCCTCTAACCTTGCTGTTGGAAGTTTGTCTCGGTACCGGCCCTGTGGAGGGCGCCTTTGCAAGAGATATCAACACGGCCGACTGGCCCAGCAAGTTTTACTAATACCCGATCTGCTGAACGGGTTAATGACAGGTGGGATCAGACTTGGGGCACTCAATCAGCAGGACCAGGAGATAGGCACAGAGATCAGGACAATATCGGGTCCCCCCTGCCCCCTCAAGGAGATGCAGTTGGGGCTGGAAGAACCGACTTTGACCAAGGCTGGGACTCAGCTTCAAAATCTAGAATCATCTGGCAGATAAGCAACTAAAACTTGATGCCGGGGGCTTGTTGGAACAGTCCCCTTTGCAGAGGCAAGCATGGGAGGCAGACAGCCTTCTTTGAAAATCCACTGGCTTCCAAGTCAGCAGAAGGCTATAGCCATGCGTCCTAGACCTGCGCTTACGAGTTCAGTGACTATGAGCGGGTTTTGTCACTTTTTAAAGGCTGTTTCCACCTCTGTGAGATGTAGATGGCAGCAATATCCATCTCACAGGCTTGTTTGGTTTGGGGGAAACAATTCACCGCAATCCCGGGGCAAGTAGAGACAGTAACATTTTAGCTAAATTGTCAAAAGTGAAATAAAGGAAGGAAGGAAGGAAAGTGTCCTAAGTAAGTAAAACTGAAATACTTTGGCATTTGCATGCCTCCGAAATGAAGCAACATGTTGACCCAGGGCAGGCTTATTTCCTCATGAGTCTCAGACCTGTAATTCCTGCGCAGCTTCCTTCTGGAATCCTGCAATAGGTGAGGGGAGAGGCGGCTGTGGGTGGTGGGAGCAGGGAGCTGACTGACCCAAAGCCGCAACCTTGTACAACCGCCGGGATGACAAGAAGACATTTTCTTTTGAAATGACTTTCAAATAGTTACAGTGATTGAGAGAGATTTGTTTTGTCCTCTAGGGAGTTCGGCTCTTTCCTCCTCCTCCTCCTCGGCCCCAATGCGCTACGTTTACGGAAGAGACCATCACACTCAAGCAGGTGCCTCCCACAGCCAAACTCCAGGAGGCATCAGCCCTAGGAAATCAGCACTTTGTTTCATTCAGATGAAAATACAGTATCTTTTGCTCAAGGGGGAGGGGAGCGGAGCACCTGGTTGACTCTCTAGGTGCTAGAGTAGAAACAGAACCTTCTGGAACATCATAGAACCTTCTGGAACAAGTTTGGCAGTACACAAATCCTGGGAGGCAGTTCTTTGTGAGACCAGCCTTTGCTGGGCATGTGGAACCTCCATTTGGTTCATTCTGAAAAAAACAAAACACACAAAGCACCCTGAACTTCCTCTTTGTGTGGCATGAACTCGTCACCAGAGGCTAATGAGTGGCTTTGGTCTAGATGGGGTTCTTTGGTGTTTGGCTGCCTCTGCCACATCCCACATGCTCTCATCTAGCTTGGGATCCTCCTACTTATGTGGGAACCTGGTCTCCAAATCTCCTAGTTTGCTTAAGCATTTGCTTCAAGTACAGTTCTCAGTCTCTTCTCCCAACTGCCTTCCTTTTCCCATGATTTCTGGTTTCTGCTTTATTTGTATTCAGACTCTTTCTCGAGGTGTCCCCCCTGCTACTTCCTACTTCTCCCTGCTGCTGATGCCCTTGGTTCAAAAGACTTCCCTAATCCAAGAATGAAATCAAGAGAATGGTTTACTTTACTAGAGTATCAAAAAGGAAAAAATATGAATCACCTTAACCAAGGAAGTTTGGGATCTGTACATTGAACACTTACAGAGCCCTGTTGAAAGAAATTAAAGAATACCTCAATAAATGGAATGATGTTCCTTGCGAATGGTTTGGAAGCTTTAATATTGTTAAGATGGCAATATTCGCCAAATTAATCTACAGAGTCTATGCAATTCCTTTCAAAATTCCAATTTGCAGAAAAGGAAGAGCTGAATCTAAAATTCACATGGGAATGCAAGGAGTCCCAGACAGCCAAAAGAATCTCTAAAAAGAAGAACTAAGGTGGAGGACTCGCACTTCCTGATTTCAAAGCTTACTACAAAGCTGCACTAAGTGAAGCAATGTGGTCCTGGCAAAAAGACAGACACAGAGATCAATGGAATAAAACTAAGAGTCCAGAAATAAACCCATATGTCTATGGTCAATTGATTTTTAACAAGGATTCCAAGACTAGTAACTGGGCAAAGAATAGATTTTTCAATAAGTGGTGCTGGAATGACGTGCAGAAAAATCACATGCATGAGTTTGTACCCCTACCTCACACCATATTCAGAAATCAACTCAAAATGGATCAGAGACCTAAGTGTGAGAGCTGAAACCATAAAACACTTTGACGGGCAAATAAGTATAAATCTTCATGACCTTGGATTAGGCAGCAATTTCCTTTTTTTTCTTTTTTAAAGATTTTATTTATTTGACAGACAGAGATCACAAGTAGGCAGAGAGGCAGGCAGAGAGAGGGGGAAGCAGGCTCCCTGCTGAGCAGAGAGCCGGATGCGGGGCTTGATCCCAGGACCCTGAGATCATGACCTGAGCTGAAGGCAGAGGCTCAACCCACTGAGCCACCCAGGCACCGAGGCATCCCTAGGCAGCGATTTCTTAAATGACACCAAAAGTACAAAGAACAAAAGAGAAATAAACTGGACTTCATCGAAATTAAAAACAGTTATGCATCCAAGAACACCAACAAGAAAGTGAAAAGACAACCCACCGACTAGGAGAAAATATTTGCAAACGGTATGTCTGATAAGGATCTAGTATCTGTAATATATAAAGATATATTACAACTTAACAATAAAAAGACAAACAACCCGGGTGGGGTTGGTCTTGGTCCGGGCAGGATCAGGTGCCCAGGCTGGGACACAAGGTCATGGGGACCAAGCAGCGCTGAGGGGGGTTCACCATTTCAGGGGAGACACAGCGTCCAGCAGAGAGGGGTATGGGCTGGGCAGTTGCCCTGAAAGATGTCTACTGTAAGTATATAAAAAAAAAAAAAACCCAAAAAACCCAGCATTAAAGAGAATTTTAGGGAAAACCCTCCCACAATTCGAGCATCTTAATTACGACAGTCTGTATTTCTGCAAATCCTTCCAGTATTTGTCCACAGGCCAACGTATTTTTCAGAGTTGTAATCACTGTGTTTGTGCTGTTTATTTCCTGTTTTTTTCACTTCCCATCATATCACGAACATTTCCTTCGTTTCTAAATCACCTTCATAATTATCCTTTTTAATGGCTGCATAACATTCAATTGAGTTGATGTACCATCATGTCTTAATCGCTCTGCCATTTCTGGATATTTACACGGTTTCTAATTTTTTTCCATTATGTATATATCAATTACACTGCAGGAAAGACTTCCATGCATACTGATGCTTTTCTTTACTGGAGTTGCCCAAATTAACTTAAAAAGGCCAAATAGGATACATTTCCCAGGGGAAATGGCAAGCTAGCCAAAGAGCCTAGGAAGAAAAGAGCCTCATCAAGTCACTGCAGCTAGCCCGGAATGCAGCCACCGTTCCCAGACCCCGTTTCCCCCCAGGGAAGCCTCGGTTCTCTCCTGCCAGCTGTGTTAATGCCTCTCTCCCCTCAGATAGTTCCCTGAAGTTGTCTGTGCTATGAATATGCTAATGTAGATTCAGCTCTTCATTTGGGCTGTATTCACGTTGGTTTTTGCTGTTACCCTGTGCTAGGAACATCTTCAGACCGGTCTCTCGGTCCTGGAGTGTCCGTACGAGGCTGTGTCTAGGCGGCGCACAGCTGTGACAGGATAATTTGGGGATGGATCATTTTTTGGATGCAGCAGGGGCGAGGGTCCCCTGCTTTGGAGGACGTTTAGCACCGTCTCCCACCCCTACCCACTAGATGCCAGCCGCCTACCCCATTGCAACCACCAGATGCCTCCAAACGTTGCCGGGGTCCCCTGGGGGACAAAACTGCCCTCCCACAGTTGAGAACCACGGCTGTGGGCTAGTGCTGCCCACGTTCTGCTGTATTTTAGAATCGCATGGGGCAGTTTTAAATAAAATACCCAGGTCCGGCCTGCATCGGGTCCAGTTAAATCAGAACCCAGGGACACGCCGCTGGCGCTGTGCTCTCACGTTGCTTGGAATCACTTGGGAGCTCTAAAAAATACTGACCCCCGGGCTGTACGCCCGGAGGCTCTGACTTAATTGGGCTGGAGGAGGCTCCGGGCATCGGGATTTTTCGAAGGGAAGACTTAGGCGAATCTGACACGCAGCCACACTGGAAACCACTGGGGCCGATGCCTGAGAGGGAAAGTGCTGGGCTGCAGGGTCCTGCAATGTTAAATATCGGCCAACTGCTTCCTCCCCCCACCGTGCCTCTGACACTGTGCTCGGTGAGGGCAGGATCTGCGTCTCCTTTATTCTTCCATTCCTGTTGCCTAACCTAGCACCTGGCACACAGTAGCTGCCTAATATATATTATGTATATTTGCAGTTGAATGAGTGGAAGTTGGCCGTAATTTGGGTGCAATCGAAAAACACTTTGTCGTTGGAGCCGACAGGCAAAGAAGCAGAATTAGAGTGGCTGGGGATGGAGTCAGGCACACGCTCCGGAGAGTCAAGCCAAGAAAGGCGGTCGATATCAGCACCTCTGACTATTTGTAGATGCCGCTTCCTGACGACTGGGCGAGCGCAGACAGCCGTAAGGGCCCTCCTTGCTGGCTGAAGGGGCGCCAGGAACCAGAGGCTCGGGGCACTAGGGAAGAGGAGCCGGAGCTTTGACGGGGAGGTCTGAGCCCAGAGAAGTGAAGAGAGATGGGAGGGAAGGGGCCCCGCTACCATTCCGTGGTTGGCAAACTGACGTCTCCCCTAAATATGGCCAAGTCCTAATCCCCGGAGCCTGTGGTCACGTGAGGTCACACGGCAAAGGGGAAGCAAGGCCGAAGGTGGGAATACGGTTGCTGATGAGCTGACCCTGAGATGGGGAGACCGTCCAGAGTTTTCCTGGCGGAAGGGGGAGGCAGCCACGTCAGGGCTGGAGAGAGATTTGAAGGTGCTGTGGAGGAAGACGGAGGACGGGCCAAAGGTCGAGGAACTGGGGGCACCTCCAGAAGCTGGAAAGACCAGAGTCTCCCCGGGAGCCTCCAGAAGGGAGGCAGCCCTGCCTGTCCGCACCGTGGATTTTCGTCCTGGGAGAACAGGGTCGGACCTCAGACCTCCGGAACTCTCAGAGGATGAACCCGTGTCGCTTTAAGCCAGGAACTTGGTGGCCCGGTGTTACAGCAGCCACGGGAAACTGACCTACCTTCCGAGGTTTGCTTTGTCTGTTTCAAAAGGAAATGCAACGGGAAAAATACGTTTTGTATCAAACGCCGGCCTCCACTAATAGAATCGCTAACGCTCGGTATTGAACTTACCGGGCGCCAGATGCTGTCCGACGCGCTTCGCATAAACGCACTCATTTAGCTCTCACAAAGCTCTGAGGCAGGCTTGCTCTTTATCTGCGGTTTTTACTGAGGAGGTAAACTGAGGCACAGAGAGCTGAAATAACTTGCCGGCGGTTCCCCAGGCGGTCTGGCTCCGGGGTGCAGGTGACATATGGCCCCCACTTGTCATTGGTTACCCAGAGGCCAGTTTCTTGGGGTAACGGCTGCCCTTCTGGGGATGCGGTGGGACACAACCACAGGGCACCGGCGTTGAGAGGAGCAGGCCTGTGTCACCGCGGCACACACCAGCTTGTGCGTCAGGCAGGAGAGGGTTCAAGCGGTGGTTCTGTCTTACGAGCTGTGAGACTCCAGGCACGTCGCCTGACTTCTCTGAGCTTTAGCTTCCCTGCCGGAAAACAACGCAACGCTACCATAAAGGGTAGACGTTTCAGGGACAGGAGGAAAAACGACGAGAAAGCACTCAAAAGGACAGGATTTCCACTTCCTGCCCCAACCTGCTTGTGCAGTGCAGGAGAGCGGCTAAGGGGCGAAGACAGAGGGCGTGGAGTCTTAGGTTCTGTGTTCAAATCCCAAGCCCCCACCTGGAGCCAGAGGCAAGGTACTTCCCCTCCGTGGCCTCCACTTCCTCATCTGTAAAATGGGCCTGGTGGTGCCAGCGTCCTTCAGAGAGCACTAGTGGAGACTGACTGGGGTACTGTGTGTAATGAACTTGGCATCGCGCTGGAGCCTCCAGAACTCAGGGGGTGTTAGTCTTCCGCTTGCCTGATGGGGGAGCAGCGGGAGGAGGGGGAGGAGGCAGGGACCCCGAGGGAAGGGCGGAGGTGGGTCGGGGGCAGACAGGGAGCCTGAGAACCAGGCATTGCCAAGAGCTGGAGCTTTAGCCAAGCCTGGAGGGACAGCCCCCAGCCTACACCGCGGTCATGCAAAGCCGGCTAGAGAAAGGGGGGGGGGGGACACAGACAGATAGAGCAGCTGCCCCACTGCGCTAAGTCCCGGCCACGCACATGGCAGGTCTGGGGACCCCACTGCCACGTGAAAAATATCAGCTTACAAAACACTATTAAAAACCACGCTTCTATTTCTTAAAAAGCACTTGAAAAGAAAAAGTTCATCAACATGCTGATAGTGGTTATTTCTGGGTGATGACTTTCTTTTTTTTTTTAAACTGTTTTTTAAATATGTTTTTCAGTTGCCTGAGTTTTTTGGCCTGAAATTAAAAAAAAATATATTACAACGAGCACGCATGACTTTAAGTAATGAGAAAAAGCCGTATTTTCCCCCATTTCCATTTTGGGTGGAAAAGAAGAACCTATATTTATGTGGCTCGTAATGCGTGCATCTCCGAGAAAGCTACGTTTCGTCCTTCGTTAGATGCGATTTGATGCCAGGAACATTTGGAGAGCCTCTCCTGTGTGCCAGGCTCTCGGCCCTGTCTCGGTGTGACAAGGACCCATAAAGCAAGCTCCTGCTTCCAGAGAGCTCCCAGTGGCCGGGCCACCACTTCTAATGTTTAGAAACATCTCAGGTTTTCTGCCTTAATAACTATGCTAAATATAATTCAATCTCTTCTTGATAATTCAGCGTTCTCACCAAGACCCGAGCTGCAATGAAATACTTTGTTGAAGCTAAATTCCTCTCCTCTCCCCTCCCTTTCTTCCTTCCTCCCTTCCTCCTTTTCTTTCTCTTTTTAAAGATTTATTTGAGACAGAGAGGGAAAAACAAAGACAGTGCAAGCAGGGAGGAGTTGGGGGTGCAGAGAGTCTTAAACAGACGGGGCGCTGAGCGCAGAGCCTGACGCGGGGCTCGATCTCAGGACCCGAGATCACGATCTGAGCTGAAATCAGATGAGTGAGTCAGATGCTTAACAGACTGCGGCAATAGGGCACCCTATCGAAACCACTTTCTAATTAAATGGTGGTGAGGATCCATTCTAAGAGACCCTTAAAGTATTTGTTGATTAGAGGACGGAAGGCGCTTCTGAGACCTGGAATTTGGTTTATGAGACTACGAAACTCAGAATTACGAAGCCTCTAATGTCGCAGAGGCAGAGAGGATTTTCACGCTGTCCTGGCTTCCAACCAGTGTCTGCCTCCTGGGGCATGAATGCCAGCAATGCTGGGAGAGAAAGGTTGTCCTTGCATCTCCTTGCCCCTGCCCGCCCCCCCATCCAGACACAGGCCATGATCTCTCTCTCTATTAAAGATTTTTATTTATTTGAGAGAGAGAGAGAATGAGAGAGAGAGAGAGAACACGAGAGGGGGGAGGTGCAGAGGGAGAAACAGACTCCCTGCTGAGCAGGGAGCCCGATGCGGGGCTCGATCCCGGGACCCCAGGATCATGACCTGAGCAGAAGGCAGACCCTTAACCAACTGAGCCACCCAGGCGCCCCCACGATCTCTTTAAAAAGGAAGAGCCGCAAAGAAAAAGAAAGGAAGAGAAAAGAGAAGAAGAGACACGGGCAGTGCCAAGTCCAGGTTCAGGAGCGAGGAGACCCCGGGCCGGGGCCGCTGGTCTCAGGGACGCCCTTCGTCTGCGCTGGGCTCGGGCCCATCATCTGTGTGTGCACATAATACCCGCACCTCCCTTGCCGTTCAACGAGATACGAGAGACTAGATGATACAGAACGAGATACACAAGTGACTCTTCCTGCCTTCAAGTACGTTACACTCGCATGCTTCGCTCATCGAAAATTACTACGAAGAGGGATTTATTTTCTTGTCGTAAGATCACTTATCATATAGCGCAGAAAGCAAATATGGCAGCTGAAAACAGGGAGGTTGGGAGCTGTTATTACCTGGGTTTGAATCCCCTTTTTCCCGACGTAAACACAACTTGGTTGGCAAAGCTGTTGGCAGAATCCACTGGAGTTGAACGCGCGCGTCCCATACGACCCAGCAGCTCCCTCCCAGGGAACCCCCAAACAGAAGGGCTCACATATGTTCACCAAAAGACATACACCGGCACGATCGTTGCAGCCCAAGTTTGAAGACCTGGGCGCTACCCAAACGTCCAAAACATTGGTTTTTCTACTGCGACGTAACAAATGGCTACAAAACGAGTGACTTAAGCTGACGTACCTTTCGTAGCTCGCGGTTTCTGGGAGCCAGGAATTTGGGGACGGACCTTGCTTTTGAATCTTGCAAAGCAGCAATCCAGATGTCTGCTGGGCGGAGGTCTCATTTCAAAGCTCAGAGGTGAAGGGTCCACGTCCAAGCTCCTATGGGGGCAGAATTTACATCTTTGACTGTCAAGCCCCGGGGTGAGAGTTTCTGGTTGGCTGTCAGCTGGAGGCCAACCCTAGTCACTGGAGGCTGCCCGAGGCCATGGGTCCTCCCCAGGCTTGCCACAGGGGCCTCCCCAAAGTGCCAATGCTTCACAAAAGCCGGAGAGGGGGCATCTCCTTGCCAAGTGGAGGTCAGAGTACTGTGCAATGCAATCATGGAAGTGAATTCCATTACCCTCGCTGTACTCTGTGGGCTACGATCACATCACACACTCTGGCCCCTACTCCCGAGGGGATGGGAGCACGCTGAGGCAGGACCAGCCAGAGGGGGGCTTCATGGGACCACCTGAGAGTCTGTCCCTCACGGCAACGCTGGGGCGCCTAAGGCATGGACTATGACACCATGAAATAACCTCCAGGACTGAGAATGAGCCACCTCGACCCCATCACCAGCATGGGCGAATCTCCTAACGCGCTACAAGTGAAAGGTAACATTAACTGGCGCTAACGAGTACGGGCTATAGGCTGTGCGACTCCATTATGTAAAGTTCAGTAACTGTCAACAGCAAGTGCTGCTGTTAGAGGCCAGGGTGGCGGTTCCTCAGGGGTGGGGGCTGAGATATGAGGGGGTTGGGGGGGGTAATGTTCTGCTTCTTCATCTGGATGCCGGTTACAGGGCTGTGCTCACTTACTGATCTGAGTAATTCATCACGGTAGTTTCTCTTCTCCGTATTTATATTATGCATCAGAATCTTATAATGACCCAAGAAGAAGTGGAAAACCTCAGGAGTCGCGGATGATGATGGAATGACAGGAAAGGAACCGTCCCCAACCCCCACTCCCCCCCACCCCATCCTCTCCTCCCCCAAGGCACCTTGAACTCAGTCCTCCAAGTCTTCCCAGGCCATATAATTCTTCCCCAGCTTAATGGCAGGTGGTAGTTTGCGCCTGTGTTCAAAATAACATTTGCACTCCAATCCACGTCCTCCACGACCCTTCGAGTTCTGACCCAGCTGGTTCCATCATTTCGTCTCCTGCCCCTCCCCCCTTGCCTAGGGCCTCAGCCGAAGTTGGCATCTCTCCGCCCCTCCCGTGTGCCAGGCTCTTTGTGCTTTCGGACCTCGGGCATTTGCACAGGCTTCTCCTCACTCCTCAGCTGGCCGGCTCCCTGAGAGGCCGAAGCCCAGCAACGCTACCTCCCTCGCCCTCCCACCTCCCTCCCCTCACCTCCCTTCCTTCCTCTGTCCCAGCCTTTGTTTCCATCAGAGCGCCCCTCACAAAGACGTCCTTATTGCTTTTGATTGATTTTTGTTTCTCTCCTCCCCACAAAGATGGAGGCTCCCTGGAAGCAGGGGCTCCACGCGCTCTGCTCTCGGTGGTCTGCTGGGGTCTGCCGGGCCCAGACCAGGTATTTGGGGGAGCCCTCTTACATCTCCCAGCTCACATGCCCTGAGAGAGCTAGTTCAGAGGCTCCGCTGATCTCAGTTTTGTTCCCAGATCCGGAGGCAGACGTGTAGCTCTGATCCAATCAGCAGAGGCCAGGGGAGCTGAGGTCCGAGCCGCCTGCTGAAGGCAGTGAGCGTGGACGTAGGACGGGCTCCAGGGGCACCTCCATGAACGTCCCATTGCCCATGCCCGCGCCCTGCTTCCGGGTTCAGGTTGGGTTTCTGTGGTGAAACCGACACTGCCCCTGTGTCTTCTCTTCCCGGGAGGCAACCACACGGGTGGCTGACATCATGTGCCCGCCAACTCTTTGCTCTGTGGTCTCTGCGGCATCGGCCTGGGACGGGGGCGAGGTGCTGTCACCACGGGATGGGACCGCGGTCGGCTGGACGGGGATTTCTGGCAGCTGCAGGGCCCAGAGAAACAGGTCTACTCCTTGGGCTGGAATTTAATCCCAGGTGCGGGCGTTTCCAAAATGGAGGGACAAGTGGCAGAAGCGAAAAGGAAAACGAGCCATCGCACCACAGTGGGCATCCTCTTTTCTTGATGCTTTTAGCTGCCAAAGCACAGGGCTGCCCCAAACGGGGATATCAGTTCGGGTCACCAGTGGTGGGGCATGGCCACCAGAGGGACCGTTTTCAAACTGTCATCCCAAGATCAAGACCTGAACCAAAGACAGATGGGTGACCGACTGAGCCACCCAGGCGCCCCAAGATCAGCACTTCTGAGTGGCTTACATGTGGAATCATGTGGAAGCCATACAATCGTACCCTTAGGAGGTGCGCTCTGTAGTCTGATCAAAACCATGGCTTTGAAGTTACTCACCCGTTAATCATCACATCACTCTCACGTGCCTTTGGAGAAACTTTGGAGAAATTTCCCCGGGGTGGGGGTGGGGTGAGAAGAAGGAGAGGAGAAGGCAGAGTGTGTGTGCTAGGAATTGCACAAAAGTGGAGGGTCACCTGAGGCCCTTCTGACTGTAGAAACCCTGCTGGTGAGTCCCTCTATTAAATAATTGCAATTGCAACCAGGAATCTGGAGGAAGGGGGGGGCTTCCCGGAGCCCTTTATGATGCAGCCCCCTCCTTACCTCGTGACACCATCACTCCCCATCGCCACCCCCCCCAACTATAAAAGAATACATTTCTATTGTTTTAAACTGCTAAGCACTAAGTTTGCCATAATTTGTTACAGCGGCCACGGGAAACACAAGGATTCTAATCATTGCTTTAATAATATTGTTATCATTTCTTGATTGGATTATTTGTTCTTTGAGTGTTGAGTTTGAGAAGTTCTTTATAGAGAAATGGGCAGAAGATATGAACAGACATTTCAGTAAAGAGGACATCCAAATGGCCAACAGACACATGAAAAAATGCTCAACATCACTCG
>CM052803.1:45760074-45770733 GCA_028533885.1 Nasua narica | reverse complement strand
CAGGGATATGGACATTGGGGAGGGTATGTGCTATGGCAAATGCTGTGAAATGTGTAAGCCTGATGATTCACAGACCTGTACCCTGGGGTAAATAATACATTATATGTTAATAAAAAAATTAAAAAAAAAATAATATTGTTATCAGGTCGCCTGTCTCTTCTTTCCCTTTTTTATGACTTCAACAAGATATCCATACCCAAAAATCAACTCAAAATGGATTAAAGACTGGGCTGGAAGAGCTGAAACTGTGATATTCCTAGAAGAAAACACAAACACAGAAAGCTTCTTGGTGTTGATCTTGGTGACGATTTCATGGATATAACACTAACGGCCCAGGCACCAAGAGCAAAAATAGACAAGTGGGACATCAGGATGACAAAGTTCCTGCCCGGCACAGGAAACAATCAAAAGAGTGGAAAGTCAACTTCTGGGATGGGAGAAAATATCGGCAAACCATATATCCAATCAGTGGTTAATACTCCCCAAATATATGAGAAACTCCTACAACTCAATAGCAAAAAACTAAATAACCCGCATTAAAAATGGTCCAAGGTTTTGAATAGACATTTCTCCACAGACAACATACTAATGGCCAACAGATAGATGAAAAGGGGCTCAACATCATCGCCGTCAGGGAGATGCAAATCAAAACCACAATGAGGTATCACTCCACACCTGTTAGAAGCGCTACCATCAAAAAGCCGAGAGACAGGAAGTGTGGGTGAGGATGGGGAGAAACTGGGACTCCTCCCCACTTCCGATGGGAATGCAGAGACTATGGAAAACAGTATGAAGGATCTTGCAAGAATTAAAAGTAGAATTCCCATATGATCCAGCGATCTCACCTCTGGGTGTGTTTCCCCCCGCAAACTAAATTGAGATCTCAAAGAGATACCTGCACTCCCCTATTCATTGTAGTGGTGTTCATAATAGCCAAACATGGGAATAAGCCAAATCCAGGCACATAATAGGGAAATGCTGCGTAACTGAAGGAGGAACAAAAGACAGGCCCTGAGTGTGACACCTGACAGAGCGTTAGCCACAATTGAGTAAACCCTGCGATAGCTTTGTGGTTTCTCTTGTCCAAGCGCGTCCTGCTGTTGGGCATGCGCACAAAGTCCCAGTTAGCCTGCAAATGACAGAGAATGCCCCGTCCCCTAGGGGCTGGAGCACTCCTATCAGATCTCGACTCTAGACCGAGCATCCCCAAGAGCAAAATCAGACTGGGCCCATATAGAATAGCTAGCATAGAGCATGCGCAATAATATGCACAGTTCCTGGAAGTCCCCGCCCACTCCCAGAACCCTACATGAATATTCCGCCCTTTTATGACTACAGAGCAGAACCCTGCATCTCCCCCTGGGACTTGGATCCCAGACTGCGCCCCCACTGCCCCTTCCAGTGCGTACTTTCCCTTTTGCAATAAAGTTTCTTCTGCTTTGTTTCACTCTTGAATTGTTTCACAATTCAATTGTTTCACAATTGAATTCTTTCTCGGTCCAAAAGCCAAGAACCTGGCATCGGGTGGTGGTCTAGGTTGCGGGGCCCAGGAACTCCTCCAGTCTCTGGTATCAAAATATCCACAGACAGATGAATGACTAAAGAAAACGCGGTATTTGCACACAGCAGACCATTATTCAACCTTAAAAAAGGAAGGCAATCCTACCATTTGCAAACACATCGGTGGGCCTGGAACACATTATGCTGTAAATTAAATACGCCAAACACAGAAAGGCAAATACTGCATGACTCCATTATATACAGTATCTAAGATAATTAAACTCAGGATGCCTGGGTGGCTCAGTCCTTAAGCGTCTGCCTTCGGCTCAGGTCATGATCCCAGAGCGCTGGGATCGAGCTCCACATGGATTCCTTCCAGTTCCTGCTCCACGGGAAGCCTGTTCTCCCTCTCCCACTCCCCCTGCTTGTGTTCCCTCTCTCGCTGCGTCTCTCTCCGTCAAAAAAAAAAAAAAAAAAAAAATCTTAAAAAAAAAAATTTCTAATTTTTTTTAGAAGCAAACTCATGAGTTTAGAGTAAACTCATAGAAGCAAAGTGCAGACCAACGGGTATCAGGGGCTGAAGCAGAAGGGGAGATGGGAAGTTCCTTTTCAACTATAGAAAGTTTCAGTTATGCAAGGGCAGTAGGTTCTAGAGCTCTGCTGTCCAACACAGGGCCTGTAGTTAACAATTCTGCATTGTGCTCTGAATTTGTCAAAAGGTAGATCTCATGGTAAGCGTTTTTATCACAAAAAGAAAAAAAAAAAAAAACAATGCAAGAAAACCAACAAATGGGACGCGAAGAGCTGTTTGGAGATGACGGATATGTTTATTAGCCCGATCGTGGTGATGTATGTATATTTCCAAATTCATGTATATGTCCAAGTTCTTTCTGTATCAATTACACCTCGCTAAAGCTGAAAGTAGAGGAAGATACAGATTTCTCGAGCTTGAAAATCTCCCTTTTCCTGTCGAATCATCGTAAAGGGACACATTTGATGCCTACACCTCCATTTGTCCACTACCTGCCCTCCTTCATTCAGAATTCAGCCTAATTCTCCTGGGAAGGCCCCGTGTGTCAGACTCACTGGGACAGGCAAGAGTGGGGTGTGGGTTTGCGAGGGCTCTAACCGGCCCCCACTGCACGCTTCCTCTGGTTCCTAAGAGATGGGCACAGAGTACAAAGATCTCCATTTTTTTTTTTAAACCAGTACCCTGGAAGATTCTTACACACACAAAACCTTAAGAACCACTGGCTTGAGTGCAAAAATGCATCTCCTATTCAATTTTTATTTGTTGTATTAAAAACCAAAATCCAGGGGCGCCTGGGTGGCTCAGTTGGTTGAGCAACTGCCTTTGGCTCGGGTCGTGATCCCGGAGTCCCGGGATCGAGTCCCATATCGGACTCCCGGCTCTGCGGGAAGTCTGCTTCTCCCTCTGACCTTCTCCTCTCTCATTCTCAGTCTCTCGCTAATAAATAAAAATTAAAAAAAAAAAATCTTAAAAAAAAACCAAAATCCAGTCACTCATCATCAGGGAAATGCAAATCCAAACCATAATGAGCTATCACCTGTCAGAATGGCTGAAATCAAAAACACAAGAGACAGCAGTTGTTGGCGAGGATGTGCAGAAAAAGGAATCCCTGCGCACTGTTGGTTGGGAACGCAAACCAGGGCAGCCGCTCTGGGAAACAGTATGGAGGTTCCTCCAAGAATTAGAAATAGAAGTACCATTTGACCCAGTAACCACGCTACTGGGGATTTACGCAAAGAATACAAAAAAGACTTAGGAAGGACATATGCACCCCTATGTTTACTGCAGCATTATCCACAGTAGCCAAGATACAGAAGCAGCCCAAGTGTCCATCAGACTGGTGAAGGGATAAAGATGTGGGGTAGGCAGGTAACGGAACACTACTCAGCCATCGGACAGAATACGGTCTTGCCATTTGCAATGACGTGGATGGAGAGAGTACAATGCTACGTGAAATCCATCAGTCAGAGAACGACAAATACGTATGATTTCACTCGTACGTGGAATTTAAAAAAAAAACAAAATGAACAAAGGAGAAAAAAAAAAAAAAGAGTGACCAAGCAACAGACGCTTAACCATAGAAATAGGTGATGGGGATGAAGAGTACGGTTATCATGGCCCCCTGGCTGGCTCGGTTGGTGGAGAATGTGACTCTTGATCTCTGGGGTCGTGAGTTAGAGCCCCATGTTGGGTACAGAGATTACTTGCCAAAAAAGAAAAAAAAAGTGCATTTATGATGAGCACTGAGTAATACATAGAATTGTTGAATTACTATATTGTATCTGAAACTAATTTAATACTGTATGTTGATTATACTGGAATTAAAATAAAATAAGCAAAATTCAACTGAGTAAACTGAAGATCTGATGGGCTTTATTAAGCAAGTCATGAATTGGGAAGCACCCCTTTTAGCAAGTAGAGACGCTCAGAAGAGTTTGACAAAATGGTTTTTATGGGTAAGAGGGTCAGGCAAGGAAGTGATTAGCCAAAGAAAAAGAAAGGACTTCTTTTTGGGGGAGAAGGGACTGGCAGGATTTTTATCCTGTGGATTACCTCTCCAGCACTGTTGATCAAGAAATTTCAGATGGACTGTTAACCGGTCATATTCCTGGGAGAGATTGAAACCATTAATCCAGTCTTGGTTTCCTATCCTGCTGGGGGTGGTGGTGGGGGGAATGACCCCATTTAGGACTTGTTTCTTTCTTTTAAAACATTTCTTAATAAATACGGTAGCAAAATCTCCAAGTTCCAGCAGAGGGAGATGTTACCGCATGGAAGAAAGAGTCTTTGGCAGGAAAATGGGATTCGACAAGCCCCACTTTCCAGAGCAGGAAAATGAAGATGTTTCCTTTGGAGGACGTCCACCTGTGAATGGGTTTCTCCATCGCGCACACTCTCCGAGAACTCCAGTGAGAATCAAGGCACTTTGCAGAACAAATATGGCTGATTGTGTTTACGTTCTGTGAATCTGGGAAATTGTCAAAGCACAGGGCTGTTCAATTAGGGAGATCGTTGTTTTCAAGGAAATTATTTCGGCACCCATTGCCAGGTCAAGGATGCGTTTGGTTCGAATTGGTTGATTTATCAATGTCATGCTTGGCACTACTTTCAGGAAGCTGTGAATAAAGCTGTCTGCTAAAATCCCTAAATGAAACCGTGAAATTGGTGCAAAGTGGTGTTTACTCTTGGACTGGACTCGCTCGAGTGTTTCTGCATCTTTACCAGTGAGGTCTTCTCCACGGATGCAGAACTGCTAGAACTTCTGACCCCACAGGGGGGAGAGAAACACATTTCTTAGCAGACCTCCTGTGCAAGCGATTTACACATTGTGGCCTTCCGTCCTCCCCGCCACCCTGCAACATCTGGATTAGCTTCTCTTTTTGAAAGAAAGGGTAACTCTGGATCAGAGGGGCAGAAAGTTTGTCCAGATCGTACAGGGGGAAGCTACAGGGAGAAGCGCCTGAATCAAGATCTGAACCTTGATCTAGTTAACCCAGCAGACAGTGAAATATCACCTCAATTTCCTGTTACTCAGACAGGAGGAGGTTTATTACATTTAGCCAAAAGGGCAGAAATGTGACAAAAGAAATACCATATGCATTAGCTAAAGATGGGGTCCAGCTCCTCTCAAAGCACAGCCTTGAAAGTGAGCTTATGGAGGACCTGGAGAGGGGAGACAGTCCAGGTGGGCCCCACTTCATCACAAGGGTCCTTTTCAAAGTGAGGCAGGAGGTGCCCGTGGGTGGCTAGGTCGGTGAAGCCTCTGACTCCAGTTTCAGCTCCGGTCATGATCTCAGGGTCTTGAGATCAAATTCTGTGTTGGGCTCCACGCTCAGTGGGGAGTCTGCTTGAGATTTTCTCCCTCTGCCCTTCTCCCCACTTGCACTGTCTCTAAAATAAACACACACACACACACACACACACACAACGAGAGGCAGGAGGGACAGAGAAGGAGGTGTGACATGGGAGCCCAAGGACACAGGTGACCCATAGAAGCTAGAAAGGCAAGGAAGTGATTCACCCTTAGAGCCTCTATAAGGATCTCAGTCCTGCTGACACAATGATTTTAGCCTCGTGGGACCCATCGTGGACTTGTGACTTCCCATAGAACATTAACCGTGTGTTGTTTTATGCCATTTAAGGTTACTTTGTTTCGGCAGCCATAGGAAACTGATACAGTCTCCAAGCATTTTTGACAACATACCTATCAGTAAGAAAGTTAGCAGGGTACAGATGCAGGGATACTATGAAGCAATTATCTTTCCCTGATTGACTTATTTTGCTTAGCACAATACCCTCTAGTTCCATCCATGTTGATGTCAATGGGAAGATTTCATTCTTTTTGATGGCTAGTAGTATTCCAGTGTGTGTGCGTGTGTCCCATCTTCTTCCTCCATTCACGTTGATGGACATCTGGGCTCTTTCCGTAGTTCGGCTATCGTGGACAGTGCTGTGAACACTTTCATAGATGATACATATGAAATTTCAAAGTGGTATATTTTGGGGGGGAAAGTGACATAATAATGAAAACCTTCCCCCAACTGCTCTCTCCATAGCAGGAGTTTCTTTAGACAAGCAATCCCTTTTTTGTCCATATGGAGAATGGACTCTTTATGTGATAGACTGAGAGGCTGCTTCTCTTGAAATTATTTGTGGGGTTATATCTTCCTCAGAACTACTTGTCATTATGGAAAACTTCTTTTTGTGAAAAGATTATCTATCTATCTACCTACCTACCTACCTACTTACCTACCTACCTACCTACCTATCTATCAGACAGAGAGAGAGCACAAGTAGGGGGAGCAGCACGGATAGGGAGAAGCAGGCTCCCCGCTGATGCAGAACTCCATCCCAGGACCCTGGGATCACAACCTGAGCCGAAGGCAGATGCTTAATCGACTGAGCCCCCCAGACGCCCCATCATTTTCTTTCTACACAAGTGCAATCCACGCATCTGGGAGGGTTCTCTCCGTCTCATGATGAGCTCTGACTTTCCCAGGGTCACCTGCAGCCGTGACATCTAGAGACACTAAGGTGTGTTGTACTTGTGGCTTCGCCAGTTTCTCTTCCTTCCTTCCCCTCTTCTCCTTTTCTGACCTTGGGTAGAGAGTTGGGTTGAGCATAGACTTCTACTCATGGCACACCAGCTTTGTTGGCTCCCCCACGATCTCTCATGGACAATAAACACCCCCTTGCGGTCCCCATTTCTCCAGGTCACCAAGCGACACCTCTCATATTTAATGTGAGGTCTCCTGAGTATGTATCCTTGGAAGCCATATAGCACTGTCTTGTGTGATGTATCTGGAATGAACGTAAATGGTATTATATTACATCTCATTACTTTTTCCATCGAGCACCTGTTAAATCCATTCACATTGCTATGGGCGCATCGGAACCATTCCCTCAAATGTCTTGCGAAGGTCAACAACCCTGTATTTTTTTTTTTTTCTCTTCCAGCATTGGGCATCCAGCTGGCCTGACTCCTTGCCACCATGAGAAACAACACATAGGACAGCCTTGTACCTGTCCCTTTATAAAGCTGGGTGAGCCCCTCCTTGAAATACAGACCGGAGGGCAGCATGGCGGGCTCTCTGGCACACTCGGCCGAGTGCTGGGTTCCTCCTACACCAGCTGCTCTGCTCACGGTGTCCACATCCTTGCCAACACTTGGTATTATCCAGCTTTCTAATTTTGTCAGCCCAACAAGACTGGCGATGCTCTCTCACTGTTGTAATTTCCAGGATTGCTAATGAATTGGGGCATCTTTTCAGATGCTGGTCAGCTCTTTGGGTTTCCTCATTTTTAAGTTACCTGTGGACCTTTTTGGGTCCATTTCCCTCTTGGGATTACTCTTGGGTTCCTGCTGATGTTCAGGAGGTCTGCGGGTCATCTACAATTGTGCTGTCCCGCATGGTGTC
Organism: Nasua narica; assembly: GCA_028533885.1. Lineage (NCBI taxonomy): Eukaryota > Metazoa > Chordata > Mammalia > Carnivora > Procyonidae > Nasua > Nasua narica. The sequence goes on along the minus strand of CM052803.1, from coordinate 45,763,284 downwards.
TCCCGACCACGTGTGATTACCGAGTATTTGAAATCCGGCTGGTCCAAAGGGAGGCGCGCTCCCCGGTGTAAGCTGCATTTAGGATTCCGCGTGACAAAGAGAAAGCAAAATTCTCCGTAATTTTTATATGAATTGCATGCTGAGAGGATATCCTATTTATAGCAGGTTAAAATAAAGTATCAAGCTGATTTATGTTTCTGTTTTTAAACATGGCTGTAGAAAACTTAAAATTATGGAAGGGGCTGCACTCTATTTCTAGGGGAAAGTACAGCGCTGGGTAGCAAGCCTTTGTACATTTCAGACATTGTAAATGTCTTTTCCGTTCTGGCCTCTTTTCATCAACTGTATTCATGATGTCCTTTTATTTTGAAAAAGTCTTAATTCTGATCTAGTCAAGCTTGTCGACTTTGTTGCCTTGCGGTTCACCCTTTGAAATGCGTCCTGAGAATTCCTTCCTCTGCCCTGGCTTACAAAGGTATTTTCCCAAGTTTCTTCTCTCACTAGTAACTCCGGTTACTTGTAAGTCACGCGTAAGTCACGTGTAACTCACGGGAGGCCACTTTCATGCAAGGCTTTCTTCTGTGGGGATCTTGCCTAGTGAGTTAGTTTTCCGTATACCAGCAATTCGTTGTGCTGTCTGAAATTCTTATCCAGGCACGCACAAACGCGGACACGCGTGGACACGGGTCTGAGTGTTTCTATTCTATCACTGATTATCCTTCCCCAGATAGTATTCTCATTAAAGGATATACTATTGAGAACGTATATTCCTTAGTACAGCTTTTGCTTAATGGCTCCCCAAAATGGTCTTTTGTGCATTTCTTCATTGAAACAAAATCTAGCAAATACTACTAATTATGACATAGTTTGGCTTTTTTGATTTTTTTTTTTTTAATCTGTGTTCTCTTCCAGTTGCATAGAAAACCTCGCACAGAACCCACTTTCTCCTCATTTCAGTCTGTCCAGATTCTCAGTGTTTTTTACGCCGTTTCCAGTGGTAATGCTGACAAAGTGATGGATTTTACATTTTTCTTTATATTATTTTACCCATTTTTATGGCAGTGGGAAGAATGAACATTTCCCCCTTGGCGTGTGTCTCTCCTGTCTTTCACTAAGACATCTCAAAAGAGGCTTTTCCGTATTTATAATGATATTCAGGACGATTTTTTAAAGCACGAGATGAGTCCTGTCTGATTTTACACACTGCTGAAGGAAAGGCGTGGGGTTTTGTGACTTCATGTCCTGGAGGTTTGGTTTTTCAGGGTCTCGTTCATCGTGACAGGTTTGATCTCATTATCTAATAGCATCGGTCTAACAGCAGGTAGGCTGAGAAAGAGGGGCGCTGTGCGGACCTACTGGCCGCTCCCCCTCCCCCTAGGAGCATCTCGATCTGATTTGGAGTAAACAGCGTCTCCTGCTCTCAGCATACCTCCCTACCACTGACACCAGCCCGGCTCACCTGGGCACGTGACCCAGGCCCAGCCAATCAGCCTGTTCCATCCTCTAGACCCTGATTCGCTCACGGGTGGGCACGTGACTCAGACCAGGCCAATGAGACTGAGTTTTAGGGTTTTACTGGAATATTAGGAGAGAGAAACGTCCCGGGGTGCAAGCCTGGGCCGCAAGCCTGGGTCGCAAGCCTGGGCCGCCGGGGAAGATGGTCGGCCTGATGGTGCAGCTTGCGTTCCTCCTTCGGCCTTGCCTACCCTCTAGGATATGAGCCATTTGTTTTTTTGTTTATTTTTTAAATATTTTATTATGTTGGGGCGCCTGGTTGGTTGAGCCGCTGCCTTCGGCTTGGGTCACGATCTCAGCGTTCTGGGATCGAGCCCCGCATCGGGCTCTCTGCTCAGCAGGGAGCCTGCTTCCTCCTCTCTCTCCTCCTGCCTCTCTGCCTACTTGTGATCTCTCTCTGTATCGAATAAATAAATAAAATTTTTAAAAAAATAAAAAAAAATTTTATTATGTTATGTCACCATGCACTCCCACATTAGTTTTTGATGCCAGGTTCCAAGATTCATTGTTTACGCCTAACACCCATAGCTCCATGCAATCCGTGCCCTCCTTAATACCCATCAGGGGCCAACCCATCCCCCCGCCCCACCCCCACTGAGACCCTCAGTTAGTTTCTCAGAGACAACAAATGTTGGTGAGGATACGGAGAAAGGGGAACCGTCTTACACTGTTGGTGGGAATGCAAGTTGGTGCAGCTGCTTTGGAAAACAGTGTGGAGGTTCCTCAAAAGGTTAAAAATTGAGCTCCCCTATGACCCTGCAATTGCACTACTGGGTATTTACCCCGAAGATACAGATGCAATGAAAAGAAGGGCCATATGCACCCCAATGTTCACAGCAGCAATGGCCACAATTGCCATACTGTAGAAGGAACCGAGATACCCTTCAACAGAAGAATGAATAAAGAAGATGTGGTCCATATATACGATAGGATATTACTCAGCCAGCAGAAAGGACGGATACCCAACATTTATTTGCATCAACATGGACAGGACTGCAGGAGATTATGCTGAGTGAAATAAGTCAAGCAGAGAAAGTCAATTATCATATGGTTTCACTTACTTGTGGAACTTAAGGAATACCATGGAGGACATTAGGAGAAGGGAGGGAAAAATGAACAGGGGAAATCGGAGGGGGAGACAATTGTTTACGGCAATTTGGGTTTTCTATAATCATTTTTGAGCTAAAGAAAATATGGAACCATATGCCCTAGTCTTTATCTTTAAGGCTATTTCTTTTCCTTTTTTTTTTTTTTTTTAGGATTTTATTTATTTGAGAGAGAGAGAGAGTGTATGTGGGCAAGAGCAGGGGGTGAGGGGAGTGCACGAGGGGGAGGGGTAGAGGGAGCCAGACACGGGACTCATCCCAGGACCCTGAGATCATGCCCTGAGCAGAAGGGAGACGCTTAACCGACTGAGCCACTCAGGCACCTCTTTAAGGCTGTTTAATTATAAAGGGCTGTAGTGAAAGCACAAGGCAGAGCGACTGTGTCATCTGACGCCTTATTGTGGTTATCGGTTGCCTGCAGCCCTGGGGTGGGGTGGGCTGGGGGGATGAATGGAAAGGCCCTCCGCACCCTCCACTCTCTAAGCTGGAGCTGATGGCATCAACCAGGAATTCACCAGCTTTGTGCCCACCTCCCAAACTATGTTAGATACATTAACAGTTAGCCATCCTGTATTGTGTACTTGCCATT
>CM052803.1:45685281-45752376 GCA_028533885.1 Nasua narica | reverse complement strand
CCTCCTCTTGTGCTCTCTTCTTGTCCCTGTGTTGGAAAGACTTCAGATAAGACGGCTTTCCAGAAGCATCCATGGTACGCAACGCGTGTACACAAGGCGACACCGGGGGTGGGCGGCGGGTGCGCGGGAGAGGGAGGTCACGGGGAGTCTGGGGCCGGCTGGAGGAGGCTGACACCCGGATGTTCGATGGGGGCGGGGTCCTCGGGTCAGGGGCATGGGTGAGGGGAGCTGCCACGTGGCCTTGGTTGGTCCCGCAGAGCTGCAGGGCTGTGGGGGCCCTTAGCTGTCACCAGCAGGGCCAACCAGGTGCCTGGGTCCTTATACGCCGGTGTCCATGGGTCACCGAGCACGGGCCGCCCGGGAAGGGTCTGAGCTCGGCCGAAGCTGACCCTGCGGGGCAACGGCTGAGTGCCACAGCACTCCCCGCGATCGGGACGGTCCCCGTTCAGGGGTCTGGGCAGCCCCACAGGTCACCTGCCATCCTAGATCCTTTGGGGCAAAGCCACGAAGGGCTCGGGAATGTGGACTTGGCACTCTTACTAGCTGTCATTCTTTAGCACACGTGACTGAGACGCCTAGGATTTTAAATCACATCGTAAAAAAAGGTTGAGTTTGGAAAAACTTCCAATCTACAGAAAAGTTGCAAAAACAGGGCAGTGAACACCCGCATGCATCTGTCCCTCGCCTGGATCTGTCACTGGTCAACGTTCACCATTAACAAGTACGGTCATCTTTCTGGCATTTTCTCAGGAAGCCCTTTGCCGCCTGTAAGTCAGGAGGACTTGCAGGCGTCATGACACTCTATCCTCCACGCCATCAGCCCATGTCCCCTAAGAAAAAGGACCTGCTCTTCCATAATCAGGCACAACAACAAGTTCGGGAAGCTCCAACGGAGTCAGTACTATTATTTCCTAACAATCTGTATACATTATCCAATACTATGCGGGGCGGCAATTTCCCCCCAAAGGAAGGACCCAATGGGGGGTCATTCATTGCATTTCAGAGTCCTGCAAGATAGCTTCCTAACTTTTTTTTTTTTTTTGCTTTTTGCTTTTTAGAGTTTTCCTCACGTTTTCCAGATTCTAGCCGTGGGGCATCTCAGCTTGGAAAGAGAAACCCTTCCTTCCTAGCCAGAGCTTGGCCCGGCGTCCGGGTCCAAGCCCCAGCCCCTCCATCCGCACCTGCCCTGGATGCTAAGGGGGGACCTGGAAAGGCTTCCCTTGCACGGCACCTTTGAGTCTTGCTGTCTTCGCCCAGAGCAGGCAGGAGAGGAAAGGCCTCCTGACAAAGTCCGAGCGCTCACGCATCAGCACACAAGCAGGATCACTGGGTTTGGGGGGATAGGCATCTCCGCTGAGAAGAGCCAGAGCTGGGAGGTGATGCCTCTCAATCCCTGGGAGCGGCTCCCAGTGTCCCCAGCCCTGGAGGGCGCCCCCTGCGCCCCCCCCCCCGCACGCCCACTGGAACCGGGACCAAGCCCTCCCCCTCCGCTGGGGCCGCAGACCACCTTCCTCTATCAAGCCCGCCTTCGATCTCACACATTTGTGCAGCCACAGCCTCTCCTCTCAAGCCTTGACCCAGAAACGGCGCGGACGATGCTCGGATGCCCAGAAGGCACGCGCAGGCACAGACGCCATCAGAGACGCCTTGAGGTTCTGACAATCCGTTTATGCACGACTCGCGGTCCACCACATGTGGAGCCACAATTAAACGTCCCTTTATGAAAACCCCTATTAGTTTAAGCAACTGCCATTGGATTTGCTGCGACACGTGCCAAGCACTTCTAACCGAGACCCGTTCCCACAGGTCCGGCTGCCTGGAGCCCGAGTTTCAAGGCACGGAAGCGTGTTCTCTGATCGGTTTGGGTCACATTCTAGCCCCAGAGACGCCTGCTAGAGGTCAAATTCTGCCGCGGCCCCTGCGTGACCCGGGGACAAGTCCTGAAGCCCTCTGAACCTCTATTTCTTCATCTGCAAAACCAAGATGATAAAATAGCTAATAGATCACCAGATAATACGGTGAGAAGCAGGTGAGTTAGGGCCGTAGAGCACGGACGGCGGCCCGCTCTCGGCCCCTCTCCCCACACTCACCGGTCGGTCCTTCCCACGACGCCGCCTACCCCCAGCCTGGCTCTCTCCTGGAGAACGAACGTGGCAGGCAAGATGTAATCCTTTTATTTTATGCACCAATCCAAAAATATTAAAGTCAGAAAAAAAAAAAAAAGTCCTATATTTACAGTTTAATGTCTTTAAAACACAGAAAGATCCCGCGACACAGAAAAACGAACCCAATTTAAAAAAGATGGGCAAAGCGTTTTCGAGGGCAATTCACGAAGAATCCCAAACGGCTAATAAATAACCCCTAGTAACTGATGAAATGCAAATTAAACCCACAAAAAGATGATTTTTCTTTTTCTTTTTTTAGCTAGCGTTTTCAGATGATGGCATCGGGCCCCGATGTTGGGGAGAATGTGGGAAAATATGCCTTAACCCACACGGCCGGTGGGGTTTTAAGCAGATAGGTTTGTAGGGCCAAATTGGCAATATTTACCAAGGCTTTCCAGGCATTTAGTATCTGTGAATTTATCTTCGGGAAATGAGAGGTGTGCTTAGGAGTTTTGAAGACGTTCACTTGCCTGCTGCTTTTAATAGGGACAGCTGGATTCTGCCTTGATATCCAACAAAAGGGGATCACTTCGACAAATTATGGCCCATCTCCATTATGAAAGACCTCATACCTTCAGAGAGCGGTAGAAAAAGTGTTTACTGATAGAAAAAGTGTCCACAATTTGTTGCTGAGTGAAACACGAGTTTAAATTTTAAAAACCGTATCTACGGGAGAATCCATTTTGGTTAAAAAGGTACATTTATGCAAAGGAAGAACATTTAGGATAGTACACCCTCTAAACTTTTTTCTTACAATGTGTTTATGTATTCATTCAGAGAGTGCGAGCGGGAGGTGGGGAGGAGGAGAGGGAGACAGAGCCCCTCAAGCAGACTCCCCACTGAGCGTAAGCCAGGCGCGGGGCTCGATCTCACAACCCCGAGATCATGACCTGAGCCGAAATCAAGAATCAGACGCTCAACCGACTGAGCCATCCAAGTGCCCCTACACCCTTCTAAACTTTAACAGTGGTTATCTTTGAAGAGTTAAAGGATAATTTTTATTTTGTTTTGCTATTTTACATTTTTAAATTTCTCTATTATTCAATAATCATATTTATTTAAAAAAAAGTGGGAATAAGTTGTGATCCTCTATGGGGAGTAGGACTGGATAGGCATGGGTGAAATACTTCTTTTTAATATTATTTCTTCAAAAAGTGGTGATTAAGGTGGCTTCTCCAGCGTCTCTGGAATCTTCTGGTCTTCTGCAAAATTAGAGAAGGGTCTGGCTATACAAGGAGGCAGCGTGAATTCTGCCAGGGGGCTTTGCGGATTCCTAATTAGGAACCTGACCTGTGAAACCGGGCATTCCGTATGGATGTCCCTGAGCGTTTCAGCCTCTGTCCCATCCTGAATCCAACCAAAAGGGAAGTCTTATCTACTTGGCAGAGTGCTCAATGCACAAAAAGTTGAACGCAGCCACTGAAAATATTCATGCAAATATCTTCATTAGTAAAATCACGCAATTAACCTGAAATATGTGCTAAATGAAGCAGCCAAATTGTTGCAGCTTTTCCCACCTCTTAATTATAATTTTGGTAATCAATTTTTCTCCTGATTACCAAAAAGAAAAAAAAAGATCTTCAGTGTATGCACAGTTTGAGGATGAGTTGGAAGGTGAGATAAAACCCTGAATCGTTTTAGCAAAGGCGGCCATTAACCTTTCTTGTGTTTTTGTTCATTGCAGGCATTTCCTGCTAATGCTCATTGCGGAAGATGATTGGATTTTAACAAGAGCTTTTTGGATCAAGCATGGGTCCTTCCTGAACCGTACGTTTTGCAAGAGCCGCTGACATTAAAGGTTACCAGCACTTCCATTATCATCTTCCCAGCGTTTATTTCTTAAATGGCTTCTGACTGCCATGTAAAAATTTTCCCTAAGTGAAAAGTGACATTCCAGCTCACAGCCCAAGGTATTCAGATGGCTGCAAATGTCCAGCGGCCAAGTGAGAAGCAGCAGGGGTTGGAAGCAGGGGGTCCTGGTGGGCTCGTCTCTCATGTTCTTTGGTCTCTTGTTCCAATTTGCAGAGCTGTTAGGGGATTCGGAGGTGGGAAGGCCACACAATCTAGAATTTCACAAGGTGACCCTCGAGGAGTTGCTTGGCCTGGGGTGCGGGGCTCAATTTCTAAACGTGTAAAATGGGGGAAGCAGGGGGGACTGAGAGCTGACTCGAGTCTCTAGGCAATGTAAAGGAGAAACTAACACTTAGGCTGACACCTTTTAACCCTCCCCTTTTAATGTGTTCTCTTTGAAACAGTCCACCTCCTAAGACTAAATAGAAATTTATCAACAGATAGGATAGAACAGGTGGGTATTTGATCTTTCTTGGAGGATGCTGGTTTTGACCATTTGACATCAGAGTTTCAGCTGAGATGCAGAAATGCCTGGTGTTTAGTCATGAAGATAGAACTGGGAAGAACACATATACGATATAGATATAGAAGAGCTAAGAAGGTAGGGTCTGGGAGAGCAGGTTGTGCACTGCACAAGGACATCCTGTAAGAGGAGCCTGCTATTCATGGAGATTTATAGATTACTATAAATCAGATTACTGCAGATTTATATATTTATTCTGACAGTTTTCTAGATACAAAATCAGTCCGCTGTTAGGCTTTTCTGCCAGATCAAAGTAAAATATCCCGAAGCAGGGGCATCCCTTTCCAAGTTGCACAAAGACATCACATAGGCTGCCACATGGGGAAAGCCTTCCCTGATGATGCTGCAGTTTGGGTGGGAAACAAGAAACATGGGAACAGAGGGGAAGATGGGATGTGTGCGTCCTTCAGAGGTTTTAACCTGAAAAATAAAACTAGCAGTTATGTTACCAGCAACAGACGGGTTTATTGGGGAATCAGAGAGAACTGCAATCTGGGACAAACAAGCTGTGGCAAAACCGTGGGCAACTCTGGGTTGATACAGCGGCAAGCTTTTTAAGGAGAAAAGGGGGATATTGGGAGGGTGGTTATAAGCTAAAAGTCCACTGGAGGAAACTGGGAGTTCCAGGTGCGGTGGCTTCTCACGGGTGAAGCTGCTGCCCAGGGAGGAGGAAAGCGCTCTTCCAGGAGTAGCAGCCACCTGCAAGGTCAAGTCCCTCTCTTCTGGTTGGGTCTGCAATCGACTATGAGTGAGGTAGGGCATGAGCGCTGCCCCTGCCCACCTCCTGACTCCATTTCTGTGAGGTTTCCCGTGGCTAGTTTTCAAAGAGGAGACCCTCACTGGGGAGTTATGGGGAATCTGGACTTCTGCCCTGCTTCCTGTTTAGGATCCAGAAGGGGGCTGCATGCGGGTGGTCCTGGACTTATCAGGGGAAGTTGGTGATACGGCGAGACATGAAGAAGAGGCCTAGAGTACAGGGCAGGTTCCTGGCAGGAAACAGCCACTCCTGCTGGGAACATGACTGAGATGTGGCCAGGGTCCAGGGAAGCCAGCAAAGGCAGGAAGCCAGGGCATGGTGGTGGGAGCCCCACCAGGCAAGGGAAGGGAGCTCCATGGGCAGGCTGCCCCATGGAGGTGGGTCTGGGAGAGAGGACCCAGGAGGGAGGGAGCCAGAGAAAGAACAATACCCAGCATCCCCATCCTCCCTCCCCTGGCGTTGGTATTTGTGTACGTATCTCGTGTGCATGCATGAGGGGTGGGGTGGAAGAACAGGAAGGGGGAGAGGCGGGAAGGAGGAGGGAGACTGTTAAATCAAATCCTTCTCCAATATTCAATCCCAGAAACTCACTTAAATGATTATGGTACCCTCTTATAATGGAATATTCTAGAACCATGAAAAAATCCTATTTCTGAAAAATATTAGAGATCAATACCACTTGTAATGATAAATGCAAAAGACTTTGATAAAATTCTACCAACCAGCATAAAACAACTCATTAGAGAAAATTCAACCAGACCAAATAGGCTTTGTTCTTAATGTAATTTATCACTAAATAAGAGAAAACGTTTGAAAACATTAATAATTGAAGCAGAAAATTTTAAAAATGACCTGATGCCTCCTTTTCATAAACTGGAAAAACAGTATTTAAAGGGAATTTTCCCTCCACACAAGGACACTGCATTTGAAACTCAAATCCAACAGATATTTATGGATTGGCACTGGCCAGGGAACCGGCCAGCCTCACCTAGTCCTGACAGCGATGTGCTAAGTAAGCCCCACTCTGTTTGACCACCTCTTTGGTCTCATCTCCTCCCATCTTCCCTGGGCTCACTTAGCACCAGCCTCACTGACCTCCCTGCTTTCCTGGACCATACCGGCTTTGTTTCTGCCACAGGATCTTTGCACACACCTTCCCTCCATCTATCCCTGCCCCAGATATCCTCACAGCTGGCTCCCCCATTTCTTTGAGATCTCAGCTCAAATGTCACCTTCTCTTCAGAGACTTTCTTGAGAACCCTATGTAAAAAAAACACGTAAGGTCCATCCTAACTCCCTCTCAGGGCTCTCCATCTTCTCTCTAGCTTACAGCGCCACCAGCATGCCAGGTATAGACTTGTGTCTCCGATGCCAGAACGCGAGGACCACGAGGACAGGGGATTTGTTAGCTGTTTCCCCAGGACCCAGAACAATGCCATGCACAGTAATTGCTGAGACTATCTATTGCATGAGTGAATGAGCAGGCCAAAGAGCTGCCCTACGGGAGAGGAGGTAACATCTGCAAATTCTCCACTTCCAACCTTCTTGCTTAGGGATCCTGCTTGCTTGCCCTTCAAACATGTTTTCTGAGAAGGGGGGATATGCACCTGGTCTACAACGTGAAAGGGACACCGACCCCTGGGTCTTCAGGGAGCCCCGCCCTTTGTCGGGAGCCCCGCCCCCCGCCACCCTGACGCGTGGGAGGGCGGCTCCCCGCATTTCTCTGTTCCCCAGCGCGACGGAACTTCTCCACGATTTACGGGTGGCTGCTGTTCCCTTGGGGGGGCCTGTTGCCAGTTCCGCCTCTTATCTATTCACTTATCAGTCTTTTTTTTTTTTTTTTTTTTTTACTGATTCGCAGGAGCTGTTGTCACATTGAAGAAATCAGGCCTTCGGACAGCGAAGCCTTGGGCATGTCCCAGCAGGAGTTTCGCTTTCGTGTCCCATCTCTCCATCTCCTTTGTGGCTTCGGAGTTTTGCGTTGCACTCAGAAAAGTGTCCTTTACTCGAAGATTGTACCAAAATCCTCCCGCATCTTCTTGTGCTCTTTCTGCTTCTTGATAATGTATGTTGCCACTGGGGTTAGGGGCGGGCTCGTCCCTCTGTAGCCCCTGACACAGGATGGGAAGTTATCCTCGGGTCTTATCATGAGCCCCTGACATCTAACGCTGGGGAGACAGAGAAGAGAGCTAGGGCACCACGTCTGGGGCTAGAAGGGGTTTTCACCGGGCTCCCTGCTGCTGGGCCACAGGGCGTGTGTGGGATGGCCTCCCACAGCCACTGGGGAACCCGTGAGAGGGGCAGCAAGTGACGGCTCCAGTCTCGGACAGAGGGCTGGAGGCGGCCCGTGCCTCTCCAGACGTTTCTGGAGGTTACATTTGATACAGAAGAACACTGGGAATGTGACGCCCTGTGACAGCCTCCAGTACTCAGGGTTCTGGAATTTCTCTCTCTCTGGGATTCGAAGGACTAACAGTGTGAGTTAAGCAGGGAGGACGCCTGAGGGCAGGAAAGCCACTAAGGTCCCTTTCTTGGAGACCTCCGCACCTGGACCTTCAGCAAGATCTCTTCTGTGCGGGCCACCTCTTCTTAACCTTCCAGGCCAAACTGCCTGCGGGAGAGGAGACGCTTCTGCTGCTCTGCGCACCTCTGCTCCTCCCCCTCCCACCCCGGAACCCACCCTTGGCCCCACAGGACCCCCCTCCCCCCAACTTCCCCAGACACTAGCTCTGCCATGGGCTTCAAAAGCCAGCCAGTTTGCAGTAAAGGTCTAACTTGGAGGAAAGTAAGAAATACATATTTTGTTATTTGGTATAGAAAAAGCAATGACTTTATAGTTTTCATAAAATGATACATGCTTATGCTTAAAAAAAAAAATGAGCAATGTTTAAAAGTGCAGAGAATAATGCCAAAGAAAACAATGCCCTCATACCCTCCTCCCCAAATCAGGACCATGGTTAGCACCCGGTCTCTGGGGTTTGAATGAAAACCAGTAACGTGCTTTGCTGAAAACGGGGTACGTTACTATATATATTACTTTTGATGAGAAAGGATTTGATTTTACTTGGATTCGACAAAAAAACAATCTGACATTAAAGTAAAGGGACTGCCAACCGCTGGATATGCCCCCCTCCCTACAATTGGGAGAAACAAGTTCCCCATCCCTTCAAAGTTAGGAAAACAGATTATGAAAGTCACAGAAGATGAAGTCACTGACTTTCTCTTAGGCTCCACATTTGAACTCTCCAGGGTACTGTATTTACTGACACTGGCATGAAAAATGATTTTGTTTCCACTTCCCTCCCTGCCTGTCCCAGTAACTCATTTTAAAAAGGAAAACTATGTTTTCTGGTAGCTGATTAACAAATGTGTTTGCCATAAAAATCTGCAACACTCAACTATTGGCTGAATTAAAAATATTGAAAATCTGGGGAGTAAAGCCAATTAGATGATTACAATTGGGACACCTGAATTAATTAATCTGTTTTGTCTCCCCAACTCCGTCTTGAAGCTGGAATCCGACTCGAAGACGTGAGCACAGTTCAATGGCTTTGAAGATTTTTTGCCTCCTGGTTTTGCCTCAGGAGCGAGAAGAACTTAACACAAGTGGAAAATTAAGATTTCTGTTGTACATGATAAACTAAAGCACTCCAAGGAGGCCAAATCATGGTCTGCGTTCCCACACAGCCCTTTTTATCTGTGGTTGATGGAAGAAGAAATATTGACCCTACTAATTACTAAGATAACCAGTTTGAGCATAATTTCCTGAAATGTTGTAGCGGATGGTTTAGTTTTTAAGGCAGCCCGGTACCTGCACCTGAAATGTGGATGTTCTTCTATACTCCACAGAGAAGACAAAGTAAGTTGGGAGATCATGTCTGATCACATTTCCCTTTCGAAGCACACAGTCTCTGAAATCAACAATTAAGGAGATCGGTCCTACTACTCTGAGGAATGGATCCAGCCAGCAGGATAAAAGGGCTGCCTCCCTCCCATTTCCCTCCATTCCTCCATTCATTCGTCCACTGGCTGTTTCTTTCGTTCATGGACTCATACATTCGGCAAGTATTTACTGGGCATTCACCAGTGTCAGCCCCGTGCAAAGTACAAAAGAAACAATGGCAGCTCTATCAGTTAGGGTTTGCTGCGTAACAACAAGCCACCCCAATACGTAGTATTAACACTTAGTTTGAAACAACAGTGATGTTTTAGGACTCATGATTCTGTGGATGGGCTAATTCTTCTGCTGGTCTTACCAGGACATGTGGCTAGAGGGTCAGCTGGGCCGGAAGTCCCAACATGGCTCCACTCCCAGACATGGTGGTTGGTGTTGGGTGTTGATGGTGCCTCAGCTCTCCTCCAGCCTGGGGCTCGGTTCCTTAAGAGAGCGGCATTCCACAAGAAGGAACGTGGAAAGGGCAAGGGCTCTCAGGCTGGGCCTCAGAGATGGTAGAATATCCCTTCCGTAGCATTTATTGGTCAGAGCAAGTCACGGGGCCAGTCTGGATTCAAGGGGAGTGGAGCTAGGACCCCATCTCTAGATAGAAGGAATCGCCTAGGGGCCTGTAGCAGGATGAGAGGAATCTGAGGTCATGGTCTGCAAGTCACCATAATGAACGAGCTGAAGGGGGCCCTGCCCTCATGAGCCTAGCGCCTGTAACAACAGCTCCTATTTGCTGAGTTCTTAAAATGGAATGTACCAGGCACTGCTCTGCATCCTTGATGGTATCAAGATATAGGATCCTCACAATATCCTGATGACGTACTAGTACGAGCCCCATTTTTCACATCAACAAAGAGGTTGATTTAACTCTTGGGGTCTAGAAGAGGTCAGTATTAAATGAATGAAACACAGAAGTCTAGGTGGTCCACACACAAGCCTACTTAGGTTAGTTTCTACAGGTTAGAGTACTTCTTAGTTTAACAATTAATGACGCATGGGGGTATCGTCTCAATTATGCAGAGGATGAAGGAGGGTGGCATCAGGCGCCATCAGGGCACCTCTCCCAGGGTGATGTGTCCCATCCTGGGGGTTCATATGGCTTCTCCACAGAAGGGACATTTAGGCTCCTGTCTAAAGGATAAAAGACCTCATCAGGCAAGGAGAGGGGGTGGGGAGGAAAGGTTGCACGAGCACAGCCACCGAGAGGCAGAATGTTGCTTGGGAATCACCACCGTGGACTCTGCAGGGAAACCTGGAGCAGGTAAAGAAATCACCATGCTGGGCAGCAAGGGGGGCGCGACCTGACATGGGCCACCGAGGAACAGCCACACTGTCCTAGGAAAATCACCCACAGATTTGGAAAATAAGTTGGATTTTTGAATATTCCGAGAACGAAATTCGAAAGGCAGAGGCCAAATGGGAGAGAATATTATTAGCCTCGTGTAGTAGTCCAGCGATTCACGCACTGAGTGCCCACGGGCTCTCCGGTCAGAGAGCCTTTCTAAGCATCTCCCTAAACACACACCCACACAGAAACCCACTTTGGGGGCGGGGTGGGCTCTAACATGAGTCCAGCTCGATTCATTTCTCACCACGTCTTCCTCCTCCACAACACGTCTTGATAATCACCATCCTTACTGATTGGTCCAGGTCATTCTTTTTGAACGCAGGTACACGACTGTTTGCTGAAATTCGGTTGGGTTTTAGGTGGTTTCTAATTTTTTCCGATTACAGCCAATGCTACCAGGCACCTCTTTGTTATTCTTTTTGCACCTGGGTAAGTTTTCTCTAGTGTGACAACTGCTGCATTCTGAACATTTCACTTATTATTTTTTTTATTATTATTTTATTTTTTTAAAGATTTTATTTACTTATTTGATAGAGACAGAGATCACAAGTAGGCAGAGAGGCAGGCAGAGAGAGAGGGGGAAGCAGGGTCCCCGTGGAGCAGAGAGCCCGATGCGGGGCTCGATCCCAGGACCCTGAGACCACGACCCGAGCTGAAGGCAGAGGCTTTAACCCACTGAGCCACCCAGGCACCCCACTTATTTATTTTTTTTAAATGATTTCTTTATTTGAGAGAGCAAGCAGGGGAATGAGCAGAGGGAGAGGGACAAGCAGACTCCACCTCGAGTGCAGAGCCCGATGCGGGGCTCCATCCCATGACCCCGAGGTCACGACCTGAGCCGAAACCATGAGTCGGAGGCTTGGACCAATCAAGCCACCCAGGCATCCGCTGCACATTTTCCCAGGGACTGCCGCCACGCCTCCCCATAAAGCTATAATAGCGATTCGTATCTCACCGACCTTTTATGAGAGCATCCACTCCTGTGCCAATACAAGATACCAACCATCATTTAAATACTTAACAACCTGAAAGGCAAAAAATCCCCAACAACAGCAACGACAACAACAACAAAAAAACCAACAAAAGGGTTTGATCCTCATCGATCGCCATCCGGTTAGTTGGAATGTGAATTTTCCTCATCTCCAGTGCAGTCTTATCAATTGTACAGTGGCCCTGTTTATGAGACACTATTTCAAATTTCAGGAGTAATTTGCTTTGGGAAATTGCCCAGTTTTCTTTAAAAGTTTGTGGATAAATTGAGGGTTAAATTGCCTCCAAATGATGTTTAAGGTTTATAGCAAAGTGTGTGGCTCTGAAGGAATATCAAAGAACTGCTCAGAGCAATTTCAAAGTACTTATAAGGCTAGAGCATATATGAACAGGGAATCCGTGATTTGTCTAGGGCTTATTCATTATAGAATTCCTTTTGGGGTAATAACACAAATTGGAAGGCCACCTCTCTTTCTGAGCAGAGTAAATGTGATAATGCTTTCTTCCTTGTGTTCATCAAGATAGGACAGTGATACCCCTGTTGATAAACGCAGGCTTTATTGTTTCTGAAGTTGTTTATGGAAAGAGTGAGTCAGCAGGAAAAGCAGATGGGAAACCACACGAAATCCGAACTGGGATTTTGAACAGAGCTGCTTTAATAAAAGCCATTATGTTTTACTTTATACCTAGGCATTTATATCTTAAATTTAATCAAGTTGAAATCTTAAGCGGCATAATTTTATTAAACATGGAATTGTTGGAGTACATGTTTTTTTTCTTCCTTTAAAAATTACTCCAAATTGGACTGAACTGATTCTAAGTGCTCAGGACTGGACCACTGGGTGAAGTCATTGGTGGGGATAGAAAATAACCCTGGGAAATGGGGTCATTGTTCTCAGGGAATTTCATATTTTGTTATTATTAGAGAATGCAGACACCCCTCTGAATGCAGAATAGTGTTTCCTGGGGTGGTTTTGGGGCGTGAGCAGTAGGATGGTGAATTTAAGAAAACAACCAGGTAATATTTAATCCATACAAAGAAGTTACCTCTCACACCGGGCTATCCCACCCACCAAGAGTCCTATTGTTTTGACTTTAACATATATCTGACTCCCCCCTGTTCTCTAGAAGTTTACTTCTGGGCTCAGGGATCGTCATCTCTTGTCTGGACCACTGGGGGCGCCTCCAAGGGGTCTTGCGGCATCCATTCCAGCTCTGGGAGCTTGGTGTGGCTTGGTATCGATATGGCAACAGTACCCTCCTTGCTAAGTCCTCCTGGCTAAGAATATCCAAGCACTCAATAACCCCAGTAACCCCATCTCCAACGCAGGGGTAGATTTTCGTTAATCTGAGCCAATTTCGGTAGCCCCATTTTCCTTGCAGTGAATGGTGTGGACTAAGTACATCATCCTATTCTGGTCAATGGGCTAAGAAGAATTCTGCCAGGACCTTCCGGAAAGAGTCTTTGCATTCCTAAAAGAGAATTACTGGAGATGTTGATATTATTTCCTTTAGCTATTATTGTACCTGGATGTGACACCTGGAAGGAGGGTCCCCAGCTTGCCACGCGCCCAAGGACAAGGCCGGCACGCAGGGGGCGGATGGGGCCAGAGCCCATCGAATTAGGAAACTGGTCCAGCCTGAGTTGGCTCTATCTTCATGCTCCATGACAAGGGAGATAAGACTCTTCCTTCTCCTTGAAACCAGCTGGCGTCTGGGATTTCTGTTACTTGGAGGAGAGCACCCAGTGCCCATGTTTTCCCTACGTGGGGACAGGTCATAAAAACCACAAATCCTAATACATTACTTCTCAGCTTGAAACGTCTCAATGGCAATAAGGAAGCAGCAGAAAGAGACATTAAGAAAATAATCCCACTTACAACTGCACCAAAAATAACAAAATACCGAGGAATGAACTAGAACAAAGGATCTCCAAATTGGTAGGGAACTATGAAAGACCCCAAATGGCCAAAGAAATCTTGAAAAAAGAAGAACAAAACTGGAGGTATCACAATCCCAGATTTCAAGATATATTACCAAGCTACAGGAAACAAGACAGTTTGGTACTGATGTCAAAAGAGACACATACATCAATGGAACAGAATAGAAAGCCCAGAAACAAACCCATGATTAGATGGTTGATTAATCTTTGATGAAGAAGCAAAGAATCTGCAAAGGGAAAAAGTCTCTTCAACAAATGGGGTTGGGAAAACTGGACAGCAACATGCAGAGGAACGAAACTGGACCACTTTCTTACACCATATACAAAAATAAACCCCAAATGAATTAAAGACCCAAATTTAAGACCCAAAACCATAAAAATCTTAGGAGGGAGCACGAGCAGTAATTTCTCTGACATCAGCGGTAGCCACTTGTTGCTAGATAGGTCTGTCCCGGGAGGCAAGGGGAACAAAAGCAAAAATGAACTATTGGCACTTCATCAAAATAAAAAGTTTCTGCATAGCAAGGGAAACAACAAAACTAAAAGACAATCTACTAAATGGGAGAAGGTACGTGCCAATGACCTATCTGATAAAGGGTTAGTATCCAAAATCTATAAAGACCTTATACAACTCAACATCGAGAAAACAAAGAATCCAATTAAAAAATGGGCAGAAGACATGAATAGGCATTTCCCCAAAGAAGACACCCAGATGGCAAATGGACACATGAAAAGATGCTCCACATCACTCATCATCAGGGAAATGCAAATCAAAACCACAATGGGATACCACCTCACACCTGTCGGAATGGCTGAAATTAACAACTCAGAAAAGAGCAGATGTTGGCGAGGATGAGAAGAGAGGGGATCTCATGCACCGTTGTGCGGAATGTACACTGGTGCAGCCACTGTGGAAATGAGTATGAAGGGTCCTCAAAAATTAAAAATAGAGCTACTGTGTGATCCAGTAATTCCACTATTGGGTATATAAGTGAAGACTACAAAAACACCAACTTGAAAGGATACATGCACCCTGATTGTTAACAACACTCAAACTATGGAAGCAGCCCAAGTGTCCATTCATGGATGAGGGATGAAGAAGAGGGGGTGTAGATACACAATGGAAGGTTACTCAGCCGTCAGAAAGAATGAGATCTCGCCATTTGCAATGACATGGGCGGAGCTAGAGGGTACAACGCTAAGTGAGTAAGTCAATCAAAAACAAATACATACGATTTCACTCGTACGTGGAACTTAAGAAACAAAACCAATGAGCAAAGGGGGAAAAAAAGAGACAAAGAAACAGACTCTTAACTACAGAGAACAAAGAGATGGTTTCCAGAGGGGGAGCTGTTTGATGTTTATTCTCATGATAAGAATTTGGTTACGAGGGACACTCAGACTTGCAGAGGTAAAGCGTCCTTCTCATTCATTGTATCAAGAGTGCACGCTATCAACAAGACTTCTATGTTTCAATTTTAGTATATGTGCTGAAGCGAGCACAAGACTTCTATGTTAACGTTGACCTTGATCGTTTGCCTGAAGTGTGTCTGTCAGATTTTCCCACTGAAAAGTTACTTCCCCCTCTTCCCTTCCACCCTGTACTCTTTGGAAGGATGTTAGTCTGTGCAACCCATGCCCGAGGAGTGGGGAGTTCTGCAGCCCCAGAGCTCAGTTTTAAAGAAGGCCTGCCAGAGCCACGGGGGAGTCCGAGTCAAGGGTCACCTGTCCGAGGAGTCCGGCGTTCTCCAGGGCTGGGCCGGGCTCACGATTTCTGTCCCGCTCTGTCACTGGCTGGGAACAGCCCTTGGCAAGCTCGGCCTCTGTGCAGAGGCAGCAGTGGATTTCAGGAGCTGGGGCTGCGGGGCGGTCACCCACCCTGCAGTCACAGACAGCTCCTCAATGACACCGAGGCCACGGGGAGATGACACGTGCACGTGCTCCTTCGACAGTCCAGTCGAGGTCCCAGCCGGCCTCCTGGTGACGCGTCCAGTCTCCGTGCCTTCACTGCAGAGGCCCAGGCTATCGAGACACATTCCTCCCACTATGCTCTCTCCCAACTTCCCACCCACAGAATCTGGGAGCGTCACAAAAATGGTCCTGTTAAGCCATGAGGTTTTGCGGTGATATGTCACACAGCTCTCTAGCGGGAACACTGCCTGCCCTCGCTGCTGGGAGGCCCACCTGTCCCTTTGTAACACACTCCCTTCTCTTGCTTATGTGGTCATGGGAGCTTCTGTGACATCCACCCTCAAGGGTCTCACTGAAGACCCCACCTGGCCCGTGGGTTAAGCAGGGGCTGGAGGCTCTTGGGAGAGGCTCTGGAAAGAATAAGCTACCTTTGACAGCATCCAAACCTAGAGAACCACGGGGAGCTTTGCCAAACCTGGGCTTAGCCCTCCTGGACCCAAGCCAAGGACTTTGCCCCTTGGGTAAAGGCAATTTGTAATTTGTCCTCAACCTTAAAAATGCATTCATTTGAAGGGATTGGACTACTGCAGTAGAAAGCAGGGAAAGAGCTGCTCAGCATTCAGGGGAGAAGCGTGACCCACCAGGGCCACAAGAGGCGGCTTCCCACCTGGGCAGGAACACTCAGCATCTTTGGAGCCACACAAGATGAAATGGTGAGATCAGTCCTTTAACATAAAGAAGCTTCTGGTAAGGACTCAGAGCTATTTTCTGCTTGTATCAAGAAACTGAAGCATGATTTTACGCAAACAAGATCTGCTCAACTCTAATGCATTCTGGACTGTTTGTTCACCACCTTTCAGAAAATTAGAATTTCTGTTTAAACAAAAGATGTTCTCCTCATCATCTATTTATGGCTGACATTGCAGAAGTCATCTCATAATGCAAATCAGAGAGTGAGAAGTAGAGAGTGAGGAGAAAGGGCAGGAGGGGCGCCGAAGGCCATCGAGGTGGGAAGGGGTAATTAGTGGATTTTTAGTTGTCCACTTCATACCAGCACATCCCCAGGGGAGGACGGAGACACGGCATGGAGGAAGAGGAAGGGAGGAGGGAGCAAGGAGGGGCCACTGGGGGAACTTACTGGGCATCCACCCCTGCTCTCTTGCCTTATGCCATTTGGATTTCATTCCAGGATCTACCCTGTCCTCCAAGTGGCCACCCCCCCCCCACCCCCCGCCCCCAGGAGAAGCTGCTCCTACCTCTGGCTTCAGAATGCATCTGTAACATTCAAGGGCATCAAAGTTGACTGTGGAGGAAAATTCTGGAGCCAGTTTGGGCTAGAATCCCAGCTTTTCCACATACAAGCTGTGCAACCTTGACCAAGTAACTCAACCTCTCTGGTCCAGGTCCCTTATCCATAAATTGTGGCTAGGAATTACGCCCATCTTATAGGGCTGTTAAGAGGACTGAGTTAGTACTTTAAAACACTTATGAGGCTGGCTGGCACAGAGCATTTTGTTAAATGAATAAAAGCAATTTCATTCTCTTTACTGGCATTTCAAGAAGAAACGAGGAATGGATATGTGACTGTCTCCGGGCAAAGATACAGGAGAGGGAACTGCCCGCACCCCCCTGATTTCTCCAGATTTGTTGTTATGTGAGAAACACACAGCCCATCTGCTAGAGCCTCGAGGGGGTCGCTACTCCTCACCACGGAAACCTTCCTGACTTGCTTGGCTCCAACTGACTCAGGTAAGAGTTGGCTACGGGTTCTCCGCGGGGATCCTGCACACTTGGGAACTCTCGTGACACCGGCAAACAAAACCTGCCACTTCCTTCCAAATGCAGTGACATTCTCTGAGTGCTAACTGTAACCATTGATAAAGGTGGCATAATGATATATTCTGCAGATATTTATATAAACACGGGCTGGGCTTTGCAATTTCCCCTCCGTCTTCTGGGGTCAATACCATTTTCTTCCAGGTCTCCAACAGCCTTATATGTTCTGACAGGCTTGGAGGCCCTCTGCCCTGGACCACTGATGCCTCCTGAATAAATATGGCTCAGGGCTCAGTACCCAACAGACTTCCCACAAGGTAGCAAAGTGGCTGCCGAGCTCCCCCCAAAGCCTTCGTCCTCCCTAAGGCTCGCGCCCTTGCAGACATAGAGCCCATCCTCCCAACCTGGAATCAGCGGGTGACAAAGCATTCTGCTTGGCCTGTCTTGGCCGCTCGGCCACCTTTGGACCAGGGCCGTTACAGGGAGGCTGGGAAAGGGCTCCTTCGTGTGACGCACGTAGGTCACGAGAGGACTTTGCCAGAGTCACGGGGGACACGAGCCGCCGAGGTGACTTCTCGCCAGGGAGTAGTCAGGCTCTCATGCAATAATTCTAACTTACTGACTGCCCGATATAAAGGAAACAGATGCACACACCTGCTCCCATGCACACACCTGTGCACACCTGCCGGCAGCACCCAGGGCGTGGGCCAACAGCTCAGTTCGGACACCGGAAGCCGGAAGCCTTCGGGAAGTGGATGCGGGCAGCAGGCCCGGGATCCACCCGCCCAGGAGCAGAGCGGCTTCTGGCCTTTCCCCGCACCACGTTGGCCCCTTCCCATTGGCCAGAGCAGGTCACATGACCCAGTTCCGTGGAAAGCTTGGGAAGGAAGGACACCCCACCGCGAGTCCGGGGTTGGCGGTGGGGGTGACCCTGACCGCCCCGTATGGGGGCGAGGACCAGCCAGCCGCGCTGAGTACAGCTGTCCGTGATGTCCGTGACCTTGGCCTGCCTTTCCAGCAGAGCGCTGCCCTCCCCATGGCCGGCCCGCGGCAGAGCAGGGTGGAACTGACCGCAGGTGCCTTTAAAATACGGATTTCTCGGTCATTTCAGGGACCCGGTACTAACGCCTTGTTAGCGTCCCTCTCCCTGCTGATCGCTGCGGCTCAGTTACCATGGGAAAGACGCAGGAAAGGTGGGGGGATGTGGGCCATCCTACACGCCAGAGAATCAAGAACAAAGAGAAATGGATTCTAGAAGTAATACATGAACATGCCCATTATTCAAGTCCAACAATAAAGACGTGTGCAAATCAAAGATATGAATGCGCCCCTCCCCCTTCTCTGACTCCCGGTGGGTGGACACAGTAACCCCTCCTGCCTCTGCGTCCTTGCTGTCCCCCAGTCGCCTTCCTCCAGAATCCAGCACCCGAGCCGTCTGCAAGTGTCCATCCTGCGGGTTGTTAGGATGC
Source organism: Nasua narica (assembly GCA_028533885.1). Taxonomy (NCBI): domain Eukaryota; kingdom Metazoa; phylum Chordata; class Mammalia; order Carnivora; family Procyonidae; genus Nasua; species Nasua narica. The sequence continues at coordinate 45,733,701 of CM052803.1, read as the reverse complement.
CTTCCCTTCCCCCAAGTTGCCAGGTGTCTCCCTGGAGCTTTTGGAATTAGAGATGGAGGTTTCTAAAAATGTGCCAGGTTCTCTCCTACTAAGGCACCAGCTGGCCTGCCCGGACAACGTTGGGGTCAATACCATTTTCTTCCAGGTCTCCAACAGCCTTATATGTTCTGACAGGCTTGTTGATGCCTCCTCCTCGTTGATGCCGACCGGCCGCGAGCCCATGTGTGTTTCCTACCCCACAGTAGTGCAGAGCAGAGCACCCTTTTTCCTATGTTCGTGCCCCCAGTAAGTGACACAGGTTGGGGCAGGGCAATCATAGGTGGGGATGGCCCAGGTCCCAGAGGCCTTTGCTCCAGCACCAGGGTCTTAAGTAGGAAGGTCCCAGCCCCCTTCTCTTCTCTTAACCGAATACCGGGTACTAGAGAAGTCTCTGCCTCAATGGGGTAGGATTATTAAAACAGCCACCACGTGGGATGTTCTGGATGCTTCCACCATCTGCCCTGTTATGGAGAATCCCCGCAGGGTCCGCGCAGTGGCCTGAACTACAAAGCTGGGGGGAACAGCTAATTGGAGAAGAGGACAGAAAACTATGCCTTGGCCCCGAGGGGCAGACATACCTGGATAGAAATCTCCGCTGACCGCACACTGCGCATCCTTCAGGCGCGGGGACTGGGGGCCTTGCCACGAACAGACACGTATCCTGCCATATTCTGGAAGCGGAGGTCTGAAATCAGGCTGTCGGCAGGCACACGCTCCCTCCAGAGCCTCCAAGGGAGAATCCTTCCTTGCTTCTTCCGGCTTTTGGCCATCCTTGGCGTCCTGAGGCTTGTGGCAGAAGCCCTTGGATCTGTGCCTCCACTGTCCCAGGGTCGTCCGCAGGGTGCTCTGGGTCTGTTTCTTTCCATCCCGTTACGACCCCAGGCGTTGGAGACTGGGCCCACCTGACCCGGTCTGAGCTCACCTTAACGTGGCCACATCCGCAAAGACTGTCTCCTAATCCGGCCACGCTCGCAGGTGCTGGGGGTTAGGACTTCACCATACGGTTTTGGGGCACACCATTCTACCCACTCTAGTGGCCTGCCGGTATCCCCCCAAATGGGGCAGGAACAGAGACAGCCGACCTTTCCCTGGGCGGGCGGGCGGGCTGGAGGCAGCACAGCCGGGGAGGGTCAACAAAGCAATCAGCTTCCAGAGCGAGCAGAGAGCGCCTGCGACCACTTCTGGCTGCAGAAACGAGAAGGTGGAAAGATCTGAGAACAGGAGGGGTCACACTGGACTAACCGGCTGTGTGCTCTGGGGTGGGCTGCTTACCCTTTCTGTGCTCCATTCGCACCTTTAGAACGGTGATGGGGGACCCGATGACACGTAGAATCCTTCGTACCTTTGGGACTCTGGAAGCCTATGACCTCTTCTCCCCACCCCAAATTGCAACAATTGCTTCCTCTGGCTCATCTATTTGTTGTATCATTTTTCACTTATTAATGTTTTTGAGGCAGAGAAAAAGTAGAGACTGGGCTTTGTTTCTGAGGGGCAGGCTCATGTTTTTTGTATGGTTTCAGGAAAACAAGACACAGGAATGCAGTGGAAAGTTCTACTGAGAAGACAAAAAATGTTTTCCTTTACGCAACTTGTAACTGACATTTGCTTTGGCAACAAGATAAAGTGGGAAGTGCGTTGACTTCCCGTCAGATGATCTGGGTTGAATGTCAGCTCGGCCTCTGTGTGATGTTGGGCAAGTGCATTCATTCATGCAATAAATACATATTTGCGGGTGTGTGCCAGGCCGTGTCCAGGATTCTGGAGAGTGAGTGGTCAACAACATGGTGGGTTCCTGCCCTCTTGATGCTTACACAGTAGTCAGGGAGAAAGGTATTAATCGGATAACCCCATGGATATACATTTACACCCCACAAGAAAAACTCTGAAAGGTATGAAAGCAATACGCAAGGATACTGGCAAGCTCTGCCAGATTCGGAAAGGTCTTCCTGATGATGTGATGTTGAGCTGAGATGCATGTATGCGTAGGTCTCCGCTAAGTACAGTGTGGAGGGGAAGAACAGTATTTCCAGCAAAACAAATAGCACGTGCAAAGGCCCCGGGGTGGAGTGAGCCAGCTTGTCCTAGCAACAGCTCTGGGAGGGTTATTTACTCATCTGTTTAGAAACCAAAGAGTGCAGCAAAATGCCTACCTCTCTAGATCATCAGGAACATCAAATGAAGTACTATACAGAAACGTGCCTATCAAGGGCTTCCTCTTTCCAGTCTTGGGAAAACCAACAGGGTTCTGGGATTCCTCAACCTGGGCACAGAAGACTGGGGGATTTAGGTTCTAGGTCCCAAGAAAGCCATTCTGCTGCCTCTGTTGCAGGTGGGTCAACATGCCTAATAATGTTTATTATTCTATTCTCACCCTGAAGGGCAATGGTTGGTATTACTACTTGGGTCTTTGCTTTAGCTTTGAGAAATGCGAATAAGCCCCGCCCTCCCTCCACCCCCCAATGGTCTTACTGCAGTCTGCACACCACCTCCCAGCAGACGACGTTGCCATCCTGTTTCCATAAAGGGGGCAAGTAAAGCTGAAGCCACTGAATGACTTTCCCAAGTTCCTGGGCAGGGAAACTAGGTCAGCCTCCGGAGGGTGTGACCCGTGCACAGGGCTGGCACTCAGAACCAATGCCCCCTCCTCTTGGTTTCATACTATCACCGCCATCTTGAAATTCTTAACAGCTTTTGAACAAAGGAGCTCGCATTTCGTTTTGCCCAAGGCGCCCCCCACCAACGAAGAGGCCAGTCCGGCTGTAGGAATGGGAGCTTCAACCCCGAGCTGCTCACCCCAGGGCTGTTTCTAAAGCACACATCGGGCGTTTCCGTTTCCCCCCAACATGGCTCTCCGCTCCCTATGGGGTGAAGCTCCTGCTCCCCTAATGCAGGGATTCTCGGTTTAAGCTCAGCGGAGCTGCCTTGCGGGAGCTGGTGTCAGCTTCCGGCCGACCCACCGCTATTCGGGAGTTAAGAGTCCCAGAGTGAGCACCGGGATGGACCCCGCGACCCTCTCGAATCACACAGTGTTGCTACATATTGATGGTACTCCCTGTGCTGGGTATTGTGTCCCTGGGACTTACTTGTTCCGTAACCGAAAGTTTGTACCTTGCAATCCCCTTTGCTCCTCCTCTCGGGCAACTACCAGATCGTTCTCGGTATCTACGAGTTTGTTTTGTTCTTTCAGATCCACATGTAAGTGAAATCACGCAGATTTCTTTCTTGTTGGACTTCACTTAGCATTATAGCCTCTGGGTGCATCCATGTTGTGGCAAAGGGCAAGATACCACTCCTTTTTATGGCTAATACTCCCGTGTGTGTGTGTGTGTGTGTGTACACAAAGATGTGGCCTAGCCTTTTTTTTTTTTAAGATTTTATTTATTTGCGAAAGCGGATGAGCATGAGAGCGGGGTGAGGGGCAGCGGGAGAAGCAGACTTCCCTCTGAGCAGGGAGCCCGATGTGGGACTCGATCCCAGGACCCTGGGATCACAACCTGAGCCAAAGGCAGATGCTTAACTGACTGAGCTGCCCAGGCGCCCCTGTCTCTCTCTCTCTCTTCTTTATTCATTCATCCACTGATGCACAGTAAGCACCTGGAGCAGGGAAGGTTGGGGAAGAGCACCGAGGCTTTGGCAGTGAGCCCAGAGCAATAAAAGCGGCATTTCTGTGGGTCGGGCCCAGGACTGTTGTGGGTAAAAGTTTTCCAAGTGGTTCTAATGAGCGGCCAGGCTGGAGCCCCGTTGGTGGAGGGCCTGGCATCGTTCCTGGCACTCAGCGGGTGTTTAATAAATGCCCTCTAACTTTTTGGAGCCATGAGTTGACTAGAGAGCTCAGGCTAAAATGAGTCGTGAGCAAGAAGAGACTCATCTGGGATTTCAGGTGCGAAAGGAGAGGAGCTCAGAGTTTATCAGGCAAAGGGGGGGTAGTTCACCAAGGACCTGGGGTTGGCTGGAGAGGGGCTGCTTCCGTGGGGAGGAGAGGGAGAGAGTGGGAAAGACTTGGAAATGACGTACATCTTCCCCAATTGAATATTTGGTTCACTCTTTGCCTAGAAATAGCACTCAGTTCTGTCTTGGCAACTGTTATCCCCCCTTCATAATTCCAGCATTTTGATGAGCGGATAAATTCCAACTCTGGTCTTAGCAGAAGGCATATGACCCAGGCTTGGCTAACTGGATCAATCTGTCTTCCTCAGCTACTGTGACTGGCTATGGGATGGGCATGTACCCCAAGCCACACTAATGAGATGAAACCCCAGGATGTCTGTGGGAACCCTGACCCAGGGCAGCTCTTTTTTGGGGGAGGGTTCGACGCAATCTGGAACTGCTAGTGGTCATTTAACCACGGTGGCAAGGGCCAACACAGAGAATGGCAGAACTGACTGATATATGTTTGAGCACCTGGATTCAGCCATGCCTGAATCTACCCCCAAACTCCTTACAGGAGTCCATGAATGACCTTACTTGCATCAGTGAGTTGAAGTAGATTATAGGTCATTTGCAGCCAAAAGCTGACAGGAGGAATGTAAGTCTCCTGGACACGCTTCCCTTAGTGCCCGACTCACGCACAGAGATCTGTACAGTCAACAGTAAGAGGGGACACACATGCTCAAGGGGCAGATGGTTTCCGAGTCTTCAGGCAGACTGAGAAAGTCCTGAGGCTCTTTCTCCCCCCTTACAGCAACTGTAGACCTTTGAGATGGACTAGTCGGGGTCCGTCTTTTCTCTGGCCACAGATTTCCAGTAACTCACATATAGCCGAGCATCAGATGTTTTGCTGAGTATCTGCTTTCTGCCAGGCACTGTGTTGGGCATCGAGATTGCAAAGATGATGTTTATAGGTCAACCCAGAAAAGTCAATGCAGCCAGTCATTTTCAGAACTGCTGACGACAGAGCATGGGAGCATTCTTTATCTTGGGGCACCCGGGGGGCTCAGTCATTTGGAGCCTGCCTTCAGCTCAGGTCATGGTCCCAGAGTCCCGGGATTGAGCCCCACACCAGGCTCCCTGCTCGGCGGGAAGTCTGCTTTTCCCTCTCCCACTCCCCCTGCTTGTGTTCCCTTTCTCACTGTGCCGCTGTCAAATAAATAAATCTTGAAAAAAATATTGGCACATCTCAGTGGGTGTCTAGAACCTTCCTCTCCTGCAGCCTCACTCTTGGAGTTCTGCCAAAGGATGGGCTTTGTCCCAACCAAGAGATAGCAAAAGCCAGTGTAAATCTATCAACTCCCTGTTTAGAGCAGTATTTAGTATAACAAATTCAACCTGAAGCCTGAAACGCAAGTCAGGAAGGTCAGGAGGGCAGAGAGCAAAGCATTGTGACAGGTGAACAGAATCAAGAGGGGCGTGTGCGCGCACGTGCGTACGTGTGCACGTGCCGGGCGGGCCACTGAACCGTTTTGAGTAGCAGCTTTTTATCCACTCTTTAGAAAACACCTGCTTCACTGTTACTCGGTCTCCTGTTCCTAACTGGCAGCGTTCCCCCTTACACAGAAGCAATGAGGGCCGTCGTATGTATGCTCGCTCGCCGCAAACAAGGGACCTCCCAGGCCGCTCTGTGATCCCCGCGCCGAGTGGGAAAAGGCAGCTCGAGCTCAGAAGAAATCCCCATGTGATCTGGTTTGCCTCCTCACAAGTGGAGCTGCTTAGTTTGTTCTAGAAAGTTCCAGCCAGCGTTCTTGTGGGCCCTCTGCTTACTGCCCACATAACTATCCCCCACCAGGACTTGTGCCAGGAGCCCAAGGGGACCGGAAGATGAATCAGCCAAGTCCCAAGGGGCCTCCTGCATGTCTCAGACGGGGAGACGGACACACGGCAAAGAACTTGAGGACAATGCGGTGTTAAAACAAAAACATTCTCACCAGAGAATGAGGCTCCCGCTCCCGGCGAGAATGAGGCTAGGTTTGTCTTACAGGGATAGACGACTTGGGTCTTACCGGCCGAAGAGGACGTTACCAGGCAGGGGTGGGTTGAGGACACATTTCAGGGGTGACAAACAGGGAAATGGGTTGATGACAGGGGATCAAGTTCCGATTCCAATTCTAACACGGGAATTTTTTTCCACACCAAGCAATTCTCTGACCTTAGCTGGGCGGCCCGCAATTCAACTCAATTCTGACCCGAGCTACCCCGAGATGGGACAGGGTCAGATCCCACAGGTGAGGGCTCAGTCCTGCAAATCTGCCCTTCAAGCCCATTGCCAAGTCCAGGCCTTCAGCTGAGCGTGTGACCTACCCGCTACAAACCAGGGGCTCCCCAGACCCCCTCGTTGTTCGCTTAATTTGCTAGAGCAGCTCACAGAGCTCAGAGAAACATTTGACTTACCTGTTAACAGTGGAAAAGACGCACAGAGCGAGGTAAGGCGAGAGGGCGCGGAGCTTCCAAGCCCGCTCCCCGACTCTTCCAGAATCTCCTGGAGCTCACCAACCCAGCCCCAACCCGCGAGGGATGATTGATAAGCGCATTGGCCACTGGGGAGGTATTTAACCCCTCGCCTTTCTTCCCTCCCCGGAAGGCTAGGGGTGGGACCGAAAGTCGCAACCGTCCAATCCCGTGGCTGTTTCCTCGGGCAACCGGCATGCGTGCCTACGTGCTTTCTAGAAGTCTCCGCCTTAACATAAACTCAGGTGTGGTTGAAGGGGGTTTGTTATGGATAACGAGACACCTTTATAGAGCTTAGCAATTAGGAAATCCCCAGGGTTTTAGGAGCTTTGTGCCTGAAAAAGGATGAAGACCAGATAGATGTTTCCTACAGATCACAGTAGCAGGGCGGGCGGCGTGGGGGTCAGACAAGAAGGGCTTCGGTCGTGCTCCGATGCACTTGGAAAACCACTGAGTGGCTCAGAGTCTGGTTTGCACTTTCCTTGCAGAGTCCCCAGGACAAGTTGGCATTCACCTAATAAAAACAATTCTCAGAGATGGGACACCTGCGTGGCTCAGTGGGTTGAGTATCATTTTTTTTTTTTTTTTAATTTATTGGAGAGTGAGAGAGAGCACTAGCAGAGGGAGCGGGAAAAACAGGATCCCCGCTGGGCGGGCAGCCCAATGCGGAACTCGATTCCCGGATCCTGGGATCATGACCTTGAGCCAAAGGCAGCCACTTAACTAACTGAGCCACTCCGGCGTCCCAGGGCTGACTTTTGATTTCGGCTCAGGTCATGGTCTCAGGCTTGTGAGATCGATCCCCGGGTTGGGCTCCACACTGGGTGCCCTGCCTGCTTACGATTCTCCCTCTGCCCCTTCCCCCCTCCCCCCACAATTCTGGGCCAGAAGGATGGATGGAGAAGAGATCTGACACAGCTAGTAAAGCCACGTGGTAACGGCAGACCCCAGGAGGTGGTCGTATGGGGGAGGGGCTCGCTGGGGACATTCTTTGAGCTTCCGCTGTCTGTTTGATGGTTTCCGTAATAAAGTGTTGGGGAGGATGAATTCTTTCAAATTTATTATTTCCCTCTTTCCTTTGCAATGCTCAGTTTTTCTTCAGCTTCTCTCTGATTATTAAACTTGCCAGCACCACAGCAATTACTTCCCGCAAACAAGTTGTCAGAAGCCTTAAATGAATTTTAGACCTAATTTAATTCCCAATTTACTTGCTTATGAAAAAAAATCTTAATTTCTCCAAACCAAATCAACCCTTAATATTCCAGTTACAAATTCCTTTAGAAAGCCAGCTGTAAAAGGCGAATGAAGCCAGTCACCCAGAGAGGGTTGGAATGTGTTCCTGAGGACCGGGAGAAGACGGGGGTGTTAGAGGCAGGTCCCAAGCACAGGTCAGGGTGAGCCTGAGGGCGTGTCCGCATACAGGGGAGCGTCTGGGCTCTGGTCCAGAGGCAGGGACTCACTGGGCCCGGGTGATGGCTGGGTGGCAACGTGGAATGTCCAGGAAATGCAGGCGAGCAACTTGAGGCTCCGACCGCCTTCCGAAACGTCAACTCACTAAGCAAACCAGCAGGGAGGAGTCGGAGGGAGGCGCTGTGCTCTGGATGTGGGCAATACACAGAAGCATCACAGATGCTTCCAAGACTCCAACAAACGTAAGGGGTACGGGGGTGCCCCGGGGGAGTCCAGCCCCTAACATCACACCTCCCTGAGAACCAGGGGCACAGCCGCAGCCACCCTGGGCTGCTGAGAGCCTCTCCTTTACACCTCGAGGTTGGTGGCGCCGGGGATGTGGGGGGCTGGGGAAACTGAGGTTGAAGATATGAGGTCTGAATCCCCAGGACCAGTGAATGTGACCTTATTGGGAAGTAAGGTCTTGGCAGAATCGGTAAGATGAGATTGTAATGGGTCAATGTGGGCGCTGATCCAAGGACTTGTATCTTTGTAAGAAGAGGCTTTCATATGGACACAGACACCAAGGGACCCCAGCACTGTGACTTCTGTCTCACCCCCATGCTGGCCACCTCAGGGCCAAATGAGGCTCCGAACTCTGAGGCCCGTCTGGATTCAGGCCAGGGAAAGGGAGAAGAGCCCGTGCCGGCTGCACCTGTCCCTTCTGCCAGAAAGCCAAATCCTAGGCAGGTTTGCAGTGACTTCTCACGGAGAATGCCGTCAGCCGGCCACATCCAGCGGCCAGGGGAGCTGCAGGAGTGCCCATTTAGCTCCCCCAAATGCTGGAGACTATCAGCTCCTGAGACCAGTGGAACCCAGGGCACACCCGGGGAGCCGGGAACATGTGCCCTCCCGCCGCTCAGCTCTGCAGGCCGAGTGTCAGCGGGTCTCGTTCCTTTCTCGAGGCCGGGAGGGAGATTCCGTGTGCTGCCTCTGTCCCAGCTTCCGCGGGCGGCTGGCCATCCTTGGTGCTCCGGGCCACGGAGACCCATCACTCCAGGCTCAGCCTCGGTTGCCACACACTGCTCTCCCTGTGGCGGTCTCAGAGTCTCTTCTGGAAAGGACCCCAGTCATTGGATACGAGCCCCTCGTGATCCAGCATGACCTCGCCTTAACCTGACGACATCTGCAGAGACTTCCCATCGAAGGTCACCTTCCCAGCTACCCAGTGTTAACTTGGACATATCTTCTGGGGACACACAAGTTACCCCGTAACAGGCGTGGACAGAGAGAAAGGGCTTGGGAGTGGTGCTGGGCTGGCCCCCGACGTGATGCTTGGGGATGTAGGCCAGGCAGAGGGAAGAGCGGCAGGAGCACCACGCCGGCCTAGGGTCGGGATGGAGTGAAACTGATTCCTAAAGCGTCCCAGGGCAGCCGACCTCTGGACTTCTCCTCTCAGGAGGTCCTTAAATATCCCTACTGTTTAAGCCATCTTAGTCACTGCCTGCAACCGAAGACATTCTAGTGCCTTTTGTTATCGAAATAAAATATTTGACCATAAATACTGGAACTTAGCGCCTTATTTTGGGCTTAAGCATTAAATACTTTCCTTTCCACCAATAAGAAGGAAAAAAGTCACACGTTAGTTACTTCCTTTAGGATACCTAACTCAAAAGATAAACGAGAAACTTACTTTTTTTTTTCCCAAATGGCAAAGGGGAGTTTTTTTGAGGACCCGAAACCATCCTTGAAACCCTCCAAAAGTTCTTTTAAAATTTAATTTCACAGATCTCTTTCTTGTTATTAGTAAAATCTTGTTACTTTCACAAGTTAAACTGCATCTCAATACATTGCCATTCGACAGAATTAACAACTCCCAGGCTTACCTGCTGTGGGAATAGGAAAAAAAAAACCGTGTCCATACCGAAAGCATGCACTTTCATGAAAATAAAGGTAAATGACCAATAAATTACTACTTTTTAATAAATAATCTCCTTATTGGATAATTTCTCCTGCTAGTGAAATATTTACCATGCTCTTTAAAACCTTTTTAATCAGATGAAATGCTCAGGAAGCTTTAAAATGACCGGCTATCCTTTTGTGGCTTAAAGAGTTGAAATGATTTTTTACTGAAGTACATTTTAATAAGCAGCAAATTGATTTAAAGTGATTCAAGTTTTGGTGGCGTGAGGGTTCTTCACGCTCAGCTACGTGGGCTGGAGGGCCCTCTCCTCATTTCACGGGGCCACAAAGGTCACCCTCTGCCCCCCGGTGCCCGCGTGTTGGGCAGAAATTAAGAATCGATTCCTTGTAAATTACCTTAGGACTGAACCAGGCCCCAGCGCCGCTGCTCGAGGTCCTCCTCTGGGGCTTTTTCGGTGCTGTGTTTTCCTATGTGGGAAATGACAGAGAAACAATTAGCTGGGGCATTTATTCACAGACAGTGTGGATTGCCAGCCCCCTGCCCCCAGCCCCGTGCATACTGGATCGCAATTTACTGAAGAGGCCAGGACTCTGCAAGGCGATGAGTGCACCAGGGGCATTGCTGTTCACTAGTCTGACCCCCAAAGCCAAAGTTGACACCATAAGGCCCTGGTTCTCACACTTGAATGAGATCGGAACCACTTGGAGAGTGCGTTAGAACTCGGCCACCTGGCCCCACCCCCCAGGGTCTCGGATTCAGTGGGGCTTGGCAGGGCCTGGGAAACTGAATTTCTAACAAGTTCCCTTGTGATGGCGATGCTACTAGCCTGGGAACCCCACTTTAAGAACCCCATTCTCAGAACCAACTATGGAAAACGAGGATCTATAGAACACAGAAGAATGAATATTGTTAACGCTTTCATGACCAAAGCAGAGGGCATTACACACCATTCAGAGGAACCAAGACCCAATATGGGGGCCTCTGAAGAAGTGATAAAATCCCGAAGAGAACAGTTGTTAGTTCCCAAGGGAGAAAAATGCGAGATTCTTTAGCTATAAACTTACCCAACAGGAACTTGTTAAAGCATTACTCGTGAATTTTTCCCCCCAGAATTGTTCCGGAACACAGATAGGCTTGAATAAACCCTAGAGTTTTCTGGCAGGGTTCGTGGTGAGGGACATTTTCTCTGTCAGTGATTTTAGAAACAGTGGCTCAGCTGCGCCAGGGAGGTCCCACAGGGTCTGCCCTTCGTGGCCAGGAAGATGAAGTTGGGAGACAGATCTCGTTAAGTCTCATCTGCCTTGAGGAACTGAAGTGGACCCACTAAAAGAACCTTACTACATTTCCCTTTGCGGACGCCTCAAAATGTATGCGTCGTGTGACCAACCTCTCAGAAAAAGGGTTCTGCTAGGAGGTCTGGCCAGTGATGAGGGCTCCCGGACCCCAGTGCACACCTGTGGCCACCCTACACCTTCTAAACGCTGCTGGCAAGATGGCGTGGTTTTGACAACTGGCTTCATAAGAGTCGGTCTCTAAGATTTTCGCTACAGACCCAGTGAACCTGGGTTCAGACGGAGGGACATCTGAGTTGGGTGCCCCCCAGAGGCTGATTTCTCCATAGGACGGGATTTTGTGGTACTTCCAGCTTTGCAATGTGTGCACCAGGCCGGTCCCGGGCTCCTGCTGCCTGAAGAATTGGGGCCCATCCTTGACCTTGGCAGGATCAGGCAGGTGGCCTTCTTGTATTTCCAAGAGGGGGTACCATTCAAAGGAACCACCACACTATTTAGATTACCAGGAGTGGCTCTTCCGATGATTATCCACAGCCCGTCCAAATTAGCCGGGGCTGCTTCTGCATTACACACCTTTAATTTTAAGATATTTAATATTTCAAGTTTCTTTCTGGAAATACTCACTGGGTTTTGATGACAATTTCTAAGGACCTGTCAGAAGTAAGAGGTAACGGAACTGCACGGTGTAGGACTGGATTATTCGAGGGCTGATGAGAGGGAGAAAAGCTCCCGCTGGAAAACCTTTGATAATGTCAACAACCTTCGAGGGGCCTCTTGAGGAGCCCGGATGCTGTGGGTGGGGCGGTGAGTTCAAGCCTGAAGTTGAATCCGGAAGCAAGACATCAGCTGTCAGGGGATCAGACATCCTTCTGATGGGGCTGGAGCGAAAGGGGATGGAACTGAACGCCTCGTAACCTGCACCAGCCTCAACTCTCCAGGTCGGCCCGGCAGGTGGGCAGACAGAAGCCTGGCAGGATCCCGTCTGGTCTGCGTGGGGGATGACCTCACCTGACGAGCATCACTAGACAGTCCTTCTGGAATGCAGCTCTCGACGGTGGTGCATCAGCGGGCTGAGCACGAAGCTGCCGACGGGATCCACCTGCTGGGACTGGGACAGCGTGGGTCTGGGTGCCACCTGGTCGTGGGGTTTCGAAATGCTCCCCAGGTGACCTTCCCGCGCAGCCAAGGTGGAGAGCAAGCCAATTTCCCAGTTACTGTCTCCAGTGGTATAGTTGATCATCTGGAAGCTGCATCCGAGAGGTCGGTAACACGCTGGGGGCCATCCACCCGACGGCCATCCCTTTGCTGATAGAATCCTGGCTTTATTCTTCATCTCCTCTCCTCTGAGGATCCAGGAGCTATTAGAAGGGGCCTCATCTGGGGTGCAGGTGGGACCATGAATGGGTGGAGCTCGGGTTTCTCCACCTTGCCAGTGTGGACCCGGGGAGCCGGCTGAGTCCTGGTGGCGGGGGCCGTCCTACGCTCTGGGGGCTGCTAGCGGCATTCTGCTCTCCACCCACCGGGTGCCAGTTGTGGCCCCATCCCCAAGGCACGAGAACCAAAAGATGAGAATCACAGAGCTCAGCCTAGCACGTGGGGCCTGTTGCCGTGCCAAATATGGTTCTGGACACAGGCATTTAGGGATGGGCAGTGAGGTAGGGACACCTTTGGGGGAAACACGTTTTTCCATCTCAAAGACGTGGAGAGAGGTGTTCTCCTTCTGAGGGATGCGCCAGGATGGCACAAATCTGGGGCCTGGACGGTCTGGCGGAGGAGTGGAACTCATGCTCCCCAGAGCTGCCCTCCCTGCGGACTCGGTGCCTCTCAAGGCCACACCACCCCTACGGCTTACGAGCCTGTTCTTTCTGTTTCATGCAGTGAAGTGGTTTCAAAGGCTCCATCCTGAGCTCGGGCTCGTCTTAATCACTGGGCAACGATACTGTTCCTCTTTGGAAGACACACGTTTTGCTGCTGTCCGATATGAATTATTGGTCAAAATGTATCCACAAAGTGGGAAACTATAAACACACTGTAAAGATTACCACCAGGAGGCAGGGGAGCGGCCGAGGGGCATTTATGTAGGTGGTCTGTAAGCGCGCTTTGGCCTTGCTCACGGAGAGCTTCGCGGTGTTAATTTCACCAGCAGTGGCCGGGGACCCACGGAAACAGATGTTCCCTATTAGACATAAATCTAATCCCAGGCAGGTGTCTGAAGAACTCCCAGGCACCTCTCTTGGTGAAAGCCTCAGCGTATGAGGGCAAAACACCAGAACTGATTCTCTTCCAAGAGTCAACCTGACTCGTAGAAACAAACTCCCTTCCTCTTCCAAAGCGATCTGTGGGGCCGAGTTCAATCATAACGGCTCTGGTTTTGTTTCTGGGCAGTGACTCCCGGCCCCCCAACCCCCATTTCCATTCACTGAAAAGTAGTTTTAAAGAGGCGGCAGCTAAAAGCAGACACTTACCCTCATGAATGGTGGACGAAGATTCCAGGTGATGGCGGCATGGGTACCTTTTTAAGACTTCTGTACTCGTCCGTGTGTGTGTTTTTTAAACACAGTGACCTGATAAGATGGTAAGGAAATGGGCCATTGTGGGAGGGGCCCTTTCTTCCCCCGTGGGGGCCTCGGGGAGAATTTCTGTGCATGAGAGCGGGTGAGGTGTAAGCCAGGAGGGAGTGTGAGGACCAGGAGTCAGTGCTCCCGGGGTTCTCTCAAGGCAAACACTGGAAACACTCACCTGGGTTTCTGAGTTCTTCTCAAATGACCTGTCCAGGAGAACACAGAAAAAGATGCTAGTCCAGGTTTTCTCCAAACTCTGCATGGTTTCAACCCTGAATAAAAATTCACATCAAGCATGTTTATTAAGTTAGGTGATGTTTGATTGAAAATACAAATCAGCCTTTTGAAAACTGAATTTCAAGATCGGCGGAGGCAGTGGGTTGGCAAGTCCCGGAGCGCATGGAAATACGTATTTGGAGGTGGACGAAACCCCAGCCGGGGAGCATGGGCTCCCCCACTGGGACAGCTGTGGGGGGTCCCGGGTCACTGCTGTCACGGGTGCCACCTCAATGCCACTCACCCATGGGTTCTTCTGCTCCAACAGGCACTGATCAAACTACAAAGCCAACTCAGAGTTGTCTCGAGGACTAAGAAGGAAATGCTCCGCCCACCGCAGTGGTTCATAGCAAACACTTCCAGAAAGTGCGAGACTGTCAATTAGTGCCAGTTAATTTCCAGGGTTAGATCCGACAACAGATGGTGCCAGTTCCTTCACTTAAACTGATTAAAATATATAAGCTATCAAATATTAAAAAAAAGAAAAAAGAGAAACACAATTATCCTTAGAGGGAATCTTCAACGTACAAACAGGATGTTAAAATAAAAGTTCATTTTCCATGGATTGTTGGGAGGACTCCGTTCCTTTAGCAGCAATGTTTCAAGTGCAGTTAGGATCCCAACAACTCACAAAATTAACCTTTCCTTGACATATGGGATGTTTATTCTGATAAGGTCACACATGATGGTACTTTACTAGAAACCGTAAAAAATCAAAATTGATAAATGAGATTAAAGTGTTTTCAAACCCTGTGGCTTGAAGGAGAGCGGCCTAACAGAAGCTCAGGGAGGAAGCGGATGGGGCCTCCGGGTTTGGGAGGTGAGGGGATTCAATCGAACTGAGGCGTTTTGCTTAGAGCAAGTCCCCTCCATGCTCGTCACGTCCATCAGTCCTAAGGACGATCTTCATGGCCATTTGGCAGACACAAACCTGGTGGAGAGTAAGAGAGGTAACACGCATCCCTGCATAGACTGCGCCCAGCACTGGGAAGTACCCACACTCACCATGGCTCCAAGCCTGCAGGAGGGGGTCTCAGCTGCAGAGGGGCCGGTGGCCCTGGGGGTGACCCGGGCTGTGGCCGGAAGGCAGAGACGGGCCAAGGGGCTGTGGCAGCGAGCACCTGCTCAGGGGGGGCCTGTGGGGTGATGGGACTGAGCGGGCATCCAAGGTTCTTGCTTCCTCACTGAGGAAAGCCATCCTTCCCTCCACATGTGAAGGCCACACCAGGGTCACAGAGCTATTTCACATCAGGCTAAAGGCGGCTTTGTCCCGAGGCTTGGCGAACAGGCCAAGCGAGTACTTGGCAGGGCAGGCAGTTATAGACTGAATCCAACGCTATTTATTGGATTACTTTAACTGCTATCTCCCTCCGTGTATTTTACAGCATGCTAGTTCCATGAAATGTTAATTAGGTGCTAAGTATAAAAAAAGATCCTTGGTCAAATAACTTGGAAACTGGCAGGTGAGAAAGTTAAATCACATTACTCTGCTCTGGGACCTCAGAGCCTTTAATATGCTAATTTGCACTGTGAATTTTCATGAAGTGAATCTGGTAGGAGGCAAGTTTGCTAAACCCAAGTGATCATAAACCCTTCTTTGCTAGTGTTTCTCCAAGGACAAGTGACCTGGGGAACGTTCTTGGAAAAGGCTTGCCTCCTGGACACAGGAGGGCCCAGGGCGCAGCTCTCCTCAGACGACAGTCTGCCCCGGGCTCTGAGCGCCCCCCCCCCCCCGCGACACCCGCCTTCCCCACGCGCGATCGGCCTTCGGCTCTGTGGACCTAATCCTTCCAGAGGTTTGAGTCCACCACCTGAAATGGTGTGCCCATTTTAATCCGAGAACGTAGAAGAAAACCAAACAAATCACTGTGGACACAAAGGAAGCGTCAATAGCAGGATTTCAGGCACCTTTATTCATGGCAGATATTTCTGGACAGGGGAGCTTGCCTCTGAAATCTTTCCTTAACACAACTCCTACCTACATCCCGACATCGAGCGGCCAGGTCCTAGGCTCGAGAGCCTCCCGCACGCAGGGCTCCTCTGCGGGCGGCACTTCACAGCGCCACCTACTGGCCCATCAGAGAAGTTTCTGCAGCGGGGTAGTTAGCGGTGCTTATTAATCCATTTATCTCAGGAGAAACTCACTTGTTTGTGTTACCTAGTCTCACTAAAGAGGACACATGATTTCTTCATCATATGACACATGTGCAGCACAAACACAACTGGGGATATAGGAAACTTCAAACAACTCACATTGCGCTTGCTCATTCAGGCTTCCTTCTAAGAAGCACTGTCCCATTCCTCACCTTTTCCCATTTTCTGTGGACGAGGTCCCTTCACCGTGGCAATAGCACGGGTCTCCCGCATGGTCAGTCCCGGCCTCCGGGCTTAGCACTCTGGGCACCGCTTTTTTGAGTGGCAAAAGAGTATTATTATCCCTATCTTCTATAATCAATAATAAAACCACGATTCTGTAAGAATTTAGGTAAGAAATAATTGAAAGAAAGAAGTCTTAAAAACTGGAGCCAATTACAAGTCATTTATCATTTCATAGCCAAGAAACTGGCGCGGACCGCGCGTGGTCTGTTTGCCGTTGCGTTCCTTTTCCCGAGCGGCAGCTTCCAGATAGGACGGCGACCTGGGCTGTGAAACCCTGCCACGTTTTCTGTGGTGACGACCGGAGGTGGACAGCACAGGGGCCTACACAAGTATTCCAATCTCGTGCAAAACTCGACCTACCGAGCGCCTCGGAACATCGGGCGGTTGTGTCACTTTGCGAAGGGAACAAATCTCGCACACCTAAGCGGCAGCAGTCACTCGTGAGAGCTCCAGCCTCTGGCCTCAGAGACTTAACACAGGATGCTGCGGGTCAGTGTTGAGTCTTGGCAAGCGGGTAGCGCCAGAAATTTCCACATCAACAATTCTTAGATGTTTTTTAACCATGTGAAAAGTATCACCAACATGCTACTTGGTGCTGGCTCAACACTGTGCTGAGAATCAAAAGAACCCTCAACTTGCCACATGTCCTCCTTCACCAGATCTAATGACAACTGAAGGGCCTACCAGCTGTCTAATAAAAACTACACAGCAATGTTCACCAAACAGCAACTACTACAAAAGGAATGACAGAGAACGACTTCCCCAAAATACGCTAAAAAAACGTGACAATTTTATGCAGGAACCGCCAAAGTTTTAGTGTTTTAATATTTAACAGCACGACTGACCAAGGTCCAAGATGTGGAGTTACCAAGTTCAAGAAACTGGGGGAAGGATCACGCTACAGACTGACTACACAGCACGTGGGAAGAACGCACACTTTAGGGTAGAAAACCTGTCTACACATAGCAGTTCCTTCAAAAAGCCGTTCGGTCTTCTCTCGGCTTGTGAGAGTGGTGTTCCGGACTTCGGGGGGAATTAGCCGCCTGCTGGAAAAGAAAAACCATCAACACGTTAAGCTCCTACAAGGACAGAGTGCACGGACGCGCACAGCACCGTCCAACGGCACAAGTCCTCGCGAAGCCTCTATTGAGCGTCCTTTCTTTGCGCGATGCCCCAGCAAAGATACCGCAACACATTTAATTGGAAATCTTTATTTAAAAACATCTGAATCCGTTCCCAGCTCTTCTTCCTCCGGAGCAGCCCTGTCACTCGGAAAGTCTCCATCCTGCGGTCCTCCAAAGGATGTGCTCATTCACTGCATGGGACTTTGACCGCCGTGTGGCCTGAGACCCAGAGAAGCTTTGAAGGCGGGCAGGACACTTTCCAAATCATCGCTCTACAGGAATAACGAGGACAGCGTACACAGAACAAGCGTGTGATTCACTCACACAGCGAAATCAACCTGATCTCTTATTAAAATGACAGCCAATTTCGAAGGCTTTTAGCTCCCCAGTCTCTTCTTGGGCTTCAAAGCGACCTGTGTGTCACAGCTACTTCTAATTTGGTCCAGCCAGGATATGCCCAGAACATTTGTAAAAGGAATTTGGTGACTTTTACTGTATATTCTGCTTGGTACTCTAGCTACCTAAAAATTCTCAGTAAACTTTATTTTTATCGGGAATTGAAATGCTAAATATGGGATGAGGGAAAGGGGAGTTTCCAAATGATTTTTGGGTTGCAGCGAGGTAACCACCATACTCCTGAAAAGCCTTATTATAAGCAAGAAACCAGGGGCGCCTGGGTGGCTCAGTGGGTTAGGGCCTCTGCTTTCCACTCAGGTCATGATCTTAGGGTCCTGGGATCAAGCTCTGCATCGGGCTCTCTGCCCAGCAGGGAGCCTGCTTCCCCCTCTCTCTCTGCCTGCCTCTCTGCCTACTTGTGATCTCTCTGTCAAATGAATAATTAAAATCTTAAAAAAACCCCCACAAGACTGAGGCAGCCAACTGCACCTTGCTGTCTCGCTACAAGGCTATTGTTGATTATCCACCTTTCCTCAGATATCTGCAACTACGTAGTGGAAATTAATTAACTTTTAAAGATTTTATTTGAAAGAGAGAGAGAGAAGGGCAGAGGGAGAAGGAGAGGGAGAAGCAGGGAGCCCCACGTGGGGCTGAGATCCCAGGACCTGAGTTGAGATCATGACCTGAGCAGAAGGAAGACGTTTAACTGATGAAGCCACCCAGGCGCCCCGTAGTGGAAATTTAAATCAACTCGAGGACGGAGGCTTGCTGTGGCCTAACCGGCTTCACTCAAGTCATCATCAGGTGCTGTCCTGGCATTTATCTATGGAGAAGCGTTCTCCCAAGAGAACTCTTAGAATTCAAGACATCTATGAAGTTGAAGGTGGCAATGTAGGGCTTGGGTTACAAAAACAAAAACAAAAACCCCCCAAAATCTGCCAGTGGTAAGAACTCTCAGGCCAACAACACACATTTCTTGGTATTTGGCTTCAATGAAATAAATCAGTGATTACGTAAATGTTAACCAGTTATCTTAACTCCTAAAGATACAGATCTAATTAACAAAAACCGGGAAAACGAGAGACGCTTCCTAGGATCACGGCCAGGAACCGATCAGGAGAAAGCCTGGCCACATCCAAGTCCCACGGATACACACCTCCTGAAACTGTCGCTTCCCTCACCTTCAACTCTTTGGTGTGGCAGGGATCTTGTTCTCACCCTCCAGCTCTTCGACCCCAGCCTGTGTCATGAGGTCTGCAATGTTTTTCTCCAGGTCGTCAATGCGACTGCTCATGTCATCAAGTGGTGAAGTTAAAGGCCACACACACCAGCACTGCCCATCTCTCATCCTTTCCCTCTGGGGGCCCTGGACACTATGGCCTGAAACACAACTGTCTCCGTGAAACTGGGTTTCCTACTGGTAGGATTAAATTCTGGCTGCTACAAGTACAGGAGTCTGGGGCATGGATCACATGCCAGCCCTGCTCTCTCCCATCCCGGGGACGTGGGCAAGCTCTGACACTTTTCTAAGCTGCCAGGTCTGCATCCGGTAAACAAAGGTAACACTACAACCTCTTCATCAGGTTGTGGTGAGGCCCAAGCAGAGATGCCCGTCTAATGCTTAGCTCACAGTCCACAGGCATATTAGACGCTACTGTTGGTAGACTGGAAGCGTCTGGTGGCCAGAGGTCCAGCTCAGCGGTGTCACCAGCTCTTGGCACAGAACCGCTGGGGAAGACTCCATCCAAGCTCGGTTAAAAAAAATAAAAAATAAAAAATGTGGTAAATGAGTGCCTGCAGCTGGCCTGCAAACCAGGCATTTATCAACACCGCTACCCGGACCACAGAAGCCAAGGGCCCACAGAGGCTGACCACACATACAAAGGATATTTCTTCCAATGATCTGGTCGGACATGGTCTGAAATTTATCTTGCATCTGTTGCAGGAGTGTCTGCACCTGAGGAACAGGAAGACAGACTACCTCGCGCTCACCCTGGGACACCTGCTTGGGGTCGGCACGGGGGCCCTGGTCCTGTCCCTCCCGGGCGTCTGGGTGGCTCTACGGCCTTCAGCAGGAACTGTCCTTCTCCCACGCCCCGCCACCGGGTTTCGGTTCCCCCGCCCGCCCCATGACCCCGACTGGCTGGCGAGACCCCTTCCCGTCGCGGCCGCCGCGATTCACAGTTCGCTAGGTCTTTCGGGGAGGCCTCGGGGTGTTGAGGGGGACCGGGAGCGCGGTGGGAGCGGGGCGGGGGGCCCGCGGGGTGGGGGCGGCGGCTCAGGTCAGGCGAGTGGGGCTGCGGGGTGCAGGCTGGGCCCGGGGGCTTCCGGGGCCGCTGGAAACCGGGCCTCCAGAGACCTATCCCTTCGCGGCCGCCGAAGGGCGCCTCGGTCCGGGGGTCCCGCGACCTCGGGCCCGGCAGGCGTCCCTTACCACCGAGGTGAGATCCTGCACGGTCTTAGGGTCAGTCTCGGCCATCTCCCCGGTTCCCAGCTTGGCGGCGAAGTCTCAACCGTCACCTACACTTCCGTTTGTCCGCGCACACGCACCGCCCCCAGCGGCCTTCTCTCGCGACGACTGAGGCCAGCCACGGGATCGCTGGGCGTTGTGGGAGTCGTAGTTGGCGGCACGCGCCGGAAGGGCCTGCGCTCTCGCGTTTCCGTTCCGAGCGAGGCCCCGCCCCTCCCCTCCCCGAGCCTTGGCGGAGAAAAGGGGAACCAGCCTCTGGACAGGGCGGTGGCCTTCGTCCTTTCCCAGGCTGCGGTTAAAGGTCGCCCTGGTTTTGAGTGAAATAAGTCAAGCGGAGAGAGGCAATTATCTTATGGTCCCACTTACGTGTGGAGTATAAAGAAAATCATGGAGGGCATCGTGAGAAGGAGGGGAGGGGCGAATGGGGGGAAATCGGAGGGGGTGATGAACCAGGAGAGACTGTGGACTCTGAGCAACAAACTGAGGGTTTTGGAGGGGAGGGGGTGGGGGGGGTGGGTGAGCCTGGTGGTGGGTATCGAGAGGGGCACGTACTGCATGGAGCACTGGGTGTGGTGCATGAACAATCAATCTTGTAACACTGAAAGATTAAAATAAACAAATTTGGGGAGGAAAAAAAAAAAAAAGGTCGCCCTGGTTTTGTGTAGACCGTTGGGACGCACTTACTGCGCGCCTGTGAGGTGCCAAGCCCAGGCCCGTGCCACCGCCTGTCTTTCAACAGAGCCCCGCAAACCCCTAGTAGGGAGAAGGGGGTCGGGTCACTGGAGGGAAACTGAGGCCCGGCGGTGGGAGGCTCCACCCACCACGCGCCCAGCCGCCCAGCTGCAGGCCTGGTCATGACCCTGACCCCAGTGTTCCTCCTTCTCCCCAGATGGTCGAGTGGAGGTGCTGGCGCAGTGGGGCAGGTGGTGTTTAACTTTTGATTTCAGTATAACAGACGTTCCGGATGGTGTAGAAATCCTAAGTGTCTTTTCATAAAGCTCGCAAGTGTTAACCAGCCCCAGTGCCATGTAAAGAGCTGTACATATTTAGTGTATTCAACTCAGCGAGTTTGGGGATAAGAATATCCCTGAAATCGTCACCTTCATGCTCATAAACATACCCATCACCTCCCAAAGTGTCCTCCTGCCCCCTTTATTAGTAATGATTCTTATTTGTGTGGTAAGAACACTATACAGAGGATCAGCAAATTTTAGGTACATAATCCAGTACAGTCAGTGATAGGCACTGTTCTGTACAGTGGATCTTCTGCAAATCTGAACCTTGGTTCCCTTTGACCAACGTCTCCCCATCCCCCCCCCCCCATCCCTCGCAACCACCGTTCTACTCTCTCCATCTATGAACTGGACTATTTTAGATTCTACATGCAAGTGAGATCATGTATTATTTGTCTTTCTGTGTCTGGCTTGTTTCATCGAGCATAATGCCCTCCGGGTCTCACCCCGTAGTCACAAATGGCGGGACTTTCTTCTTTTAAAAGGCGGGATCATAGTCTTTTGTACGCGTATACCACGTGACTTTTATCCACTCATCCCTCGATGCACACCTCGCTTGTTTCCACGCCGTGGCTGTTTGTGAATAGTGCTGCAGTGAATGTGGGAGCCCAGGGATCGCTCCAAGATCCTGATTTCAATTTCTTTGGGTAAATACCCAGAAGCGGGATTGCTGGAGAACATATTCTAGTTTTCATTTTCGGAGTGCCCTCCCTCTGCGAGCAGGACTATGGATGGAGACCGTATGTCAGGCAGCCAGCTCTGTGGCCCATTGCTAAGATCCCTTGGTGCTATAAGCTCTCCTCTCCAGCACCCCCTTCTCTCTGTTCCTAGCTGTCCCCAGGCTACTCAGTAGTGCGGATGCCCCTGATGTTCTTGGCAGGACAAGATACATTTGGGCAATGTCCTGCAAAGCTGGGAAAGCTGTGGACTGGGAGATCTCTCTGGGCCTTGGAGGAGGGCTGAGGTAACACTTTATTTTACCACTTCAACATATCTCTCCTCTGGCTTTTTCATTCTATGGAAGTATTGGAACATTTCAGGTATGTTTCTGGGTTTCCCAAAACATGTTCTCATCTGTGGGTGGTTGTTAAAATTGGTGTTTCTGTAATGGGGAAGTGGGGGCTGGAGGTGGGATATATAAGGGGCTGGGATGGGGTATATATATGGAGGGGACATATAAGGAATAGACCCTTCTATTCTGCCATTTTGCTTTGTATTTATTTTGATTGTTACTTTTAGCATACCCCAAGCGATACTGGCTTTTCATTCACGGTAGCAATACACTTTTCTTTTAAAATATATTCATTGAAGCAAAAATGATAAATTTGAAACTATATAGTTGAAAACCGTAGTTGTAATTGGTAAAACGGAGGCACTGGGAGGGCAGAATTGGCAGAGCTGGTAAACGAACATCGTGAAATCATGAAGTTCTTATAGGATTAAAGTTTAGAAAATTCTGACCTAAGAGAAGACAGGGAAGCAGAGGGTAAAGAGGTGGTACTTGCTTGGAAATCACACATCATTCCGTACTTGGCGAAGGGGAAGCTTTAAGGAAATGTTGCTGAGCCACTGGAACGAATCACTTTTCTTGCGGAGAAATCCTGGGAAGGATAGTTGGGAATTTTCTGCAGGTGCTGGTTATCTCTTTTGTATAGAAGAAGCATTCAAAGCGCACGTCACCCTTCTGCGGGCACGGGGCGGGGGCTGGGTAGGTCTTTAGGATCCACCTTGTAAGGGTAGGGCTCTGTTTGGGAGAGGGGCATCAAGTTCTGGCAAATTTCCTCTAGAAATGCCTCCATCGTGGTACCAGTCCTCCTGGCTTGGATTCCCATGTGAGAAACAAGTTTTGCTGTCATCTCTGGAGTGTGCTCTGGGTAGCATCACTGGATTCTTTATCTTGTGTGCAAGCAAGAGCAGGGGAAGGTCTCTTTGAGGCTGTGCTTTCGAAAGGACAGAAAATTGCTTTTATGGAGAAGAATGGTGTGCGCAGCGGTGTCCTGATCCATTTTGAGTTGTTTTGCTTTCGGTTTGAAGTGTCGGGTTACGTTTCTCATGCTCCTTTGTGGCAATTTTCCAAATTAGTGTCTCCATGATAGGCTGCCAAGGAATCGGTTTCCTATTTATTTACCCAAACTGGCAATTTGCTGGAGATCGGATAGAGATGGGCAGGAAGGAAATGTTTCCGAGAGACTCTGACTTGCACATTTGGTTTCTTCTGCTTCGCTTACTCTGTTGTGTCAGATTGTCTCGTCTTGTCACTGTCAAGTTCGGGTGTTGTATGCGAGGGTTCAACCTCTCTGGGGGGTTTGGGTAGAGGGGAAAAGTACCGGTGTGGGAGTCACATGCACCCCTTCTGGGTAAGACCTAGCGGGAGACAGTTTCACTTGTGAGCCTCGTCACATCGGTGCAGTGGACATACCGGCTCTTCCAATATTCCATGAATTATATACATGATCTATGTAATGCATAATTATATCTCATGTAAATTACATGTTATGAATAATATGTATGTACGTGGATAAACATGCAAAATATCTGGTTTGTTATTAATGATTAGCACCTTTCCTCTCTTTTGTTAAGGACTTCCCTAAAGTTATCTTGCTTTCTATTTCTGTCTTTCTATCATCTATCTTTCACCTGTCAATCTATCATCTATCATCTTTCTCTCCATCTATCTATCATCTGTTTCTTTCACATCAGAGGGCTCTGACTGTTATGAAGGAAGCAGGGGAAGAGTTAATCATCAGTCAGACTATCACTTGGTCTTGGTCTTTCAACATTATAGGCCAACCTGGGTCCCATTTAAAAAAATATCCCTTTACTCAGTCGCTGTGTTGGAACAGTACTAAAGACAGTCTAAGACCGAATGCACATGTTAAAAATCCCAGATAACCTTTATTTAAATATTTCATAAATAAGTTACAAGTTTCTTTGCAACTATATGGTAAATCAGATGTTAATTTACAGCTCAGGAACTGTCAACATTTCAGCAACTTGGGCCCAAAGGAACTGCATCCGCGATAGAATGAAATATTTTAAGATAGTAAACTTTTATCCCCTTTGAGTGTTTATGAAAAAAAGATCTATTTAAACTTCCTGAAATTTTTTTGTCTTGGGGGGATAAATAATATTTACCAGCCGAACAGTATTGATATGTGCATGACCGCACAGACTTTTTCATAGAGCCTTCGCTTTCAACCCTTTAATAATGAGAATCCAAGTACATTGCAGATAAAGAATGACTTTCTTGCTTTCTAAAGGAAAAGCTTTTAAAAAAAGTAGCAGAAAATGGAAAATTTCAGCATATACTCCCAGGGCTTCCACGAGCCACTTTCTCAAAGACTTCATAGGTTCATGGTGACTTTTTTTGTGGTCTTACTACACCTGTTGCCAAACAAAATGGTTCCAAGTCTTCTCAAGCTCAACGACGCTCCAACGATTAATGTCATGAGAGTGATGTTGCATGAGTGACAGGAAGAGGTTTTCTTCTTTCTGAATTTGATGAATATCTAAATTATCTCCACTTAATTTAGACAGTTAAAGCTCTTATCAGAAGTCCTTGTTCACATGTTTATTCCCACCATTTTCTTCTGTCTCTACCTGTTTTGCTTTGTGATTTTATATAGAGGTCAGAACTACAGAGTTTTTTTCAGTAGTGGGCTGAACTACTACTGAACGTGAAAGGTGAACACGTGTGACACAGCAAGAGAACCGTTAGTTGCTTTAGATGAACAATTATCAC
Source organism: Nasua narica (assembly GCA_028533885.1). Classification (NCBI taxonomy): domain Eukaryota; kingdom Metazoa; phylum Chordata; class Mammalia; order Carnivora; family Procyonidae; genus Nasua; species Nasua narica. The sequence goes on along the minus strand of CM052803.1, from coordinate 45,708,715 downwards.
CAGATTATGAGAAGCTCCCAATTTCAATATCTGGTTAAGGAGAGAAGACGGGATGCGTCATCTTGTGAAAAGTGTAACCAGATCACTGATGATGACGGAGTAGGTGATGATTTTATTGTTATTTCTTAGTGGTTAGACATAGAAGATAATTCACTCTTTCTCAGGGCTCACCTTTCCCTTGGTGTGATTTACCTGTTGATTCAGGTTAAGGCGCGACATTGAAAAACTCAGAAGTGCTTGGAGATCCTTTAGTTTGTTTGCAGCTGAGTCCAGGGCAGATTCCTGAAAGCCCCATACTATTTCTCCCTAAGCTTTCCCTCCCCTGGGTTGGTTCGGCCGCGACTGTGTACTTGGAAGGACATGAATGTACCTTCGCACACCTGAGATAGCTAATCAGTTGGTAGGAGTCTCTCTTGCACCTGTCACAAGCCATGGGAGGAGAGGGAGGAAATACGGGAGATGATCTTGTGCAGGAGACATTTCTGAGATTTAGTATGAATTGAGAATGGTGTTACTGGTTCTTGACAGCTACTTAGAACTAAGAAATAGTAGAAGGTCTGTTTACTTGGTTTGGATAGCTAGTCCTGCTAATGGGGGCTTCAGACGAGGAGGGTCTTCTGGTCTTTGGGAGACATTTTGCCTGGTTAAGGCTGCACAGTTGGGAGGGACACCATGATAAGTAGAAACACAGAGCCCTGCAGCCAAATCACGTGGCTTCTGGAGGTCACTCACCTTGGGCAAGCCATTTGATTTTCCTGAGCGTCAGCTTTCATTATCTGTAAGTTGGAGAAGAAAAGAGTCCTTGCCCCATAGGGTTGTTGTAAGGGGTCAAGGGGTTAGTAAGTATGTAAAGGATTTTGTACAGCATGGATGCATGGTGATCAATCAATAAATGTGATTTCCTACTTCCTCATTATTAGCATTATTAATGCATTTTATTTTTTTACTTTGTTCATACACCCCAGGAGAACTGTAGACCCTTTCCTTCAGAACCAACCTGGGGAGTTGATGTGCAGGTCCCGCTGCATTAAACCCAGCATCGAACACAGCCCTGTTAATCACGTTGTAGTCTCCACCTATTAAGATCAAGACCCGATGTATTTATTTTGGTTGAAATGCAATGTGATCTATTTAGAGAATTTGCTGGTAAAGGGTTACTCCATTTACCAGACTGTTGAGCATCACATTTTGGAAATCTGAGACGTTATCAAAATTTCTAAAAACGGTCCTTGAGAATCGAAGTCCTCTCTGATGCCCACCACGAAACTGAGCCAGGTTGATTTTGTTCTCCTGTTCAGATTTGCAGGAGTTGGCTGAGAGTCACCTGAAATGACGTCCAGTTGGAGGAAGTGGCAGTATTGAAGGTCACTTTTTTCGAAATTGGAAAATGTTTGCATGTTTTTGCTAAAACAAGTTATCAGAAATAATTTCTCATATGTAAAATGGAAAGAAAAAGTAATTTTTGATCAACTCCGGTGATTGATGTATTAATAGTGAAGAAGGTACGGCTGCTCGCTCAGTGGAAATAAAATTCTCAGTTTTGTGCTCAGCAATGGAGAAAAGCAATTTCTGGCTCTTACTTTTTTTTTTTCCCCCAATAACTTGGATGAAAATAAAATGCATTGATAATAATGACATAATGCTTTGATTCTGCTTTTGCTTTCAATAAGCAATGTAAATGTGTTCGAGCAAGTTAGAAAACATTCTGCAGTTCGGGAAATGCCGCCACCACTTTGGTTTCAAAGAATTGGTCGCTTTTTTTTTTTTTTTTTTTTTTTAAAGGATCAGCAAGAACTACACAATAGCAGTATCTCTGTCCTGAAGAGAACTCTACGGATGGGGGGCATCCGTAAGTAGGCGAAAATTACAGCATACGCTACTTACTAATGGAAGTCTGTGGTTATTGCTGTTTTTCTGTGTCCTAAGCTAAGTTAAGCTGGTGGCTTGATCTGCAAAGTACAGGAGGGTCTACTGGTTTGAGGGACGAGGAGTCTTGCACTCGTTTACTTGAGTGGATTGCCTACTTGACGCCTGGATTTCTCCTTCGGGACAGCCCAGGCTCACGAGGGAGGCTGAGTTTCTGATTGTTAGTTAGCCAGCCCATGGGCCAGGCCGCCGAGCACCTATAAAGCCAGAAGAGGAAATCTTGTAGTGTGTTGTGAGTGTGCAGGCTTGGACCTCCCCCCCCTCCCTGGGCTTGCTCTGTGCACAGGTGAAGAACCAGTCTGTCATGTTCGGGATGTAGCATCTCCTGACTGAGTGACTGCACTTGCTGAAGAGAGATATACCCATGTTCTGGGATCACGGACAGATGCTTGTGACCGTGTGCCTTGCAGTCATTGATCTGAGGATGATCTTGCCCCTCTGTGAGTAGAGCCACCGTCTTTGTGGCCGATGGCAAAAAGCTCGAAATTGTTTAACATGTTGGACAAGACAGGTGCACGGTCTCAGCTGTGAGTGGGGGCTCCTGGCTTTATAAATTCCCTCAACTCACAGGAGATGTACGGGGGGACCCCGGATGACCAGTCCAAATGCTGAACTTGCACTAAGGCGAGCCCTCGCATCGGCAACATGAGACACAACATAGAAATCAGAGAAGAGCTACTGTCCAGCCGTTTTAACCACCAATACCCATTTATTTTAATGGAAAAAAAAAAATCTGCATTCGATATGCTCCAAAAAGACTTACTACTGAAACAAATACAATATGTGGAACTCTATCTGCATAATTTCACTACAATAAAGACAACATGTGACTCCTACTTCCTACAGAAGGCGAACTGAAAGCACAGGTGCAAACAGAGATTGCATAAGAAAGCGTGGGTGTGGGCGCACGCGCGTGCTCGCATGTGCGTGTGGTTAAAACCTTTAGTAAGCAACTGCGTTGAAATATGCCAAGACACTTACCTTACCCTAGTGTGTGGCCAGCTCTAGGAAAAAGCCACGGGCTGTCGCTAGTTTTATCTGATAGAAGAATTTGGTGTGAGCGTGGATGGTTCTTTATAGTTTATCCACAAGAAGGTAATCTTCATACAAGCACGGACTTTCCTCTCTGACATGCTCACAGAATAAAAATCAATTACTTTTCATACATAATGAACATCTTTTATTTTCAGGTTTGCAAACAACGGTAGTCGATTCACACAAAAGGGTACTTTTAAAACTACCTGTATTTACTCTATTTTATGCCTTTTATGTATATAGGAAACAAACGTGTGTGTGCAGAAAGGGATGTCTATACATGTGGGCATATATGTGTACACACGTGACACCTGTCGATTTCCTCCTATGCAGGTAGGGCCTCCGTGATGATGTTTGCAAATGTACAGACACCGGGGAGAGAGAGATTATTCTCTGCCACGATCCACATCCTCGTGAGAACCGGTGGGACTGGATTCGGGATGCCTACAAATGCAGAGAGATGGCCCTGCAAGAATATTTCAGCCCCTTTTTGGGGCATTTGATGGTGAAACTTGCTGCTTTGCTCCTCTCCGCTTTTGCTCGCGATCATGGCATGGGGTGACAGTGAAAATGCGTCTCAGTCCTTTACTAAAGAGGAAGGACTTGGGTCTCTGCTCTCCCTCTCTGCGGACCTGCCTGGCAGGGGGTGGTGGCACGCAGGCCCCCCGGGGACGGTGGAGAAGCTTCAGCTTTGTGGTCTGGGCTAGTGCCTCGCTTGGGGCCGCGGCCCTGGAGGGGACAGGTGCATCGCTTCTATCCTTTCTCTGTGTAACCTCTCAAGGAAGAATGACATATCAAAACTAGGCTCCTTCTGTAGCGTTTCTCTCTATAAATACTGTGTATATACACATACAGGTACTCACACATATACAAATACGGACCCACAAAGCTGCGTGTGAGGCGCGCTGACTAGCGACATTGCAACACATCAGAAAAAGTAGTCATTGTCCCTGCTCCCAGAAGGTCAGGTTATATGCCGTGATCTTTAAACAGCCAGGGAAAATTCAGAAGATTCCATTAATTAAAGGAGAAATGGTGGAGTACAGACCCGGTGAAATCGCAAAGAAAACAAAAATCTGGAACAATTGAGGCCTAGGTGTGAAGTTTGAGAGCTGTAAACTGCAATCTTCAGATTTGGATTTTTTTTTTTTCTTTTTCCTGTTGCTATGGAAACTTGGTAGTCAAGCTTCAAATGTCAGGAGTTCTCACAGACCTGAATGGAAAAGATTCAGAGTTAAGTCAAGGAATAGCACAGCTTGGATGCAAAGCGTTTTAGCACTAGACAAATGGCGGACACGCGGTAATAAACATGGTTATAAACACGGCACTACCTGGGGGACCTTTTTTCCCCCCTCTTTGGTGTAACATTCGTAGAGAGCGTGAATAGTTCTGCTGGTTTATGTCTTAAACAGCCGGATTGATCTGAAAATGCTCAGGCCAGACACCTCCCCTCAGACCCACAGGGCCGACTGCGTCTGTGACCCTGCGCCCTGTCCCTTGCACAGTAGCCCAGAACGCGGCTGTTTTAGGGACAAGTTGACTTGGCGGCTGAGAGACTGATTAGCGTCCCAGGAAAGAGCGAGAGAATTTTCGGTGGTTCTTCAATCAGGGCGTATGAGTTTCCGCTGGCTGCTCTAACAAATGGCCATGAGCTTAGTGGTTGGAAATAACAAAGCGTATTCTCTCAGAGTTCTGGAGGTCGGAAGTCCAAAATGAGTCCTATGGGGGCTAGAATCGAGGTGTTGGTGGAGCTGTGTTCCTTTTGGGAGCTTCCGCGGGGAAGCCACTTCCGTGCCTTTTCCAGCTTCCAGAAGCTGCTTGTATTGGGCTCACGACCCCTTCCTCCACCTTCATGGCTTGGACTGTCTAGTCCAAGATTACTGAGGTCACCAAAACGTGTTTATTCTCTAAGATGTACACCAGCCTGGCGTTTCCCCTCTGTTGGACAATAGACGAGTGGGAATTGCTCAGTTCTTTGATGTTTTTGCTTAATTATTATTATATCTTGGCTTTATACAGCGAAATGGTACCACTAAAAGTCGTGTTATAATCAAAGAAATAAACATGTGTAAAGGTCAACCCATCATGTAAGTGTAGTTCATTCTGGAATGAACCGATGGCTGGACTATAATGGAGTAACTTTGTAAAGCTTGCTTCTTTTCATTCAAAGCCTGCCGAGGGGCAGATCAGTATGAAAAACTCACCCACTGAATCTCTACCTCTTGGCTTTTAGAGGTTAATACTCTCACTTATCTGTTTGGGAAATTTAAAGCAGCTTCTCTAAAATCAGATAAAAAGTCTTTGTAATGGCACTCTAGTGTAAGCAACATGATACTGAGAAGGTGAAGGCCAAAGGCGATTCCTTTGCAGTTAGGAGTTTCCAGAATGCATTTAATTTCTTAGCTGCAGGGCTAGTGTCCAGCCAAATTCACCCATATTTGAAGAAAGACTTGGATATATTAAATGGCATCGTGAATTTTATTTAAAAAATATCCTCCGTCTGTTTCGTTTCTTAAATTCCACGTATGAATGAAATCATGTAACATTTGTCTTTCTCTGACTGACTTATTTCACTTAGTGCCATCCTTGAGTTCCTTACCCTCTAGTTCCTTCCATGTCATTGCAAATGGCAGGATTTTGATGGCAGAGTAGTATTCCATTGTATATATGTACCACATCTTCTTCATCAATTCATCTGTCAATGGACATCTGGGCTCGTTCCATAGTCTGTCTATTGTGGTCATGGCTGCTGTAAACATTGGGGTGAAAATGCCCCTTTGGATCACTACATTTGTATCATTTTGGTAAATACCTAATTGTGCAATTGCCGGGTCATATTTGTAACTTTTTGAAGAACCTCCAAACTGTTTTCCAGAGTGGCTGCACCAGTTTGCTTTCCCACCAACAGTAAAAGAGGGCTCCCCTTTCTCTGCATCCTCGCCAACATCTGTGGTTTCCTGAGTTGTTAATATTAGCCATGCTTACTGGTGTAAGGTGGTATCTCACTGTGGTTTTGATTTTTATTTCCCAACAAAGAATGATGCTGAGCATCTTTTCATGTATCTGTTGGCCATTTGGATGTCTTCTTTGGAGAAATGTCTGTTCATGTCTTCTGCCCATTTCTTTCTTTCTTTCTTTTTGACATTTCAGATGATTTTTATTTATTTATTTTAAAAATTTTATTTTATTTTTTCAGTTGGATTTTTTGTTTTTTGGCTGTTAAGTTGGATAAGTTCTTTTTTTTTTAAGATTTTATTTATTTATTTGAGAGAGAGAGAATGAGAGAGAGTATGAAAGGGGAGAAGGTCAGAGGGAGAGGCAGACTCCCCATGGAGGTGGGACTCTGATGGAGTCCCAGGACTCCATCCTGGGACTCCGGGATCATGACCTGAACCGAAGGCAGTGGCTTAACCAACTGAGCCACCCAGGCGCCCTGAGTTGGATAAGTTCTTTATAGATTTTTGGATACTAGCACCCTTTATCTGATATGTCATTTGCAAATATCTTCTCACATTCCATAGGTTGTCTTTTAGTTTTGTTGACTGTTTCCTTGCTGTGCGAAAGCTTTTTATCTTGATGAAGTCCCACTGGTTCATTTTTGCTTTTGTTTCTTTTGCCTTTGGAGATGTGTCTAAATCCTTAAGGAATTTCTGCAAATGTGCACTGACAGGAATGTAACCTCTGTCCACCTGTAAATTATATCAGCATTCCCAAATATGGTTTAGGGAAGTCCCAAAATATGGTTCAGGGAAGTGCCAAAAAGTGAATCTTCAGCTCAGATCTCTCCTCTTCCGGCACTGATCCAGACCCTCAAGGCTACTTGGTCACCATTTTCTTCGAGTCATGACAGACTCTGAAGGGCTGCTCATAATTCGAGCTTTGGTTTCATGACCACCCCCCCCCCCAATCTTGAGAGCCCACATCCTCCCTAGGAGGTAGTTGCCTTACATCAAGACCCACACATCTCCCCTCATCTCTTCCGTGACCCCCAGCCCAATGTTCCTGATTAGGACATGGTTTTCTAATAGAAGGCTGAAGCAGATATCAAAGGGAGGCAGATGCTCGGCAGAACCTGTCAGGCTCTCCCTGGTTCCCCAAGCATCCCTTAGGTTCTACGTCACTGCCATGAAACTGGGACCTTTCCTAAATTCGTAAGAGCTGATGTTGAAACATTTCCTCTCCAAAGTATGGGCAGTGCCCCACAAAGACATGTACATGGATGTTCATGGTGGCATTATTCATACAACCCCCAAACTGGAAAACAACTCGAATATCCACGACCCGGTGAATGCATTTTTTAAAAATGCAGTATATCCACACAATGAAATACTACTCGATAATAAAAAGAAAAAACTACTGATACATGCCTCAAAATGAATGAACCTCAGAAACATTATGCCAAGTGATAGACGTCTGATGAAAAGGACTACATATTTTATGATGCCATTCAAATCAAACGTCCAGGCCAGAAAGAACTATAGACAGAAAGCAAATCAGAAATTGCCTGGGGCTGGGAAAGGGGCGAAGTCTGATTGTAAAGGGCACAAGGTAACTTTACACAGAAATGGAAATGTCCTAAAACTAAATTTTGGTGCTATAGAACACTATACATTTACCAGAATCAGCAAAATAGATACATTAATTATAGAAGGTAAATTTTATGTTATATAAATTATACCTCAATAAAGCTGCTAAAAAACATTTTCCAGCGTGGTATTAGTAACTTAAAATAATCATTTTGGTCACCGAGGGAAAAAAACCTGACTGAATAAAACCTGCTAAGTTAAAAAAGTCTCCAATCCCTGTTCAAGCCAATTCAGACTATAATGTAAATGATCCTACCTCTGAGGGCTGTTGACCTGATTACATAAGATAGTCTGTATAATTTATGCAAAGCTCTTAGCTTTGCATGTGCTTGGCACTTAGAAGCCCTAGGAGGTCAATGTCATTATCCACACAGTTGTGCCCCTTCAAGGGGCCATAGCTCCTCTGTAAAGCATGACTCAGGACCATGTGCAGGCAGAGGGCAGCCTCCCCCCCCCGCCCCCAAGGCTGGGTGTTCCTCCCAGCCCTGTCTCTGCCCAGAACACATTTCAAAACAGAAAGGAACAAAATACTAATACACTCAATGACCTGGACTGTATGACTCCATGTATAGAAAATTCTAGAAAGGCAAGCACGTAATCCAAGAAGGCAGAGCAGTGAGGGTCTGGATTCAGGGAAGGGGATCAATAGCAAAGGCACGCAAGGAAACTGTACCTTGATATTTGGTGTGGCTACACAATCGTGTGCCAATCGTTTACCAAAATGCAGCCGACTACCCTCAAAATGGGGAAATTCTATGGAATCCAAAAAAGACCTTCACACAAAGCATTACAATTAGAAGTATTGTCAGCGGCTGTGTTGTGCACCTGGGTCACGTCTTTACACTTTCTCACTGTGATCGAGGTTACAATTCAATTCTCCCTCCTCGCCAATGGAGAGACATTTAATTTTGGTACTTGTTAATGGGGTTCACCTGATCTGTCTTTTTATGTTCTTGCTATTGCTGATTAATTAAGCCTAAAACAATGTTCCAAAAGGTTTCAGGATGATATTCTCCCCTGGAGTTGCTTGTGTCACACCACGCCGAGCCCTACGAGCCCCCCATCCCCCAAGACACAGCCTCATAGGGATGCCAGCCTGCTTCATGGACAGGGTCCTGGGGGAGCACAGCACAAACCACTCTAGGGTCAGCAACACAAATCTTCAACAACGAAATTGGCAGCAAAATTAATTCCATTTACATTTTTTATTACTTCCAATGTCATTAGTTTTATTCCCTTTAGTTTCAGCTGTCAGAGAAGGAGGTGCAGACCCCTCATTTCACTTCTCAGTTGCAGTAAAGCCTTCTGCAGTGTCATAATAAGCTGAAATGTTTTTACTACTTTTTCCCACAGGGGGGCAGTCTAATGGTGAAAGCTGACCTAACCGCTCCCATACCTTGGGAGGTCTCTGAGCATCAGTTTTCTCATCTATAAAAGTGGGATGACATCTCCGTGTCAGTGACGAAAATAAAAAAGCCCTGGGACATTAGGGTATTTGGTTCAGGCTAGTCTACCTGGATCTGAATGTTATTTGAGGGGAGGAGGAAAAAAATCCCTCCTCACTCCACCATGTTGTATGATGTGATCACTATAGTTTTACGAGCAAGGCTTCAAAGAAGGGGTTTGCGCGCTTTTCCTGCTAAAGGCCAGGTGAGTAAATATTTCCACTCCGTAGGTCATGCAGTCTCTGTGGTTCCCACTCAGCTCTGCTGTTGTAGCAGCAAGCAGGTGATCTGTAAATACGGCTGTGTTCCAATAAAACTTTATTTACACAAACAGGAAGTGGGCCCTGTTTGAACCCTGGACAGTAGTCTGCCAACGCCTCATTCAAAGAAGCATCAGGCAGGGTCAGGAAGTTTTCCTTGCTCTTTATAATCTAGTTTTAGTGCTTGTAGATCCCCCTACCTTCACCCCACCTTGGTTAGTGTTTTAGGTCCATTTCTGCTTCTTGTCAATGTCATGTTAATTGCTACACAGGTGGGTTGGCCACTTTGAGTTCTGCTCTTACAAAAGAGTGTCTGAGCCATGGAATACCCATGACTACGTGTTCCTGCTAGCTCTCACCCAGCCCCTCATACGTCTTATTAGGTACATCACTTGTTGGGAAGAACATCTCTGGCTAGGTACATAATGAAACGAGAACCGTTATATCCGGCAGGCTCTCATGTTCAAATGAACCATATTATATAGTTTTCTACCTTTTATATAGGGACAGATGGAGGTTCTTTCTGAAGTCAAGCAGGTGAATGCTAATACCCGTTCTTAACTCTTTTTTTGGGCTGGACCTACCTGTCTTGTGGTGAAAACACGGGAAGGTTAACCTAGTACATTTCTAGCTGTGCGGGGAGATGCTGAACTCCTTTTTGAGCATGATTCTGACGTTGTTCTCACAAAAGCACATTTTGCCATCTCAACCGTAGTGTGCACGCACCGGTCTTTTCTCGATGATACTATTTTTGAGTATAAAATGAACATAGGTTCTTTAGGAATTACCAGGTGATTCTGCCCTGCATGAGTTGTGATCCTAGCTATCAGCTGAGAGAGGGAAGTGTGTGGTCTTTGGGAATCTGTTCACTACTGACCTCTGTAGGTCTCCAAAGGAGGGAGCCCAGGAAAAATCCCTGGTTGAGGAGAGGAAAATACTGCCACATTAATTATAGTTCCTTAATCCATACAAATAGGTTAAATCTTACTAATATTTAATATATGGATTGGTAGTAGCAGACATGTGTATTATTATTAAAAATATTGTGTGCATAATATACAAATACTGGGTCCGTGTGCTGGAGGCCAGTGTCACCTGGGATGTGGGTTCCACAGGGTGGATGGGCCCAGAAATCTGTATTTCAACAACTGGAGGTAGGAAGTCTCCATCTATGTTATTACTACTATTTTTAAATTAAAAACAAGTAAGCTTTAATACGTAAAAATTACAACCTTCTCCCAGCATTGGGGAGGAGTGATTGCCTCCTTTGAAAGTAAAGGAGGGTTAAAAGAGGAGATTCCAGAGCAGATTTTTTACCTTGTCACAAACACAAGAAGGCAGAGGGATTCAGGTGTGTGGGCTGTACGCACAGGCTCTGAACTCATACACAGAAGACCGCTAAGCCAGGGACGGGCTGAAAATCGCCCGCAAGGGGAGTATGGGATGATAGGTAGCTTTGACATCAGAACAAACTGCTGTCCTCATAGGACAAAGACTTATTCCCCCAGTGAACAATGTGGTTCAGTTCTATTCTTTTAGTTGCCCTCCACCATTTCACCGAGCGATGTTTAGAAACTTTGTAAATGGGTCGGGGCCACCCAGGAGAGAATTATGCTGTTAAAACAACCACCAGGAAATGGTTGCAGATGGTTCCTGGGCTGTGCAGGGCCTGAAGGGAGAGGATTCCCAACTCTCCCCAGCAGAGAAGGGGCTGGCCTCGAACCTGCGTCCTTCACCCTTATCCTTAAAACACAGCGGGAGGGGATGAGCACACCAGGGAAGGTCACGTAGTTCTCGGGCAGCAGCTACGATGTGCCGGACTTCTCCATCCTTCCTGGTTCCCTCAAGAACAAAAGAAATTCTGTTTTCTCCGTAAGGCTTTAGTTTCTCCTCCCAACTGGACTCCGTGCTAAAAGTGGGGTCCGTGACTCAGAGGCCATTCCCACTTTTATCTCCTCCTCCTCCTTCTTTTTGGTGGTGTCACTGTCCCCATCTCCCGGATTGCCCAGCTCTCTAGAGCAGCTTTGTCCTTCTTATCCTTCTTCCTCTTTTCCTTCTCGAGGTCTTGTCACTTTCACTCTCTTGCTGCCGCTTTGGGGATACTACTTTGGCCACTGTATCTCTCTCTCTTTCTCTCTCTCTTTAATTAATTAATTTGAGAGAGCTCGCTCACATGAGTGAGCCAGGGGAGGGACGGGGGACGGGGGCGGGAGAGAGAGGCACAGAGCCCGACGTGGGGCTTGATCTCACAATGCCGAGATCACGCTCTGAGCCGAATTCAAGAGTCAGACATTCCATGGACTCTCTTTGTGGTCACTGTGGCCCACATATTCCTGCATCCAGGGGGCAAGCGTGCTGTCTGTGGGCTGGCCATGCTGACCCAGAAGGCCCTGCTTCATCATCAGCCTCTTCTGACCTGCCCTTGGACCTGAAGCCCACTTCCGAGGGTAAGCATCTCTGTCCATGATTACTCTCTCGATGTTGGCTGCCACACCCTGGCCCCAGGGACAGATCACGACTGCGGTCGTGAACGTAACAACCACGCAGACTGGGTCCCCACTGGTGGCGATGACCACCATCTCCTGAGTGACTCTGATGCCACCCTCACGCCGGAGAACCCCTGGAAGCCCCAGCTTTGCCCCGTAGGAGATTGCGGTCACTGCACTGTCTTTAATCACCAGCCACTGATGAGAAGGCGGCAGCTTTTCCAAGCGTGGACAGCTTGTCGCAGGTAGGTCTCCGCCCTGTGGTTGGTCACACAGCCGTTGGGCATCAGGAACGTGGGGAATTGTCCCCAGGTGGCCCTTCCCGCTCATGAGCCCAGAAGGAGCCCTCTGAAGGTCCTGCTTCTGGCCGCCGACTCCCAGGAACGAAGCAAGGGGCACACACAGCGTCCGGTATAGGTACCGGGCCCACACCTCACCCCAAAGATCCCTGCTCATTCAGGATCATATGCGATCATCTTGCTCTCATAGATTGTCCGCGCTTGGAGTTGCCTCTCCCCTGCAGGAGTTATGTGGGGTCCCTGGAATAAGGCACCTGTCGGAGTCCCTAGGGCCCCACAAAGTTGGGCGCCCCCTTCAAGAGCACTGTGCAGCCGGACGATTCCCCCACACTCTTTGCCTGAACTTGGTTGGGATTTCAACGAGCGAGTGGGTCGTTCTGTGCGCATCCTTTAACAGTCACTCCCATTGGGATCCAGAATGATCCTGGGTCCTGTCTTCCTCCCCCGACGTATCCGTCGGATTGAGGCTACCACCTCCCGGGAAGAGGGGTCGGAGGTGCTTGTCAACATGAGTGAAACATGTCCTGATAGAGACCCCAATCTCTGCAGAGGGTTTGCGCCACAAGGAAGAGGCGCACAGTGCGTCGTCCTTACATTTGGCTTGTTGACATCCTTGAGCGACAGGGGCCACTGATGTGTCCGACTGAGCCATCTCGGACTCAGGTGTGCTAAGAAATTCTTCAACATGTTGTACCTATGATACGTGTTCTTCCGGTGATGATTTCCGCTCCTTTCTTTCCTCGCGTTTCTTCGGCGAAATCAATACTTCCTGATCCGCCATGTTCAGCAAGCCTCCATTTTAAAAACTCCCTGGCCGCCCAGAGTAGTCGAGAAGTGAGCCTCGGCCCGAAGAGCCCCGGTTCTTCAAAGCGATGTCATCGAAAGTCAGGCTTGGATGTTGTGTAACTGGGTTTATGAGGGCTGATGTGTGAGTGGTCACTCTCTTATCTTCTCTCTGTGCACACACACATTCGTGTGCACACATGTGTGCGCGCACACACTCACACACACACACACAGGCACCATACACTTTTTTCTCTGCAATCACACAAGAAGTACTGCCCTCTAGTTTACCCAGGCTCCATTCTGTGGGAGTCCCACTGACTCCTAGAAGCCACACCTCGTGCCAGACTTGCTGTCTGTCTAGCATTGACTTGAGAGGTTGGTAGAAAACAGATTCCAGATGTTTACTGCAATAGCATTGATCAGAGAAGGGCGTTGTAAATAATCCCAATGTGGCTGCTGACCGGGGAAGTCACTGCACGGTGTCCATAGGACAGATACTCTCTAGCAGTTAAATGGATGGTAACCTATGCGGGAATAACCTATGGCTCTTGGGCTAGAGGGTGTTGGTGTGGCTCTCGAGCTCAGAATGCTTTCACACGTTTAGAGAGTGGTAAAAAAAAAAAAAAAAAGAAAACCAAAAGACAGAGAAAACAACAAAAGAGCAATAAGAAGGAAACTGTGACAAAACTGATATGGTCCAAAGAGCCCAAAGTATTTCCTGCCTAGCCCTTTATGGTAAAAGTTTGCCAACCCCAAAGTTGGCTGTGTTAGAATAACACAGAAGAACCTTGGAAATGCAATGTGGGATGGAAGAAAAGCAAGTTACAGAACATCATGCTCAGTATAACATGAATTACATAAAGTTGACAAGCTGCACAAAATAGAACACTAACCGGTGTGTGTGTGTGTGTGTGTGTGTGTGTGTGTGTGTGTGTAGTAAACATAAAAAATAACATCTGGATACAGTCTAAGTCATGATAGTATTTTCTCTGGGGAAAGAGAAAAGGAAATGAAACTGGGGAGAAAAACAGGGGATTTCACCTTTACCAGTAATATTTTGTTTCTTGAAGAAAAAGGAAAGAGAAAGAAAAAAGAAAGAAAAAAAAGAAGAAAAGAAAGAGAGGGATATATTTTTTCCCATCCATCCTTCCTTCTTTCCATTTATCTATCCATTCATCCACCCATCCTCCATCCAACCATCCTCCATCCAACCATCCTCCATCCATCCATCCCTCCATCCATCCATCACTCCATCTATCCATCCATCCCTCCCTCCATCCATCCATCACTCCATCACTCCATCTATCCATCCATCCATCCAAAGAGACAACTCTCGTTGTAACAGTTTCTCTTTAGCTCTGGCCCAGGATGCTGGCCCAGCACAGAGCTTTTAGGCACAGTAAATGTCTAATGTTGGAATGTGTGATTTCCTGTGGACCCCACTTACCATGGTCACCAGGAAGTAATAACTTCTGTTCCTTTTTTCCTAGTCATCAATTTCTCAAGTCCCCAGTTGACACTTATACTGATAACCTTCTCAAAATATAAACACCAAAGCCCAAGAGGATGGGAATGGCATTACCTACACGTGAGTAATTGCCAAGGTTAATGTTATGCTTTGCACAGGAAATATGTGATACACACATCTATTCATTTTATGCTCTCGTTTATATTATTCAGCCCAACAATTCATTTGTTTAAAATAATGCTTCATTATATTCCAGCCATTACTACCCGTCAGTGGAAAAAAAATGTGTGAAAATTATGCATTTATCTCTTTTCCTATGGCCCAGCCTTTCTCCCTCAATTCTCAAGACTCTTCTTTAAAAGGCAGACTACCTACTCTAACCTTGCCAAGATTCTTCCAAGATGCAGAGGGAAACGAGGCCCTGGTAGACCAGTTAGCTAATGTGGCACATTCTTATTAGCCAAAATTTGGTGGCATCAGGAGGATGTTTTCTCACCACCTGGTCTGTGGGTTGCAAAGAATGTCTTTGAACAATTCCTCAGACTGGCTGGCAAGGGGACGTGAAGATGCCTTCCAACAGGAGTTGGAACACTTTTACACGTAACGCTTTCTATTACACAGACACAAACCGAGAATGAACACGTCCTCTGGGATGAACTGTTTGGAAAGCTATACGGAAGACAGGGGCTCTGGGAGGTTAGGTGTTCACCCTCGCGGATGCGCCAGAGCCGGGTTACTTACAAGCCAGACTGAAGAGGGAGATGAGCAGGACTGAGGTCGCGCTGAAATGCAGGGCCCCGGCCGCGTTGCAGTCCACTTTGGAGTTCTTGCAGGAGCATACCTGTACCCTGAGGTCTGTGATGTTCGTCATGGGTGGTTTCCCTGAATCTGTCACCATGATGGGCAGGTGGTAGTTGGCTTTGTTCAGGTTTTGGAGAAGGCTTACCAGGGCGTGCGTATCTGGGGGAGACAAGGAGGACCTCCGTGAGAGAGGGTTAGACCTTCCCAAATAAAAGGGTGAGGTTTTGGCGATGAAAACCACACCAGTCAGGCATTGTGTGTTGGTTTAAAACCACGGGCGCGTTCAAACTTAAATTCCTTAAAAATTCAAATTCAGCTCCTCGTTGCATTAGCCACACTTCAAATGTCCAGCAACCACGTGTGGCCAGTGGCTGTGGCCTCGGGCGGTGCCGATAGAACATTCCACGGCCAAGGAGTCCTGTGGTTCAGTGCTGCGATGATCTAGTTCCAGGGGACCCCTTTTTGTGAAGATGACTGCCTACTAAGAACTCCTCCCTGCAGATTTGTTACACTGATAAAGCCATTTTTGCCATGATCACATTCGACATCTGGAAAAATCAACTTAAAAACCCATTCTCCCATCGTCACAGTATGGACCTTTTTTGGTATTTTAATCTTTTTCTTATTTTTAATTTTTTAAATTGTGTTATGTTAGTGCTCCAAGATTGAATCTTGGATCACCAGAGTGTGCACCTTAAATATATACAATTTTTACTTGTCAACTATACTTGAAGGAAGCTGGGAAAAATGCCCTTTCTGGGCACAAACAGTGCTAGGTATTAAAAAAACTAAAAAAAAAACCAAACAGAACTGGGACCAGGAAAAGAACTGAGAAGTCTCCTATCTCTTGAATAAAACCATGAAGAAAACAGATCAATGACATGGAAACAGAAACAGGTGAAATGTCGTCCTGACCAGAAGGAGAAGCAGCAGAAATAATCAAATGTCACCCCAGCTGCGTGATGGGTTAACGCAAGGAACAGTCTTCCCATCTCCCTCATGTGGACTAGAAGCTCGAGTAAGATAGTTCCACCTTTGGAACTTTCTGGAAAGAGCTGGTGGTGGTTATTCCAATCGGCAATAGCCGTACAAACTAGCAAAGGAAGCAGTAACCCCCCGAACACGAGGAGGGCTGCTTTAATTAAAAGTAATCAGTGTAACAGAACTCATTCTTTAAAAAGCAATAAAATAGACAAACAGGCGAATGGAATCAATAACAAGAGGAAGGCACTAATAAAATGAGATATGGGATAAGGCCATTCAATACATATGAGATTTTTTAATAGAAAATTTTATGCACAATTGTACAGCCCATTTTCAAGACTTAATGAAATGCGTAATTCCCAGTCCCTCTCGAAAAGTCTAGCGCTGCCGGATGAGGTCGGTACCGACCAAGCCGGGTTGACTGCAGGGGAAGTTCGCTACTGGAGACGGAGTGTGCGTCCAGCGCATGCGCTCTGGTTCTCCGTTCCACCTTCCCACATGAAGACTGGTAGAAAGGGACCCGGCGGCTGGGAAGTCTCCTAAGTGAGGGATGGGACAGATGTGCGACGATGTCACCGCTGAACATCAAAGCCACGGTTGTCGCCGAGGCAATGCTCATCGTGAGGAGGTCTGCCGCGCAAAGTGCGAAATGGAGGGTTAGAGGCTAAGACTCCATCGAGATTGTTCTACCAGGGCCTGCCTGCTTCTCTTGCCCTCTCTGAGAACAGGCACACCGAGAGAGGGCTGGGTCGTGCGACGCGTGCGGAGAGGCCGAGACCCTGGCTTCCGCAGGCTGAAGACGGGGTGGGCGTTCAGCATGGGGCGTGTGGGACAGAGTAAACAGTGGAGGATGGCGGGTATGGACGCGAGGGGAGAGGAGAAAGGAAAGCAAGCCCGGAAGACGAGGCCGCAAAGCTAGAGGAGCAGCTGGAGAACGTGTGACTCGACTTACTATTGATCTTGGAGACCTTCCAGACTTTATCGGGAACGGCTTGTTTGTGGATCTCAAATTTGAAAGGGTCCGTATTCGGGTGAAGATCCTTATCCGATGCTCCCAAAATCACGACGCTGAGGTTTTTGGCATCATCGCAGACTTCCGCGACTGTGGGGTAAATGAAGGGGGCGTTGTCGTTGACGTCGTCCAGAGTGATCAGCAAAGTTCCGGTCCCAGTAGCCGGAGGGTTGCCTACGGGGAAGGAGGGAGAGGTTAGCGGGCTGCCGGTCTGGGCCAGAGCTGGACGTCTTTGTTATTGTTAATGGTTTCAAATAGGACTGACGAATAGCTAGCACATTTGCATAGAGTCAAGTGGCCTAAAAGACTTTTCTTATATACTTTTGGTATAAATTCTTTAGCCTTTACCCTTAGAATGCGAAGCTTCTAGCACACAAACCACCCTAACATGCCGAAAGCAGAGAATGGATATAACAAACGGCCTTTTCTCGTGTAGCGAATGAAAACTTTTATCTAAATAGCCATGTATTGGGTGCCTGGGTGGCTCAGTCGTTAGGCGTCTGCCTTCACCTCAGGTGATGATCCCAGGGTCCTGGGATCGAGCCCCGCATCGGGCTCCCTGCTCGGCCGGGAGCCTGCTTCTCCCTCTCCCACTCTCCCTGCTTGTGTGCTCACTCTCAATGTGTCTCTGTCAAATAAATAAATAAAATCTTAAAAAAAAAAAGCCACATATTCACAGCTGTCGATGGTACAGGGAGGATGGCCCCATGAGAGAAGACTGGGTTTTGTATGCATGAAATAGCTCTGTCTGGGTAGATGACTGCAGAGAGAGCGAGAGAGAGAGAGAGAGAGAGAGAGAGAGAGAGAGAGAGAGTGTGCTAATCTGGGTTTTCCTTTGTGGGGGGGAGTGGGTCTGGGATGGCGGCTGGTGCCCTGGGGGGCTGGCCAGGCGGCATAGGACAGACGTAGAAAGGAGGGTTAATTACAGAAACAAGATCGCTAGCTGGATATGAGGGCAGTTGAAGCAATCATGATATAATCTTTGGGCCTCGTTTCTCAGGGCTTGTGTTTTCGATATTGCAGTTACGTCCTGCCACATTTTTTTTTTTTAAAGATTTTATTTATTTATTTGACAGAGAGGAGAGAGAGCACAAGTAGGCAGAGAGGCAGGCAGAGAGAGAGGGGGAAGCAGGCTCCCCGCTGAGCAGAGAGCCCGATGTGGGGCTCGATCCCAGGACCCTGAGATCATGACCTGAGCCGAAGGCAGAGGCTTTAACCCACTGAGCCACCCAGGCGCCCCCTGCCACATTTTTTATCTTAGGGATCATGATTTTTAAAAAGCCCCTTATAACCCCCTGTGTGAACCTGTCTTTCACTTAAAGAAAAGGGTGTTTCATTTCCAAGAGGCTCAGAGTGAGTTTATTTACCTTTCCCTAAATTTATTTTGAATCATCTAGACATCAGAGGTTTTCTCTTGGGACCAACCACTCATTAACAGTTCCTAATTTCTGTGAGAAACGCTACAGCCAAATTCACAGGCCACAAATTGCGTGCAGACAGATCTGTCTTGTTCCCAGAGGTTTTGGCACACCTCCCGAATCTGGTACTCTAATTTTATGCACTCGTCCTAACCTCATGTCTGGCTCTGTTTTATTTTTCCTATCCTCACGCGCACTTCCAAACCCAATTTTATTTCGCGTCACACTCTGTTTGTT
Organism: Nasua narica; assembly: GCA_028533885.1. Lineage (NCBI taxonomy): Eukaryota > Metazoa > Chordata > Mammalia > Carnivora > Procyonidae > Nasua > Nasua narica. The sequence goes on along the minus strand of CM052803.1, from coordinate 45,689,972 downwards.
TCTTGAAATGCACATCAAGTTTCAAGTTCAGCTCTGTATCACACGGGGATTCGCAGGGCAGTGAGGACGTGAGCTCAGAGAGCACATGTCCAGGGCAAGGCAAGGCGAGGTCTGACAGGTTCTGCCGGTGAAGACATGGTGAGTCCTTCCCAGATACAGGCAGGTTATTCCGTCCTGACCTAGACAGAAAAAGGGTGGGCCGGCAGAGGTGGCCCTTGTGCGGGTGGCACTAAGACGTTCTGCCAACACCCGGACTGGCTGTGGCTCAAGCCTTCTCTCCTGGCCTACGTGGGTGCATGCAGCGTCACCCGTCACCTGGCGCCATCGTGGGCTGTTGGGGGGGATGGACGGAGCAAGGACACGAGCCTGGAGATGTCTGGGAGGGCACAGGGCCTGACTTTCACGATGACCTGTGGGTACCGAGTCTCCAGGCCACAGGAAGTCACTGGAGGTTTTTCCCAGAGGCAGTGGGCCAATACGATCTGAATGATTTTTAGAAACACACATGATATTGGCAGGAGGTGTTGGACACCGGAGGCAGGGAAACCAGCAACAGACTAAGGCACGACATGGGAAGTTTGAATAAGAAATGTCTTGGTGATCAGGCACTCGGATGAGGCTGTTGGGGGGGACCCCCAAAACAGAAGGTAGTGGGGAGTGGAAAGATTTTTCAGCTCCGACTTCGCTGACAGCCCCCCAGATCCAGTGCACTTATCTAGAAGTGCGCAGAGCTCAGGAGACGTGCCGGCACTGGGTAGTGACTGACGACATGTCTCCATAGATGCTTTGAAAGGGTCCTAGCCAACCAGGTTACCCAACGGGACAGCATAGAAGGGCAGGGGGGTAGAAGCCTAGAAAACCCCAGAGCTGAAAGAGCGCTGGTGGTTTGCAGAAGACGGAGGGGACACAAATTGGAAGAAGAGGCAATGAGCAGCCGTGAAATGCGTCACGACGCCCCAAAGGAGAAAGGGTAAAGAGAAGCCACGGGATTTTGCAAGGAGAAGGGGACTGGCGACTTCTTTATGAGAGGCGGCCACGAATGGGGAAGAAATCAGCTTGAAAGAAGCAGAGCGGGGAGTCATGAAGAAGTGAGAGTAGACATTTTTTAGCGGGGCTGGTGGAACTTAAAATATAGCAACACCCAACGACAGTTTCAGAGTAAACATTCTAATAAATATCTGTTAACGTCGAAACACCAACGTCATTCATCAGCAGAGGGATGACTGTTCCTAATGGTGGCACGTCATCAACTTTTGCTGGAGCAAGAACTCAAAAGAAATGCATAATTACTTTGAGGTTGGTTTTTCACTGTCAGCTTTAGTCATTTGGTTGAATTTCTTTACTGAAAAATTCTTTTTCTTTTTTTTATTGAATAATTGAATATCTCAGAGGAATCCATTATATTTTTTTCACTCTGAATATATTATGAAGGGCCGTCATTTGGTAGAATGGATGAGAAGACATTATGAGTATTTGAAATACGGCCGTGCGGATCGGCCTTTCGTGAACTTAATTACACTACTGTCTTCGTTTCCCTGTGTGTTATTCCCAGACTAGGCTGGTGATGTCTTCTTCTGAAGTCAAGGAAAATGAGCTTGGTTTTTTCACTGATAAGGCGAAGACTGCACTCTCACACTCCTTAGGAAAAAGTCTCTCCCAGTTTATGTCACGGGATGGAGAAAAATCACCATCCAAAATTCAGGTGCAATTCAAAACATAATGCACAAGCCCATTTGGCTCTAGGAGCTCCAGGGGGCCCGGGAAATATTGGAATTCTGGGTTTCATGACACACAACAAAAATCTCTCACTGCTTCTCTCCCCTTCCCACCAGCAACCGCCGGTCCCCAAGGGACGACTCCATATGACCAAGTGTCAGAACCAAAGCATGATTGAGACTGGGCCCTCCTCCGGATTTTCTATTTCAGTAGGGAAAAACCTTAACTTGGGCAAAGCTCCCAGGACAGGGAGCTAGAATTGTGATTGCTCCTCCTTGCAGCTCCCCCAGAGGAGCCCAGGGGCCACATTCTCAGGTGCTTAAGGATCAGAGGATGTCTATCTTCCAAATGAGCGGAGGGAATTGTTGTGATTGCATGAGCTTCTGTCTTCATAGGTTGGGAGAAGGAAGAGCCCCTGAGAGAGGAACCATTCCTGGAAGTGGGTTTTAGATGGAACGGGAGGCGGGCTCCCCTTTGGGAATTTGGTGAAGGCCACAGTCTTCTCTGTGTCCAGAGACACACCTACTTCCATCTGAAGGCACTGTAGGGCCTGTAACTATGGCTGAGGGCTTGCTGTTCAGCCATCTGGTCTGGGACACCTTTGTTCACAGGTATTTTATTTTATTTTATTTTATCTTATTCGGAATCCTGACCAAACAGGATTTCCGCTTCAGCCAGAAAACACTGAGAATCCATCACTCAGATGTTTTATACACACATATATATACTTTATACCTTGTTAGTAAGAGACACAACTAAAAACGTGTAATTAAAATATATAATTAGAAATAGAAAAAGATTAGAAAGAAATATACTGAAGCCTAAATGGCGATTCTCTCTCCAGGTAATTAACATTAAAATAATACTCTTCTTTTGTAAATTTGCTTCACAATAACCATGACCATTATAAGAATCAGGAACAGAGACATAAATTCAAAAGTTATAGAGGGATTTAAAAATATTTCCCCGATCCGACTTTCTTTTCTCTCAATCTTTTATTATTATTATTATTATTTATGATGAGTTGATATTTGGTGAATTTATAGGGTTGTGTTTATCACTACCACCTAATTTTATTTTTTTAATTTTTTTAAAAAATATTTTATTTATTTATTTGACAGAGAGAGAGAGAGAGAGAGTCACAAGTAGGCAGAGAGGCAGAGAGAGAGGGGGAAGCAGGCTCCCTGCCGAGCAGAGAGCCCAATGTGGGGCTCGATCCCAGGACCCTGAGATCACAACCCAAGCCGAAGGCAGAGGCTTTAAAACGCTGAGCCACCCAGGCACCCCCCACCTAATTTTAGAACCTTTTCTTCCATCGTCCCAGAAAAGAAACCCTGCGCCCAATTGTACTAACTCTACATATCTACTTCCCGCTCTAGGCAACTGCTGACGGGCTTTCCCTCTCTATAGATTTGTGTTTTCTGGAAGTTTCTGTAAATGAAATCATAGAGTATGTGGCCTCTCGTGTCTGGCTTCTTTCACTTGGCATCACGTTTCTGAGGTTCAGTCACGCTCTTGCGTGAATCACCTCCTTCCTTTTTATGGCTGAACGAGGCCGCATTCCAGGGCCAGACCATGTTTGGACGGGCCTACGGGTGGTTTCCACTTTTTTGTCTGATGGGAATAAGGCTGCTGTGAACATTTGTGTGAAAGGGACCAGATCTCCAAGGGCTGCAATTCTCCAGATGCATGTCCTCAAGAGATGCACGTACTCAAGGGGAGTAGGGTCCCTGGTCCCAGCACCGTTGGACCGGCTGGCTTCGTACCCACAGAACATTAGGATCTGAGCAAGGACTTTCAGAGCTGGCTTGGCGAAGTATAGGGAAGTAGGAGATTTCTCTAATCGCGGGTCCCACACTGGTCTCACTTCCCCGAGCTGGGTCTAGGGGCATGCCGCTTGGCTCCTACCTTGGGAATCATGAGTGCTGGTGGTTTTAGAGGGGCAATAGGGAAGTGAGTTTGCCTACATGAATGCAGGACGAGAGAGAAAGGGGGGGCGGGAAGCAGGAAGGTCATTCTTGAGCCCCATGGGCTCTGAGCATCAGGACTGTTCTCCAGCCTGGTCTGTGACACACACTCGGTGGATTTTTGAGTTCATTCAGGTTGACTTGAAAAAGCTAATGATGAATTGCTCTTTGCACACACGTGTCACATATATTCCTATTTCCATAGGCTTCCTTCTCCACCTTGCTTCTGTTCTGAGGGGAGTAGTGACCCTGTCTGTATTCCAGTTCTCCCTTGTCCCACCGTGGGGAGGAAAAAAGGGTGTATAGGATGTCACAGCAGTGACAAGGAGAGAGACCTCAGCCAATGTCTCAAGGACGCTTGAGGACTCCATTTTGGGAGGAAAATCAGGAGGATGGGTTGATTTAATAGGCCTGAGAGAATGTGGGCACCCCGGCTAGTTTCTGAGGCTTGTCTGTAGGGGCAAGGTGTGAGTGCACTCCACTCCACCCCAAAATCCCTCCGCTAAGCAGCTGTGAGCCACAAATTACCACATCATTTACTTCCTACGGACAGGTTTCTCCACTTATCTGCCCCTTTGCTTATAGTGAGAGTGAACCACGGTTCTTCGAGATAAGATGATCCTTGGTATCCTTGTGTCCAGCCCATGTTCTCTTTGCTTTGGCTTTTGAGTTTCGGTATCTACCCATCTCTTTTGGCCTGTGCCCCATAAGCCAAGAATCTCCTTGCTTTTAAATTCATAAGCATTTAGAAAATTGCTTTGTTAATGGAGAGCTTGTCAATTTCATCGGACATTTAAACAAATTTAATAGGAAACCACACCCGAACCTGGCCAGAAAACAGATTTGCAAAATATCACATCAGGTTTCCACGTGTAATTCTAAATGTAGAACCGAGGCAATTATTCACGTGACTTGAATGTTCTTTCAGAGGAGACCGTAATCTGAAGTCTGAGCCGTTTTAAAAAAAATGCAACATTTTGGTTTTTTGCTGTTTCCATTTTACTGACT
>CM052803.1:45648474-45685181 GCA_028533885.1 Nasua narica | reverse complement strand
GAGAAGAAAAAAAAAAAGGAGACGGGACAAGAGTTGATTTGGAGGTCATGGTTAAGCAGGCTGGTCTCATTCCATTCACTCAATCAGTAGTCATTCACTAGGACTTGCCTGGCTGGACCTATGCAGACATCAGCGGCCGGCGGTGGGGGGGCGGTGTTGGGGGGGGGGGGGGGGGGGCCCCCCCCCCCCCCCCCCCCCCGCGGGATAGTGCGGTCCAGCGTGGGAAGACGTGAAGCTGAAGGGTTGTGGGAGCTTGTGTCATGGAATGACGTACTGCCTCGTGGTAGATCAGAAGGCTTTGTGAGGAAATGGCATCTGCGTGAGCAGGAAATGAGAATACTTTTGGAGAGGGAGAAGTTGTTCTCGGAGGAGGAAATCGTACGGCTACTTTGTGGGAAGACGTTGAAAGACTTTAAAGCAGGAGAATGGCTCTGATAAAAGAGGACGACGTTGCAGGCACGGAAGAGAGAACTTGCTGGAGGCGGGAGGGTGCAGGAAGAGCGGCTGGGCGCCAGTGCCGCGGGGTCGCGGGAGCAGGCGCAGGAGGGCTGGACTCTGGAGCCCGAGCCCACTGCGGAGCCCGATGGGGATTGGTGGTGTATAAGCATCAGGGGGATGATGAGTTTAGAAAATCGGCCCACAACGCAGTTCAAGTCAGTTGGCTTAACTCTTTATTGGGTGTTAACGAGATGCTGGGAACTTTGCATTCATGATTTCCAGTCCTCACCACGCCGCAGGGAGGGAAACTGAGGCGGAGGGCGCTAAGTCCCGCACCATGGTGGTCCAGGGAGGCCGAGGAGCTGGCTCACATCCAGACAGAGCAGAATGCCGGTTCCCACTCTCTCCACAGACCGCCCAGTGCTGTCAACAAATGACTCTTGACTCTGGACACCGTCTCTCTATTACAAGATCTCAAGAGTTTTTATTGGGCCATTTTGTCAGTGACAAAATTGAAGCGAGTATTTTCGACGTGATTGATATTTTACTGGTACTTGAAGTAACAAGGAATGATGGCTGGGTCTTCAATTTATTTTTCTTCCTCAATTACTCTAACAGCTGAGATAAGGGGTGTTAAACTGGCTTAATTGGGTTGCCATCATAACGAATGGCTTGATTTTATCCCAACGAGCATATTTTAAGTAGAATTAATCTAAAGGATCTTACTGCATCCCCCACGCAATCTAGAACTTGGTGGACCCATGAAAAGAGAAACCAAAGATCTAGGCATCTGTTTGAAGTTCAGGTCCCCTCCATCCCCAGTCCGGGGCTCCTGGTTTTTGGTAGGCATTTCGCAATGGGGCTGAACAACATCCCCACCCCTCCTTTAAATCAATCTAAATGTACTTTGCACAGTATTTCAATTTTGAGTCAGCTGACATTATCAGAACATCTATTACACAGGGGACTGAGGGAAAAGGCAGGTTGGGACACGACACATCTTAGCCGATGAAAAATCATTATCTCAGTGTATTCCATTTTAATCTTACAGCTGTTCTGCCTGGTTCTATATCTGTGTCTTCTTGGGAACCCACATCACATTTTTCACTGGCAGACTCAAATATACTTTATACAAGTTGCTAAGTCATGAGAACATGCTGCTGAATTTAGTGATAATTTGGCTTGTTTTTACGCTATCCTTCTCCCTATTCTTCAAAATGAAAATAGATAGGGAACGAGCCACTTCGATAATCATAGCAAGACTTAATATGGATGCTGAAGATAGTACGGGCTTCCTGCCTCCAACTATCTTATATGCACTGAGCTCCAGGAAGAACTAGAATGGATTCCCACCCCCCCCCCTTTTTCCTCTAAACTCTCTGCAAAACATGGGTGTTGGGAGCGAGGGCACTTGGACTCAACTGAAGCTAAATATTTGTCTTTAGTGTTTAGAGTCACAGCGTAGAATCTTCTCTGAGGGCGTAAAAACCATCAATAACAATCACGGAATGCTGAGGCACGTACAATTTCAGAACAGAATGAGGGGGAGAAAGATGAGGTTATAGGTAAGAAGAAGGCAGGAGGGTCAGCCTAATGGAATTCTGAGCAAAAGACGGTAAGCCGGGTATTAGCAGCCGGCTCTGCCTTTTCTGCCCATGACCATCCCCGGTGGAATTCCAGAACTCTTAGGAGAAATTGCTTGTGACAGTTTTCAGTCCACATAAGACAGTGAGACTAACATTTGACCTTTCTGGTGATTACCTGAGCAGGGGCGATAATCACACAGGGACTGGCCCAGTGCTAATTGCTGCTGTTTGCCTCACTGTCAGCACATCCCCAAAGGGATTCCATCTTACTGCATTCCCGAATGTTCCCTCTCCATCTTGGTATTTTTCCTCAACGGTTTTTATTACCGTCTCCCCCCACCTCCCTGCTTTTTAAAGACAGTCTAGCAATCCTGTGTTCGTTGAAGTCTTTGACAGAAGAGTTCTTGTGCTCTGAAAGGCACTATCTTAACCTTTTCAGAAAATCTGGACCACATAAGGTAAATGATGATATTCATCTCCAAAGATAAAATGCTTGCCAACACGAAAGGTCATACCTTATTAGCCTATAGGATTAAATGCTTTATTCTGCCAATCATTTAACTACAGCTAGTTCTGCTTTTAGCAAAACAAAAGCATTTCACTTATAATGGAACCTCACTGTTAGGTGATTTGTAACTCACTAAAATTGTTAACAGTTTTCGAAAAGTGCCTTGTAATGTATATCCTTGACTGTGCTGTGGACTTCTTCGTAGGAATGGACTAAAGTGCCTTTCCTCCCCAAATCGTCTAAACCTGGGCATCGTCAGCATTATTGTGATGCATGATTCCAGAATCTATGTAGACTGGCTTTGGGGCCCCAAGCAAATAGGTCCAAAGAATTTTTTTTGGGTTTCCAGCCCTGCTTCTGATTGTCATTTTGTATCCCTCCGTCCTGATCTCACAGCCTCTAGTCTCTAAGAGGTGCCTAAGAGAAAATTCTCTTTTGGTGTTGCCTGGTCATTGTTCTCAACTGGATAAGCCAGAGCTGTGTGTAGAAAAGTAAGACGGTAGTTTCTTCTGCCTTTTGCAGAGTATTGTGGGGGACCTGAGAATGGGAGCTTTGCTTAAACCTGCCTCTCACCTTTCCTGGCAGTATCAGCCCATCAGAAGCTGAGACTATCCTTCCAGAGAGCAGTAGGATGTTGACGGTATGTCTCCAGGGTACACAGGTGCTTGGAAAATACATGAAAGGTTACAGCCCTCCTGGGGAAGGTGCAGCAGACCGAGTTCATGCTCTCTGTGTAGTTGTATGTCTTTTGTTTAGTTTTTACTGAAATAGAGAAACACTTCTATAAATCTACAGCTTGAAGAGTTTTCATAATCTGAACGTACCCACGTAGTCCGATATTAAAGGATCAAGAAACACATCCACTGGGAAATCTGGTGGTGGTGATGAGCTTTGCTTGGGTTTGAGCTTTTTATAAATGGAACCATCCAGGATGTGGTCTTCTGACCCGGCCTTTTTTGGTTCAATATTATGTTTCTGAGATTCATCCAACTTGCTGTGAAGAGTTGCAGATTATTCATTCTCAATGTCGTATAGACTCAATTGTGTGAACGTCCCACCGTCAACTTATTCCCCTCTTACGGGGCACTGGGATATCTTCCAGTTTGGGGGCTATGACGAATAGTGTTGTTATTCACATTCTGACACACGCGTTTTGGTGAACACACAGCCACAATTCTGTTGGATAAATAGGTGTGTAATTCCTGGATCGTAGGGTGAATGAAGGGTCAGACTTAGTTGATACTGTCGGTTTCCAAAGTGGTTGTACCACCTTACCCTTCTGCCAGCTGGACAGATAGGAGACTTCCAATTGTTTTATATCCTTGCCAACTCTTGGTATGTTTCATCTGGTCAGTTTAACTGTTTTGTAGGTATGTCACGGTGCTGCTCCATTTCATTGTATTTTCTGGATTAATTTGCATTTGAATTTATACCTATGTAAATTGATTTTTGTTTATTTGATTAACGAAGTTGTGCATCTCTTCCGTGTTATTGGGATTTTTGTGAAACACCTGTTCAGGTTCCTTCCCCATGTTGCTTCGGGTTGTCTTTTGCTAACAGATTGTAGGATTTCTTTGTATTTATAAAGATCTTCTACTTTGTGGGTTACCTTTTTACTTTTTTTTTAAAAAGATTTTATTTATTTATTTATTTGACAGAGAGAGAGAGATCACAAGCAGGCAGAGGGAGAGGGGGAAGCAGGCTCCCCACTGAGCAGAGAGCCCAATGCGGGGCTTGATCCCAAGACCCTGAGATCATGACCCGAGCCGAAGGCAGAGGCTTTAATCCACTGAGCCACCCAGGCGCCCCGCCTTTTTACTTTCTTAATGATATCATTTGATGAACTGAAGTTCTTAATTTTAACAAAATATACCATCTTTTCTCCTTTTTGTGGTGAATACTTTTCTGTCTTGCTTGAAAAATCTCTGCCTCTGTCAAGGACACCAGTATGTTCTCATATGTTTTTCTCTACAAGATGTATTACTTTACCTTTCATATTTTGGCCCATAAGATATTTAGAATTGATTATTGTATATTGTATATGGTGTAAAAGAAGGGCTAGGACACATTTTTTTGTATGCATATTCAATTAACCCAGCACTTTCATTGCAGAGACTATGCTTTCTAGTCTGTAACCACTATGTCCTGGTCACAAACAGGGACTGTGTGTGTGGGTGTATCTGCTTCTAAACTCTCTATTCTACTTCATTGGTCAGTTTATTTCTGTCTTTGGGCAAACATAATTTTACCTACTGTTTTTTTTCCCCCCGAATAGGTCAGAATATATAATAGTGTAAGTCCTCCAACTTATTCTTCAAGATTGCCTTGGCTATTTTTAGCTCCTTATATTTCCGTATGAGTTTTACAATCCACTTCTCCTTTACCTCAAAACAGAGACCTGGGATTCTGCCCAGTATCACCTTAAATCTTTTTAGGTCATTTTGGAGAGAATTCACATTTCGACAGCATTGAGACTTCCAATCCATGAATGTGGTCTATCTCTCTATTTAATAGGATCAAAACTTCTCTTAGCAGTGATTTGTGATTTTCAATACAGAGTCTTTTTGCTGTGTCCTCATATGGCAGGAGGGGCAGAGGCGCTCTTTAGGGTCGCTTTTGTAAGAGCATTCATCCGACTCATAAAGGCTTCTATCCAGATGACCTAAGCACCTCCCAAAGGTCCTACCTCAAAATGCCATCACACTAGGGATTGGGTTTCAACATATGAATCTCGGGGGGACACAAACATTCAGACTAGAGCACTTGCCACCCCATCCTCCACCACTTTGTACCAAAATCTGGCAAATGTCTTAAAGAGAGAATGGTTTGTATATTTAATGTACATCTGCTTCCTCTGTTAGGTCCTTGTTTCTGTGAGACCGCAGGAGATTTCACTCTGTCCTTTACGGGGTAGTTGTCCGTGGGGGGAAAGCAGCCATGTGTTTAAGGGCCCTCAGGTTTTCACTTTGGCACACCAGCTCCTCATGACTGTTACAAGCATTGCTGGTTTATTTCCCTTCATCTTGGGCCCTCTGCCTGGGTCAAGCCTGACCCTCCCCCAGAATCAGAAAAGGCCCCCAGAGAGAAGAAATGGCTGGCTGGCTGTCTTACAATTTTTTTAGAATGCTTCTTCCCTCTTTGATATTTTTACTGATAGAGGCTTCTGCGGCTCTCCAATACCTTTAAAATTAGACTTTTGTAATCTACCTCGATTTTCCTAGTTTTTGCCGTAGAGACATATCTACCTGGAAGATCCTACAGATATGTCTTTTATCAACATATTTTGATATAAATTCCTAAGTGACTCCTTGTTTGGAGAAAATCCTTTTATTTTGCTTTAGCTTTCCTAATGTTACAGGACAAAAAAAAATCCGTATTCTTTCATTCCATCAAATACACTGAATTTCTATAAATTAAATAAAATCAAATGCTTCCTTTGTCTAAAATTGAGACATCAGTTATACTATTAACTTTGATCTAATAGCTGCGTGTTGGTTTCTCCTGGTTCCACATAATACCTAGAGATAAGTTTTCAGTGAGACAAAAAGGCTTTCAACAAAAGTTCCTTTGATTTATGAGGTCTTTTTAAATTTATGCTCTTTTTACTCTAAGTCTTTTGGGCCTTGTTCAAGATTATCATCTCTAATGATGGTTGTGTATATTAATGCCAACCTGTTTTCTATTTATCATTACATCTTCAGGGACATTTCGTCCTTTTGGAAACATCTGTGACGCCAGATTTTGAATTTAGTTGTTTGATAGTAGTATTAAAAGAGACAAGAAGGAGATTTCACACTGTATTTTTTTTGGGACCATTCTTGCCTCCATTCTTTCTTTCTATAACCCCCCACCGGGATGAGATTAACATTTATTGAGCATTTAACATGGCCTTTGATGGTGAGTGTAGAGGGCAAGGCACTTCTCTTTCTCATTTCTCACAACAACCTTCTAAGTAGGAATTATCTTCCTCATTTTGAAGAAGTGGAAACTGTGCCTCAGAGTCTATAAGCAGCTTGCCTCGTCATACATGCAGAGAAGGCTCTTGTTTCTGGCAAAAATTAAAGTGCGCTTCACGTCTAGTTGCTTTTTTTTTTTTGATGAATAATTGCGTAAAATATTTCATAAGGCAATGACAACTCTATTTGCTGTATTTCCACCTTTCTTCATGCTGTGCTTAGCTGAGAATTTTCTCTATAAGTACAGAGACTTGTAGGTAGCAAAGAACTCTGAAATCATTCCTTTAATTGACACTAAAAATGGACACTTTTTAATTCGAAGAGTACTGTAAACATTCTTGACTTATTGTCACCCGCTGTTTATGCCCTTCGCACACCTGTCTAGACCCGTTCCTTCTACAAAATTTACTTATTCCGATGGCTCCCATCTCTTTTGTGTGGGGGACTCTAGAGGGACTCCTTTCCTCTATTCCAGTCCCATGGACATCATCTCAACATCCACCCCGTAAAGACAACATGTGAACACTCTTTTGAAACCCATTTCACGTCTATCAATGGAATAATCATCCCTGGTTTCCGGACTAGAAATTTGAATATCACCTTTCTCTACTTTATGTTGAGTACATATTTTTTTTTTTCAAAGTCTTGCTTCTTCTTCTTTTTTTTTTTTTTTGAATTAAAAAATTTTTTTTTCAAAGTTTTGCTTCTTCCTTCCAGATGTTTTCTAGACTCATCCTTTTTGGTCCATTTCTATTGCCACCAGGCACACCCTAACCCTTGCAACTAAGATACCGGCTATGGCTTTCAACTTATTTCCTGACTCTAGACTCACTCTACCTAAACTCACTTCACTGCTTCATGCTTCTCTTACCCTGATTTCTGCCCCAGCTTTAGATACCTCCCTGCCCCCCACCCCACATTGCCATTGTGCATGTTCTATGCTGCCCTGGGGGTTATCTTTCTAAAGCACAGAGGTTATTCATAATCAAATCAAACGCCTTGGCAGAGCATATGGGGCATTTCATGATCTAGTTCGGGATCTAGCCCACGGATCTGTTGAGCGCCTGCTCTAAATCAGACACTGTGAGAGCAGCCAGGCATTGAACCCAAGACCTAGGACCAACCTCAGAGCAGTGGGTGCTTGGCCATCTCTCTGCTCTTAGCTTCGTATGTATGGAGCCTACATGCAAGCCTTCTCAATGTCCCACCTATCCATATTCTTCCAGGCTTCTCTATTAGAATGTCTTGCCTTTTCTAATCAACAAAACTAAAAGGCAACCGACAGACTAAGAGAAGATATTGGCAGATGACATATCCAATAAAGGGTTAATATCCAACATATATAAAGAACCAATATAACTCAACACCCAAAAAAACAAATAATCCAATTAAAAATGGGTAGAAGACATGAACAGACTTTTTTTTTTTTCAAAGAAGGCATATTGTGGCCAACAGAAACGTGAATAGATGCTCAACATCACAAATCATCAGGGAAATACAAATCAAAATCACAATGAGATGTCACCTCACACCTGTCAGAACGGCTAAAATCAAAGACACAAGAAACAACAGGTGTTGGTGAGGATGTGGAGAGAAAAGAGCCCTCATGCACTGTTGTTGGGAATGCAAACTGGTGCAGCCACTCCAGGAAACAGTATGGAGGTACCTCAAAAGGTTAAAAATAGAACTACCCTATAATCCAGTAATCTCACTACTGGGTATTACCCCCCAAATATAAAAACACTAATTCGAAGGGCCACATGCACCCCTATGTTTATAGCAGCATTATTTACAATAACCAAGATATGGAAGCAGCCCAGGTGTCCGTGGATTAATGCCTGGATGAAGAAGATGTGGTACATATACACAATGGGCTACTACTCGGCCATCAGAAAAAATGGGGTTCTCTCTGATGGCTGAGTGTGGGGGCTGGGTGAAATGGGTGTTGGGGATTGGGGAGACTACTTGCAGTGATGAGTACCAGGTGATGTATGGAAGTGTTGAATCACTATACTGTACACATGGAACTAATATTACTCTGTAGGTTAGCTATAGTGGCGTTAAAATAAAAAAAATGCGGATGGAATAACAAAAGTGCATTACCTTTTCTCAACTTATCCTTATCCTCTTAACCAATAAGCTCCCTGTGGCCACCCCCAAGGCAGAACGAGGGGCTCCTCTGGGCTTCGGTCCATCAGAATAGTGATGACATTGCATTGCGGTCTCGGGCTTACCGGCCTAACTCCCCAAATCCCTCATTGCGTGTGGAGCACACGGACTGTGCATTATTCAACTCTGAGTCTCCAGGACCAAGCATGGTGTGTGTGGATGAATGTCTGTGGGCTATTTCAACATGGAGTTTCTTCCTCGAGAACTTAGGCAATCTTTTGGCTGCTGTCTCCAGCAAAAGACTTGTCTGGATGTTGCGGTGCTTGGAAGATAGGACTTTTCCACGTACATCCAAATTTCCACTTGTTCACTCGTAGTGGTTGTAGCTCTTCTCTCTCCCTCTCTTACCACCCACACCACACTCCCTTCTAGTTTTGATTCCTCTGCTCTGTGTTCTCAGGCCCCTCTGTCTTCTCCCCTGACACTTATCCAAATCCTACCTGTCCTGGGAGGCCAAACTCAAAGGTTGACTTCATTGTGAAACTCTCTCTGCCTATTGCCTGCCATCGTGATTGGGCACTTTGCAGACACGTGATCTCATATGTGGTTTGCATGTGAGTGCCCGCCATATGGAGATGGGGTGTGAGAAGTCTTAGTTTACCTGTTAATGCGTATAATGAAGGCACATACCAAAGGCCCTGTGACTATTCACTCATGTATGGGACTCAGAACCAAATCTTCAGCCACAAGCAACTGGCTTTTTGGAATAAGAGGGAGAGCCAAACTTCTTGTGTGATTGACACAATGGACATCTCTGCTTAACATACCCCGAGACCAACGCTGACCCCCCATCTTGGCCAACAGCAGATCCTATTAGCTTTGTGTCTGAAATAGACTATCTCCAGAATCTGACTCCTTCTCATCCCCTCCCCCATTATCAGCCAAGCTCCCCTCATGCCTAGATTGTCGCTGGTCTCCCAAGAGGTCTCCGTACTTGTGTCCTTGTCCCCCATGTCTGATCTCACCAGGGCAGCGTGATCAGGTCACACTGTGCCCTACTGAGCACTCGGCCCCAGCATCCCAACTCGCCCACAGTAAAAGCACGGGGTGGTGGTGGGGCCCCCGTGATGGCACACCATCTGGATTCCTGCCCCCTGCCTGTCCCGCCCACTCTCTCTGGCCCAGCCCTCGTGACCTCCTTGCCCTTCCCTTAGATAACTTCAGGGCTCCCATCTCCACCGCCTCCATGTTCAAATATCGCTGCCACAGTGAGGCTCCCCAGGGCTGCCTCCCTACAACCGCAGCTTCCTGAGGTCCGCTATCTTTTTTCCGTTTCCTGGTTTCATACGTACATCGTATGCTTCCCTTTTTCCCAAAAAGCATATTATGTATTTGACTCAATTTGCTTCCTTTCTCCATGAGAGTATCAGCTGCACAAGGATAGTCGTTCTTTTTGTTCACTGCTGTACCCCGGCTTCTAGAACAGTCTGTGGATGCTGCATTAGTAGCTTTTGAGTGAACAGCCATTGTTCTAAGATTAGGAAGCTCCTAGCTGAGCGCACCTGATGTCTTTCCATGGTCGCCTGGGGTAACAGGAGAAAAGCTGTGGGGACCATTCAGTCGTCAAGTTTGGCGACGTCCTCTGGGACTTTCTTTCAACTTGCCCTAAGTGAAAGAACTGTCCCACAGATGAGAGCATGATGCCAAGATGAAAGGCATCAGTGTGCTTTCCTAGCTGTGGCGCCTGCCTAAGATGAAGGACAGTGAGCTCACCACTCTGACCTTTAACTGGACAAAGACCGGAGAATTCCAGGATTTGGGGGTATTACTGACTTACTGTATGTTTAAATGCTTGCCTTCCCTGCCTCTGCACATTTCTGTTCTTCCCAAGAACACCTCCAGGCGTTACCAGAAAAAATGTAAAATGTAAAAATGCATTTATAACTGAAAAGTATACACTGGGTGGCATTTTAAGAAGTACTCACCACTGTCGATTGCCAGGAAGAGGGCAGTGTACACGCTGTTGTGGACGAATGGTGACTCGCGGTCCAGCACCGCCGTGGTGTCAACGGTCCCATTGATGGGGTTAATATTCAGCCAGCCTGCTGGGTCCTTGTAAACAGAATACCTGAAAAAGACAAATTCCCAGACAACATTCAGGGGAAGCTCAGAAGAGAATCAATAAATATTCACTGAGTGGTGGGAGCAAGCTCCCAGGCTAAGTGCCAGATAATTCTTTTTTTTTTTTTTTAGGTTTTATTTATTTGAGAGAGAGAGAATGAGAGAGTGAGCAAGCATGGAAGGAGAAGGAGAAGCAGACTCCCTGCCGAGGAGAGAGCCCGATGCGGGGCTCAATCCCAGGACCCCGAGATCATGACCTGAGCTGAAAGCAGACGCGTAACCAACTGAGCCACCCAGGTGCCCAGATAATTCTTTTTTTTTTTTTTGGCAGATAATTTTATTTTTTTCTCCCCATATATGTTTATTTTAATTTTTCAGTGTTACAAGATTGATTGCTCATGCACCACACCCAGTGCTCCATGCACTACGTGCCCTTCTCAATACCCATCACCAGGCTCGCCCACCCCCCCACTCCCTCCCCTCCAAACCCTCAGTTTGTTGCTCAGAGTCCACAGTCTCTCCTGGTTCATCGCCTCCTCTGATTTCCCCCCATTCATCCTTCCCTTCCTTCTCACGATGCCCTCCATGATTTTCTTTATACTCCACACGTAAGTGAGACCATAAGATAACTGACTCTCTCTGCTTGACTTATTTCACTCCGCATAATCTCTTCTAGTCCTGTCCATGCAGCCACTTTGGAAAACAGTATGGAGATTCCTCAGATAATTCTTAACACAAATCCAAAACATCATTACAGTTACAGTTGTCCATTCAAAAAGTGACAGCGGACCGCCAACTCCGTACTGAATTTTTTGCGTATGTGCCTCCTTTGTGCCTCACGACAAGTCTGTGAGGAGAGAGCTTGTATCTGCCTGGTTCTCAAAGAGGCCGAGTCAAAGCCATCCAGGTCCAACTGTATTTCTTTAATACCCTGGCTGTGTCCCATTTACGGATCCGTGGGAGAGGCGCTACGAAAGCACGGGCAGGGCGTGTGGATGTTTGGAGGAAACGGCCATTCCCTCTGACAGAGGATAACCCTGGGGACCTCCCAGAAGATGCAATGTCTGAACCAGGAGCAGAGGAAAGGGTGGGATGTTGTCAGAGAATGAAAAGGCAGACAGGTCAGGAAGAGAACATAATACAAATTAACATGTGGAACAGAGAGATTCACTAGAATGTAAGTTCCGCAAAAGCTGGGATATCTGTTTGTGGTCATGACCCCAGCTCCTAAAACATTGCTTAGCACACACACAACACTCAGCAGACAGTGGCTGAATGAAAATGTATATACTAGATAATGGATGGTTGTGCTTGGGGCATAGCTTCTCTGGAGGACACTGAAGGTAAAGGAGTTTAGAGAGACAGATTTTAAAGAACCTGAACCACTCTTGCAAGGAGTTTGGGTTCTGGATAATGGGAAACCGTCAAAGAATTTTAAAACATTACAATTTTTTGAGGTTGTCATAAAAGTAATCCATGCCCGTTCTAAGAAGTTCAAATAAAAGGTGCACTAGGTAAGAAATGCAAATCCCAATGATCAGGGAGACTCTAACTGAACATGACTCAGATTTCTTTGAACTGAGTGGCCTGGGTAATGTGGAGCTGTCCCGGTGCCACACGGCAGGTGCCCCAAACACTTCTGTACTTGAGCCAGAGTGATGCTGGTCAGTGTTCTCCTCCCCTTCCCCGCCAATCTTTGAAATACATGCCCTCGAGGGGACATGAAAACCGGTGGCTCATCAGTCAGCTAAAGATGCCCGAAGTCCATCATTTCTGTCATATACTGCTGGCTTTGGTTCTAAGATCATTTTAAACCCGATTTAACTAACGAGAGTTTGGGGCAAACTACCGTCCTAATCTTCACAGTGGAAAAGACGTCCACATCTTAATCCTGGGGACCTGGGAATGTTACCTTATACGGCACAAACTTTGGAGGTCTAATTTAGGGGAGGATCTTGGGCTGGAGAGGGGGTTCTGGATTCCTGCGCTACACGGAACCTCAGGTGTCCTCATAAGACGGAAGCGGAGATTTGGGACACAGAGAGGAGAAGCCCATGTGACCAGGAGGCTAGACTAGACTATTGCAAAGGAGTCTCCCCTAGAGTCTTCAGAGGGAGTGTAGCCCACCATGATTTTGGCCCGGCAAGACTGATTTTGGATTTTTGGCCTTCGGAACTGGGGAAGAATACATTTCTAGCCTCACCCAGTTTGTAGGAATCTGTTATAGCAGTTGGTTATGGTGACGATAAGAAGCTAATACAGCAGGTGTAATATCCCCTGAAGAACACAGAGCCTTCAAGCTTATAGAGTTAGGATGTGGCCCCAGAGCCGCTGTTCTGAACCCCCACCCTGAACTGCTCCCCAGCTGACTTACTGGAGGGCAGTCGGAAGATACTGGCTGGATTTTGAGAAACAGTTACCCCCGAGGATAGAACGAGGATGACTCCAAGGGTCGTGGGTTAGAGTCTCCGTGTGTAGGTGGGACCCCAGGGGCTGTCCACAGGTGCGTAAATTTAGGTCATGTGAACAGACCTGAGCACCTGTGTGTGCGTCAATTACATCAAATCCAATTTTTATTTTGCAAAAGGAGGTGAGCCAGACCCTAGACCGCTGAACAATGCCAAGGAGAGGGCCCTGCTAATGGTTCCCACAAGGCAGCGGGTCTGGTCTTCCTAGAACAGCCTTGGGGCTGCAGTGCCCATTTCCTAATAATAGGATCAACAGCAGCATCCAATAGGAAACCGAGCATTCCCTATGGGTCAGGCCTTTTTCAGAGAGTGTTCTGTATCTACTTTTTCAGTCCTCGCATCGACCCTGACAGGTGGATAATATGATTATTCCCATTTCACAGAGGGGGGAAACTGAGGAGATGCTGGATGCCATACAGATTTTCATTGTCTTACTTTTTTTCTATGAAACTCCAGGCTGTAGATTTCTTAGTTCATGTAGCACTTCTATTATTTAAAATCTGCTTGAATATTAAAAAAAAAAAAAAAACCCTTAGGTAGAATCTCTACTTTGTTTTTAAAAAGGTGCCATTTGACTTTTTGCCAAGAGAAAAATAAATATCGATCCAGTGCAAAAATAAAGCAGCCAACCCACCAACCCAGAGACACAAAGCCCTTTGCCAAGGTCAAGGGGCGAGCGTGTGGCGATGTTGGGATTCGCACCCCGGCTGTCGGGTGCCAGGGGCCTGCTCTTAGCCTCTCTGCCCTGGCCACGGGGCTTCCTGTACGTTGTCAGTGTCACATGGGAGGAGAAGGCATGGATGTCAGAGTGAAAAAGACCCGGACTCCCACTGTGTGACCTTGGGCGAGCTGCCTGTCTGTTTCCACTTCCTCGGGGAGGTGGGAGAATGCCAGGGCTCACGGAGGAGCTATGAGGGCCACGTGGGGCCTGGCACGAGGCGTGTGGCTCCCAGCAGAGCGAGGCGGACTACTGACGTGTCGTCGTCACGGTCCGCTGGGGTCGGGTCCAGTATGGGACCTGCACTGCGTCCTGGGATATTCTGGGAGCCCCCGGCTCAGCGGAGCCCTGGGGAGACGGCGTCCTGTAGCTGAAGCAGTGGCGGGGAGCACGGGGGGAATGAGCGGGGCTAACGTGGTTTCCCCCGCACTCCCTTGCCGTCTCAGCGATCGTTTCCTTGTCTCTCAAAAACAGAAGAAATGCCTTACTCGTGAGAATGAAGCTCTTCAAAAACACCTATCATTTCAGCAGCAATTTATGTCTCTCCCTGCGAACTGCTCTCTTCTCAGACCGGGCTGAAATGCCTCCTCTAAGGTCACTCAGGAGTCCCCGGTTAGAAGTAGTGATGTCAGGAGGAGGTTCGAGTGGACCGTGCCGGGGCCCTGGGCCAAGCTCTTCAGTTGGTACCACATTCATTCCTGCGGTTCTCAGCCACTAGATGAAGTTGGTGCCGTCCTTGTTTTGGATTCAGAGAGACTTAGCAACCTGCCCAGAGCAGCACAGCGGACGTGGGGGAGCTGGAAGTCCACCTGCAGGGATGCAGGTGCTGGGCCTGAAGCAGGTGCTTTTTGTTACTTAAGCTCAGGGGCACGTGTTGGTCATTCCGTGTCCCCTGGGCCAGGGAGAGCGCCTGGCCGCCGGCGACACCTGGGACATTCAGCTGCATCCTTCCTCTGTCCGTTGCAGTCATCTCAGAAATGGGAAATGCGAAGAAAGGTAACGTTTGTTTCCTGTCTTACCAGGTAACAAGTTCACAGTTGACCCAGGAGTGATCTGTGGTGGCTCCACGTATTTGAAACCATGGAACATTTAAACGGACCGTATTTTATTCCCTGATGACTCAAATCAGACTTCGAAATACAAATAAAAACGGAAGGAAATTATCCAGCTTTTCATGTTGGCAAAGGGATGATACTCTGTTTCTCCCTGCTTATGGTTTTGGTCTCACGGTGCTGTAGCTTCACGGTATGGCGAATGTCTTTGCTGCTTCTCTTGGATGAGGGGAGGTCAGCCATGAACTTGGAGGCTGTCCGCTAAGAATGATGTGCAGTGCAGTTAGGCCAGTCCACTGGGGGCAAGGCCCTGAGTGTCGTCGGCGTGATCTTCCCACACTCCGGAGCCTCCTACCTCAGAGGGGAGAAGAGCTGGGGACCCCCAGCCAAGCTGCTTTTCCACTGCCTGGGTGAGGGGCCCTTTTGTCCAATCAGCCCCTTCTGACCAGCTCACCAGACGCTCTATGTAAATTCCTGACATTTTCAAAGCTGTCTTTTTAATAAACCTTTTGGTATAAAAATACCAGCATGCAAGATGTTTTCCATGCTTTCAGGCCTGAAAAATGCACACGCCTTATTAAATTGGAATTTCCGGGCAATTTATCTGTAATGTGAACTTTGCTTGTTACGGGGGAAGAAAAATCAAATTAAAAAATGGGACTCATTTCAGTCCGTGATGTAGCTTCACGGGAGCTGCTGGAGGGCTCGTCGGGATTTGGCCTCTTCTGGGTGTCAGCCTTGGCAGACGTGGGGCGGGCTGATTAGCAGGATGGGGAAGAGGGGCCGGGCTCCTCCAACCGTGCTCGGGCCCTGCGCCTCTCCTGGGAAGCAGGCTTCTGTCTGTGGGGCCCCAGCGGAGCCGGAAGGAAACTGCCAGGTCAGGGGCCAGGGCCCGGTACTGAGCCGGAAGGACTTCCAGAGCCGGGGGCTGCCCGGCTCAGCCCTCGTGGGGCCCAGGCAGTGGTGGAAGGAGGGGGAGACTCCAAGGTTTGACCAGTCCCTTCTGTAAGCTCCTTGGGTTCACTTTCTGTGACATGGGGTACCTGTAGTTGTTCGGCGCAGATATCAAAACCACATGGGTTCAGCATGGACTTCCTTTTATAGTAGACTTAAAAATATTACAAAGTAAGACCATGCCGATAGTGCAGGGTTAGCCAAGAGGATCGATGCTACAGTAGCGCACCAGAAACGCGCAACTTAGGTAGATAGGGAGACTGAAAGGCAGACAGATACAGATGTGGGTATGGATCTCTAATATAATATATATCTACCATAGATATTAGTTGATTAGAGAACTATCAATCTATTTAGACAAATATTTTGTATATAATTACATTTATGTCCATCCATACATGCGTTTGGAAATTTACTATTTGCTATAGATGGCAGGGGAGAGTGTCTGGAAAAGCCAGACCATCCAACAAATCCCACGGACTCCTCATTCATTCAGAACAAGGAAGTTGGGTATCTTTCTGATGCTTTGGACCCTTGGGCAGGTTAGCATATAGGAAAATGCACACAGAGCGGTCTGGGCATCTGTTCACAGACTGGGAGCTTGGATTACCTGCGGGAGGGGGACTTGGGTTGGGACTCGTGTCAGAGGGAGTCAGTCCAAGATCCCCAGGGTTTTGGGGACTGACCTAGAGCCAACGCTAGTCGGGGAACCATCAGAAATATCCTGGCTCCTAGCATGTATCGCAGGGAGGGCTGGTTTCTTTGGACCAACGTGTGAACCACACTGTAGTTCATTCTTAGAGAGGAGTCAGTAAGGATGGAAAAGACTATGAGAACCTGGAAGAGGAAAGCAAGAAAAGGAAGAACACAGAGGAACTTCGTATTTCTACTGAAGGAGGCAAAGGACTTGTAAAGCCACGGGGAAGAAGGGAAATAGGAGGCGTACCCTCGGCTCCCCACTTAATTCCAGCTCAGCGGGCCCCCGTGTTAGACGGAAACCTGCTTGGGTGATTCACATCAACCCCTTTATCTAAAAATAGAACTAGAAAGTAATCGAATTTCCAACTGAAGGAAGTACACTGTTTTGAAATGGCTCACGGAGCTCGGGCTCTCCGTGCAAAGGAAAGGGCCTATTTCAAGTGTCCGGATGACACATACAGACCAGATTGAAAGGCCAGTGAATCTGAGAATCCTGGTTCAGTGAGGCAGCCAAAGCCCATCACGGTTCAGGGCTTGAGGAGAGCCCGGGGGGCAATGAGGGCACCAGAGCCAAAGACAGCAGTCTCAATAATGGGAGGGACATTCCAGGGGTGGGGAGACGCCACCACCTGCAGATGTGGACGAAAGAGGGCGGGGACAGAGATCGCCTAGCCCAGCATGGGGCTGTGGACGTCCGTGGTAACATAATAGCTGGGACCAGGGGAGGAGCCCTTGACGCGTCTCAGCCCTGCCCTGGACCCCTTCTCCCAGGGATCCCAGAGTCCCCTGGCGGGACCCGGTGCTCATCCTGCATGAGGCTCTACCAGATCCCAATCCTGACCCCCCAGTTCTCTTGCAGGCTGCCATCTTCAGAGGGCACAGAGGCAAGGCTTGGTTAGTTCTATCCAGAAATTCTAACTCCTGCCATGACAAGAAGCAACATGCAGTCATCCCTAGGGAGGCCACTTTCCACCCCCGCAGTGGACTGAAGGAGGTCTGGTGTGGGTCCATTATCTCTGTTCCCTTGTGGGAAGTAGGAACTAAGTTGTTAGGATTTTTTTGCTTGGACCACTGCACTGCACCTGACTCCAATCCGTTCTCCAAACAGCAACCGGGGTGTTTTCGGTTTTACATCCCACTGCGAGTCCCTTGCTCAGAATCCCCCAATGGCTTCCCATTGGGCCTAGAATAAAATCCCAACTCCTGGCCGTGACTCCCAGGCCCTAACTCCCCACACTCATTTCGAAATTCTTTCCTCACGCTTCCAAAGCTGTAGGCCCATGGCCTTCCTTTGGTTCCTCGAAAACACCAAATCCGTTCTGGCCTCAAGGTTTTCCAGGTGCCTCACGGAATGTGGCTGCCTTAGATGCTCTGATGTGTGTCTCACCAACGCGGAGGTCTCAGCCCAATACCGAGGCCTCTGTGTCCCCAGAGAGACCGCTGCGAGTGCCCTATCCAAAGCCAATCTCCTCACCTGGCTGGGTCCCCAGCTGCCAGTGATTGCACCGCTCTTACTCAACCCTCTGTGTCTTGTACCTAGAAGAGTGTCAGCACACGCAGAGTGGGGATCTGGTTGTTGAATGAATGAAAAAAAGCACAAGCCTTCTTCCATATGCTTTGACTGGCCCATATCACACATGACCCAGAATTCTCAAGGAATTTGGTCCCGAGGTGCCTGTCCATCCCTCCCCATAGACGGACCTCTCTCTCAAGAGGGCCTCTACACCACCTCTCTTTAGGGCCAAACTCCATGTGAATGCTGCTCCAGAAGTCCCTTCAGTGGGCTCAGACCTCCTACACGATGTCAGCACGGACTCAGGTTAGTAAGTCGGGGGTCCCAAAGATGAGTGAGTCCCAGGCTCAGGGACTCACTGGGAGGACCTACAGGACTCCAGATGTCACATTCGTGGCTAAGATGTATTATAACGAGAAGATGCAGAGCAAAACCAGTAAAGGGACAGGCACATGGAGCAAAGTGGAGGGGAGCAGGTGTCGGCTTCCAGAACCTTCTCGTAGGTTCAGTCCCCCAGTAATGTGTTGTAAAGTGCTGTCCACCAGGGCTTCTTGCTAGGGATCCCTGTGCCCCAGGCTTTTCCTTGGGGGCTGGTCATGTAGGCATCCTCTGCTTGGCACGTAGCAAAATCCTGGATTTCCAGAAGGAAAGCAGGTGCTCAGCATAAGCCCTATTTGTTTGCACAAACACTGGAGGCCCAGGGAACCACTCTTCTCACCTTAGCGTGGTGAGAAATCCAAGTTTTCAGATGCCAGCTGAGTACCAACCCGGGAAGCAGGCATTTCTGGAGACCCAGCCTCAGGCCTGCTGGGTTCCCGATTTTCCGCAGGGTCCACACTCAGAATAGGGAAACTGGCAGAGCGGAAGCCATTCTACTTCTTTTTAGAAATCATTTAATGCCTATTTCTCCTAGAACCATTTTAGTTCTAGAGACCATATAGCTAAGGAAGCTGGTAATCACAAAAGAACAGTCTTGTGGGCGAGGTGGCTGGTGACTTCAACCCCTCTCGCGAGAGGGTTCACTCCCTTGTTGAATAAATATTTCCCGAGTGTCTCACACACCAGGCACCAAGCGTGGTTCTGAGTATGCAGCAGTGAGTTCCCTGCTTTTTGGGAACTCATCCCCCAGCACGGAGAGAGGATCTTAATTAGTACTTGCACGAATGTTCATTTAATGACACGAAAGTGGCAAAGCTGGTCTCCTCCCCGTGACTCACCGTGTGCTATGAAGGTTTTTCTATTTCCCGCATTTATTTTCCGCTGCGTCTAGCACTGGAAGTCCACATTCAATGACCACCAAGCAGGTGCCACGCAAGGGAGGCACGTCATTGCCTGTCAATGCCCATCACCCTGGGAGGCAGACATTATCACCCCCACGGTCCCGAGGAGGAAACAGAGGCTCCAAGTGGACCAGCAGCAGCTTGCCATGTCATGTGGCTCCAAAAATTATCTATCTATCTATCTATCTATCTATCTATCTATCTATCTATCTATTCTTGTTAAGTAAGCTCCACACCCAGCCTGGGGCTCGAACTCACGACCCTGAGATCAAGAATCACATGCTCTATGGACAGAGCCAGCTGGGCGCCCCCCCGGCCAGGTGCCCTTCATGTGGCTTTTCAGTGGCAAAATGGTGGCCCCAATGCAGATCTCTCTGTCTTCCTGAACACTGACTCTGTTTTCGCTTTGCTTTAAAAGTAGCCTGCGAGGGTTGGAAATTTTCCTACGCCATAGATTCTCCAATTTTGGCCTCTAACGGTGGCCTTGTCGAGTGTGATAGGGGCCCCTTCATCTCTAACAGGCCCTCCAGCTAGTTCTGGCTAAGGCTTCAGAGCCACCGTTCCGTGCGTAATAATCAAACTGGGAGCTGAATCCCTCAGGCTGCGTCCCATGGTTGGGCTTTCTTTAGACGGTAACTTGGGAACAACCGTCTAACCAACGGTAACTTGGGAACTTGACTTGGAACAAGACAGTAACCTTTCCTAAGAAAAACACCACGCTCTCTAACACACACACACACACACACACACACACACACACACCCAACCTATGAAATCAACATAACCCTTTCTTAAGATCGTATTTGTTTAGTAAAAAAAATCATACACCTTCAAGAAAGGCTTGACATGATTTGGTCCATGTGTGTGAATTTAGTATGTTCATGTCGAGAAATTCTCAAATAACCCGGGCTTAGACTGTTCTTCGATTCAGAAGTGAAGATAGACAACTTTTAAATCAGACTCTGACCTGCCCCGGGGACACACCGCTCAGCTGCGGCGGGGAGCGCGTAAGAACCAGTCCGACCGCGATTGACTCTAAGACAGGTGCTCTCAGGCACGTTCTGCTTTCACCAACGGGGACAGAGGGCCCGGCTGTAGTGCTACTGGGGTGTGCAGGAGAGTCCCATGAATTCAGGGGGCGCCTGCAGGAAAGCCCTTTTCTGTCCACTCGGACCTGCCCCTCAGTTGTGAGCCCTGCATGGGTCGAGCCTTCCCCGCGACGGAAGGCCGCTGACACCCCTGGGGAACCTGCCGCACGCTTGCCATCATGCATGTCATGGCCGATGCTCCCCTGTCCCCTGTTCAGGGTGAGGCGGGTCCGCTCCTTGCTCCTCCCGGCAAAGCTCATGCCTGCGCTCCTGCTTGAGGCCACTGATCCTTTGCTAGAATTCACAGCGGCTGCGACGGGACCTTCTGGGCTGCAATGGGACGCGGCTGTGGCGGGGCTCTTTCTAGCTGGGCCTTCGGCCCCATTTGCCAACTTACTCCAAAGCTTATGCATGAGGTCCCCCACCCTGCCCTTGCCCCCGCCCCAGTTTTGAAGCCTGCACAAACACAGCAGTTACTGAAAAAGGGCGCCAAGCCCTCCGAGTGCTGCTTGCTGCTTATGAATGTCCTTAAGGGGCCTCACGGTATTGCTTCAGGCTGAATCGATCGCAGGGAAATACAGAGAAATACAGAAAACCAGAGTTGCTAGGCAAAGCCACAGAGTTCACAACATTGGCAAAGTCGGGAAACCGGGACCTCGCAGAGTAGCTGAATCAGGGGCTTTCTTTAATAATAAGCCAGGGCCTCAGAAACTCGAGATTGCCGAAATCCAAGCACACACTTGTCAACTCTAGATGACGACACAAGTAAACATCTCCAATGTGGGTAAAAGTATTAAAGAGATGGCTTTAAAAATGCAGTCACAAGAGGGTTCCATTGTTAATTTTCCGTGATCACGGTTACTAATTTCATCGTTAACGATCAAGCCTGGCTCGCATGCGTGGTCAGGGCCGGGTGAAATTTCCCACCTCCGTGTGTGCACGTGGGGTGGTTTTTCCCAAGCACTAGAGACTGCACTCAGAAACAGGCAGGATGACTTGGGCGTTGGGTACAAGTTGGGGGGAAGTAAGCTTTCCTCAGTGTGAGGATATTCACCCATTTGCGAGCCTATGAGCTCGTCCCCTGAGGATTTGTCTGCTTTCGCTATTTCTGGGCCCGAGAATGCAAGCAGGAAGGAGGCCCTCGAGGACTACCCACTGTCCGAGGTTTCCACTGGCTGTGTCGTGAGTGCACGCCTGGCCACACCCTCCAGTCTCTAACAGCAACCCCTGCTGAACCGTGTCAGCGGCCCCAGTGCCTGGGAGCCTCCCACGCAACATAGATCCAGCAGCGAGGACCACTGCTAATCTCACAAAAGACACACGGGCCAGGAGGAGGCGCCCACCCTGCGGGGCATGGTAGGGATCCGAGTGAACCCAGGACAAGGCAGGAAGGAGCGGAGAGAAGCCAGTCACCAGCGGAAGAGAAAGGAGATTCTGTTTACAGGGGGTCTCATGAAACAGGGATTCAAGGAGCACAGGACTGGGAGAGTGGAAAATGGATGGAGCCCTCGGACGGCTTGGAAGGACACCTTTTCACGAACATGCCGGGGCCAGCTGAGCGTGGGGTGTGGCCGGGTACCATTATGGATGCTGCTGGAAAAGTTACATCCAAGGCAAAGCGACCGTTGGCTCGTCTGGGTGCACTCTGAGATTAGCTTCTGGCAGGGGTTAAAATGAACTGAGAAACAAATCTATTTTCGCCATTTTTCCCCCCAAAGTAAGATCTCCATCAAATCTTTTCTTTTTTTGGTTTTGCGTTGGATTTTGGTCCCCACTTTAAATCAGGTCATGGTCAGAGGCCCTTCTCTGCTCCCCAGCTTCTTTAGACAAGGGCTGTTGGCGGTCCCCGTCCTCCAGGGACTCGTGAATTGGAGCTCGCGAGCTGGATGAGGGCGCGGTGGGGGCAGGAGTTTGGGGGGTTCCGAGCCCCGTGCCGATCGGTGCCCACGTGCCTCCAGCCGGCACCTCAACTCACCCCATGCCAGTAATCATTCCCAGAAGGAGAAAAAAAATACCCGCTAAATCCACCTCTAGAGAGCCTGCCCTTTCTGCCTGGAGAATCTCAACACGTTTGTAAATAGTTACGACCCATGACAAGGTTCTCTACATGAGCCTCCCCTTTGCCCTCCATCAGGTACTTTCTGTTTTTGGGCATTTCTAATACAGTGACAGGCTGCTGTGTGCGCTCTCTCTTTTAAAAGATTTATTTATTTTAGAGAGAGAGCGAGTGGGGAGGGGCAGACTGAACGTGGAGCCCGACGTGGGATTCGATCCTGTGACCCTGAGATCATGACCTGAGCTGAACCAAGAGTCAGATGCTGTAACCGACTGAGCCACCCAGGTGCCCCATGCTCTCTTAATCAGGCTTATTAGAAGGAGGTTCTCACTTTAACATCCCATGGACCCATTCTTAGCACTCTCAGGGCCCACATACGGAAGGTCCACATTGCATCCATCCAATTATTTAGGAGTTTCAGGTTTCGACAATGGCCCAGCCCCATGCCCACCCAGAGCCGTGCAGTCTGCTCCCCAGGGGCACCCTCGTGCCCCCGTGGAACTAATGGGGCCCTGGAGTCCCTGGACCAACCCTTGTCCTGCCAGCCCACGTGGCTGGCGGGCGGGGCCAGGATGGTCAGTGTAGACGGGTCTCCTCGAAGGCATCGCAAAACCAGGGAGGGACCGAGCACGGTATCTGGGGGCCTGGCCTTGCCCCACTCACTCTGGGAGACTTGGGGTGACCCAGTCTAAACAAGAGCAGCCTCTCCTTCCCTGATTTTCAGGACAGAGGCTGGGATTCCTTCTCCGCCCCGCATGCGTGTGGGTTCTCTCGGCTTCTGAGGTCACCATCCTTCGGCTTCCGAGGTCATCACCTGCCCTTCCTTCCCATTTGGTCAGTGGATTTCCCAACTTTAATAGCACTTTCTTACAAGGCAGAAGGGCCAAGTAAAATAAAATAAAGTAAAAGAGTCTCGGTGTTTCGGAGTTTGGGGTGCACATTGTGTGGTGGTCCCGATCGGGCGTCCCCCTGCTCAGGTCCCAGGGCCAAGCTCCACTTCTGTGCACGTGAGCCAGTGGTGGGGGGGTGTCTGGGCCAGGTGCTCAGTTCCCAGGGGGGGCTGCCTCGAAAAAACAGCCGCGCTCACTGGGAGGGCAAAGGCGGGTGTCAGAAGCGCAGCGTGGGAAAGTCCGTCAACCCCTCCGCATGTGTTCCCAGCGCGGATTTCTACTGGGTGATCCATGGGCGTGCCACGGCCTTTGCTCCAGCCCCTGAATCTTCGAGCCCAGTTCAGACCAAGCCGAGCAGAGGTATCGGCCCTTTGGAGAAGTCGGTAAATGAGGCCGGCTGCCGCAGGGACCGCGGCGAGATAGATGGCTAAGGCTTGCATTCTGCCTTGAAGGTCAGTGAACACGGGCTAGCGGGATGCCACGGGGGAGGCCATCTTGAGCACCTGTTCCGGGCATTTGCCATCTGGCCGTCTACTCTGCATTCGAGGAGGTGAGTGCCCAGGGGAGGGGCTGGTCTTCCTCGCTTCCCATCCAGGGGCACCTGTCTGGCCCTTTGCAGGCCTTGGTCAAGGTTGGGTGAACAGAATGGTTGGGGGAGGGAATGAGCA
The DNA here is from genome assembly GCA_028533885.1 of Nasua narica. Lineage (NCBI taxonomy): Eukaryota > Metazoa > Chordata > Mammalia > Carnivora > Procyonidae > Nasua > Nasua narica. The sequence continues at coordinate 45,661,077 of CM052803.1, read as the reverse complement.
AGGTGTCCATGCGTGAGAAGCAAAGGGAGGGACCTCTGATGGCATTCCACGGGGTCAACGTCCCCAGGCGGGAGGGCAGCCATGCGCTGGGTCCTCGGGGGACGCAGTAACTTTGGGGCAGGCGCGCGGAGGCAGAGAGTTTGACAGGAGAGACGAGGTGCCTCCTGGGGCCCCGAACCCCCCACTGCATGAGGACAGCAGCTGTTTCCACTTGCTTACCAGTTCTGGCCTCACCTCACCTCCGTTCCAACGACACCTCCCTCTTACCCTGCCCGTCCCGGTGGCCTCTCCCAGTTGCCCCACGTCCCAGCATGTCGCGTGCTTTCCCGTTGGCGCATGCTGCTCTCTGCAACAGCCCCGGGAACACAGGCGTCCATCACATATGCCAGCGTTGGCCGTCTCCCCGCTGGGATGCAAACTCAGCCAGAGGACCGCGGCCTGGACCTGCTGACCTCAGGGCACAGGGAGGGCCCAGCTAGTGGCAGACGTTCGGCAAGTATTTACTGGATGAATAAATAAGCCGTAGGGCTGAGCTGAGGTGAAATATAAGAGCAGTCAGGCCACACGGAACATTTATTTTGAGCCCTGCCTGTTGTTTCATATCGAAGGCGGTCTTTACAATCGGCGTTTCCCGAATGCCTGCTAAATGTCACGCGGCAATTAGATCTCCCGCGACCCTCTGAGAGACTCCCGATAAGAGACTTTTACTCATTTTATGTGTTTTCCTGTCCAAAGTCTAGAAAAAGGAAAATTTGTACTCTCTGGATGAATCGACCTCCTCTAAAGTGACTTCCCAGGAGACTCAGAAAAGAATCAGGTAATTTTTTGCACGGGTCTTGATTGTTTCAATTTTTTTTAAGAACGTCCCAGACGCCTTTAGCGTCTTGAGCTTTTCCTGTAATTACGATTAAAATGAAGTCTTGGTTTAGCCCAGAAGGTGGAGGTGTCTTCCAAGTTTGTTAGTTCTTAAAACACCATTCCAGAAGGAAATAAATAAAAATCCGTAAAGCTGCACATACTCTTTGATCCAGAAACTCCTTTTTAAAAATAATTTATCCTGAAGAAATAGTTAAAGGGAACAATTTCAGAAAGGTGAGGATACTGGCTTAATAAAGTCAAAGGTGTCTTCCTCTGCAGGACTTCTCAGAGCCTTGAATAAGCGGATTCAGGGTGCGAATAGCCGAGAAGGGGTCTCAGAAGAAAGCATTACTCAGACTTATTTGGCAGAAATATTGAGCAACGAGAATGTTTCCTCCATCACTGCTTATTATAGAAAAAGAATTAAAAGTGCCAGGAAACTGTCTCTTGATAGTGATTAGTTGCCCAGAAAATGAAACGGTACGCGAACAATAAAAACAATGATAGCCATGACGCACGAGGCGAGAGGACTATGTGCGTGAAGTAGAGATGACCCGCGAAGCCGGGTCTTTATACTATGCAGTAATATGTGCAACCGAGAGGACCACAGGCAAATGCAGGGCACGCTTGCCGCCTCCTTGTCACACATACCAGTGACTGACGATGTTGTCTCTCCTACTGAGTCCAAGGTCAGCCTCCCGGCCCCTCTCCACGCCATGCCCCGCGTGCTGAACCCTTCCTATGCCAGGGCTCGGTGCGCAATCCCAAGCCCATTTGCCAACCTGCCTGAAGAAACACCCTGGAAGGGAATGCTGGCGGCCAACTGTGTTAAGAGTAATGCCAGTGAGGAAGAGACCAACAAAACAGAGAGTTCATCGAGCCCTTTGTGCCAGAAACTTCCTGAGTGTTGCACAAGGTTCTGCTCCTTTAACTTTCCCGACAGCCTCGCGGTGTTGGTGTTACTGCTCTACTGGACGGATGAGGACGCTGAGGCACAGAGAGGCTAAGTCATCTGCTCCAGGCCACACAGCTGGCCCGCGAGGGAGGCGGCGAGAAGCCGGTTTCTGTTATGTCAGCCCCAGTGGGTGGTGGTTCGTTTCAGCGGGCTAATACACCGCTACAGCAATGTTAGGTTGATTCATGACGTTGTCATTCTAATGGTCAAAACCTGCCGGGTCTCGGCAATGTCACACGGCCCTATCTAATACGTAAATACATACAAAATAAAAACGACATGTCGGGATTGCGTCTTTTTCCGCTACTGGACAGAGTTCTGCGAGGGCCAGGAGCGGCGGCTGATTTCTCTCTGCGTGTTCTTCTCCCTGGACATCCTCTAGCATTTCGTACACGTGGGGGCTGATGAGTGAATTACTGAGATGAGCATTCTGAATTCCCATCCCACTAGCGCCGTCGTATACTTTATCAAGTTTATGGCGTATCGAGGCTAGTTCACTCGTTTAGAAGAATGACTTTGTGCATACTGGCAGGTCCTGTTGAACTGCTGGCTAAGGCCTTTCCTTCTCGCTTCACAGGAACTCAGATTAAATGTGTCTTCACAACACACACACACACCCCCACACACCCAGCTGGGGTCATCCAACCCTTTGGAGTCCCACCAGCACTCAGGCACAGAGCCTGTGGGGCTGGCGAGCGAGCAGCTGCCTTCTCCGTGGGTCCCGAGCACGCACCAAGGACTTAAGCCCCACGTTCAAGGACAGGCTCTGGAGGCAGAATGTCTGGATTCCTCTTTTCACGCACCACACCTGCTCCTGCCCGCCCAGACGACAGCCCACGGCATCTGAGCACGTGATGCTGCGTGCTGGGGTCCCACTCCCGGCAGCGGCCGTGGCTCTGGTTACAGCCACGTCTCTGCAAAGCTTTGACTGCACAAGAGAAACAGAGAGAGCCCCTTCCTGCAGGCGTCTAGTTGTTCCCTTGAAATGAGGAATCGAAACTGACCCTTGAGCCGGCCCCGTGAAAGTGGGCAAATGAGCAGAGGTGGGAAAAAGCCGCCATCTCCTGAAACCACTTGGGTCTCCCCCTGGTTCTGTGTGCTTACACCACGGAGCCAGGGAGTCAGCGTGTCCCCTCAAGGGGGTTGTATTCCCAAACCTGGTCAGCCCTCGGTCCTCAGGTCTCGAACACGTGCTTTCTTGAAGAGCTCTTTTAAGTTTTCTCTGCCATTTGGACGTGATTTTGTCTTTCAGAGCCTCTCATGGCAACTTTCTAACAGTCTTGGATTTTAAGATCCCCTCTGTTGACATTTTATTTTGCAAAGTCGAGGATTTTCCCGTTTTGATACGGGAAGGTTGGAAGTTGCTCCCTGGAGAACGCCCTCCCTCCCCTCCCCCAACTAAGGCAGTGATCCATGGGACGGACGAGGTGGTTTGTGGCAAAGCAGTAGAATGAAATGTTAGGGTCCCGGTGATGAGCAAACAGGTGTTTGCTGTAAAATTCTCTCAACGTTTCTGTGTGTTGGACAGTTTCCCTAACGCCGAGAAAAAACCGAGAACGACAAATGTGTCTTTTCTTGCGTCGCTAAGCGGCTCCCAGTCCACGTTCAGGTCTTTTTACTAAGGGTCCAAGAACCTAAGGGTCTAAGACTCCATTTGTAGGGGGGGCCACATGAGGCAAAGCCACAGAGATGGGAAGTCAGGGAGTGGTTGCCTATGGCAGGAGATGGGGGGACGGAGGTTATGGCTAAGCTGGGGGGTGTCTTTCCGGGGGGAAGAACATGTCCTAAAACAGATAGTGGTGACAGATGCATGATGCTGTGAATACACGAAAAACCACTGAATTGTATATTTTAAATGGGTGGATTGTGTGGCGTATCCATTATGTCTCAATAAAGCTAATAGTCGTAAGAACAATACTTTCAAGGAAGTGAGTTCACCATGGTTTTCAAGGTTATCGGAGCAAAGCAAGACCAAACAAAAACCCAACACCCTTCCCGTTGTGCTCTCCAGAATATTCTAGAGCAGAGGGTGAAGATGAGAGAGGCCTTTTGATTTTCTTTCATTTTTGCCTGCCAGGATATGTGCTGAGCCAGGCAGAGGACTCTCTGGGTCGCCTCTACGGGATCTTCATTCACGGTCGTAGAGACCACTGCAGAACGAGCCAAGGTGACCCTTGCAGGGCGAAGGAATGAAGGAATGAGTGAAAGCAGGGGTGCGTTATGAGTGAGGGAGAGAGCAAGCACTTTGCCCTCTGCTGGGCCTTTCTTCTGTATCCGCCCATTGCCTCGGAATGAATGTTCACTTATTCCGCGAAGTTGGCGCTGCCAGGGGCAGCCCTTGGCCCCCATCTGCCCCTACCCCCCGCACCCCAGAGGCTCTGGGCCTGTCACAAACTTGGCCCGTGACCTGACGCTCGCTCTCGGGCCTCGGCTTCCCCACCCACAAAAGAAAGCAGCGGTAAATGATGTTCTTGAAGGTCCCTTTCCACGCGAGTAAGTTATGATAGCCTTTACCAAAGTGATCGTTATTCATGGATGAACGGAGACTTACAAAATTATTCCTGGTGGGCAGATTCAAACCAAAGTCCTGGCAAAGTTTTCTACACGCCGTGCGACATTTTACGGTACAGCCTAAGTGCAGGGGGTAGAAAGGCAGCCATTAAAGGTGAGAAAAAGAAACAGCTGGGAAAGAATGCAGGTATAAATGGATCACTCTGACTTCAGGGGGATAATTTTTTTTTCAGGTAAGATCATGAGAAGTAGATTTATGCCCCCAGATCCAATGCAAATGCAGGGCTTGTACAATAACCATTTATCAGCTCCCAAAGAGCTGATTTATCGGCCAGCCGCCCTACTTTGTATTCTGACGGGCTCAGAAAGTTAACTGACAGCCCGGAAAGAAATATCCTCCGACTCACTGCAGACGACGGGTTATAAATGAGCGCAACTTGATTTTCTGCTCGGCAAAATTAGTGTTTTGAAACTCTCGTTAGAAATTAGGTGTTAAAACTGTTCCCAAACTTGACCGTCTGGCCCACTGCTTTGTTGCTGTTTTAGTCATTTCGTTTCCTGACAACATCGGGCAGGGAGACAATGCCTTTGCTTTAGGACGTTCTGGGTTGATTTCTTTGTCTCGATTTAAGGCCAGCTCGCCAGCCAGCCTGGGCTAAGGCCATGTTACGGTGCTGACCCCTGCACAGATCTCGCCCCCACGTGGGGATGGTGGGCGACGTACAGCCAGTACCCAGCACGAAGGGGAGTGGGCTGATGAGCTGATCAGCCCACGGCCGTGCACTGAGCCCCTGCCTCGTCTAAGGAGGCGCTATGCCAGCCCATGACTTGGCTCCCAACACCCTCTCCCTAGCCCCGATATTAGTGGAAAACCCGGAACTCGTGTTTCTCAGATTGTGTGCCCCATAGTACCGCATCGCGGAGTTCAAGGACACGGTCCCAGACCCTCGTGCTGGGATTCTTGACTTGCTAGGTCCCACGGAGAGCCCAAGCCTCTGTGATTTTACCACCGCCTAGGGGTCTTGCATGCAGCTGGTCCGGGGACTGGCATTTGGGGTTCACTAGCCTGGGGATCCAGCCATTCCCGGAAGACTGAGGCACTCGAAGGGTGAGTGTATTAGACCAAAGGGAAGTCAGCAAGAAGGTCAAGACCCTTGTTCCTAACTGGGGGATGGCCAAGAATCTTCCCTTTTGCCCTCAGAGTCCAGTTCACCCATAAATCGCTTGGCTTCTACCTTCTTGTTTCTTGACTCTGTTGTGCATCCTTGAATTCTCTAAGCTGCTTCTTTAGTCCCGGCTGGCATTGGCTTGGAAAGTGCTTCCCCGCCTCCTCTCTGCTCCTAAAGTCTGAAGGAGCTTTTTATAAAAAATTCAGATCTAACGTAACATCCTCCTGAGTTCAGTCCTCCGGGCGTCCTCACTGCCCAGATATCAAGGCTCCAATTCTAGCGCAGACTGGACAGGACCTTTCATGGTCCTGTCTACCGGTTTACTGAACAGATCTAGCCTCTGGGCCCTCGCCCATGCCACGTGCTGGGCCTGCACACCCTTCCCTTGGTCCTTCTTCAAGTCTCAGCTTGGCCCTCCCTTCCTTCTGGGACCTGCACAGGCAGACACAGACGTGCCCCTCTCTCTGCCCTTGTCACACTGTCTTGTTTTGTTCTCACATGACATTGTCAGAATTCTTATATTGCAAATGCTTACTTACATAGCTACCTTTTCTTTTAGACTGGGCGAACCAGAATGATAGAGGCCGTGTATGTCTTGACAATCGTCTATCCTCAGTAGCTGTGAATTAGGGGCTAATTCATGTTCAGTGAGTAAGGGTACCCAGAAGGGAGTCTCTGGGGTGGGATGATTTCTACTGGAGCTGATAAGAGGACTGGGAAGGCCCATAGGGGTATGCCTACTTATTTCAAGGGAGCGGCTCCTAGCCAGGCCCACTCTTGGAATTGTCCCATTTATAACATAGCCTTTGTTCAACCAGTGGCTTGTGTCCCTCCTGATCTCTGCTCATCATTAATCTTGTTCCTCTGTGGAGTGTGGCACTGCCCAGGTTGGTAGAGGAGGGGAAGGTAAAGATACACATCTCTGGGAGAAGTCCTAGGAGTCCTTCAGGAGGACTGAAAGGGATAGGCTCTAACATAGTCATAGGAGTCTTGAACTAGGAGGCAACCTCCCATGGCCAATTTGAGCTGGTCCAATTTCATCCACCCATTCATCCATCCATCTATCCATGGATCTATCCATCTATCCATGGATCCATCTATCCATCTATCCATGGATCTATCCATCTATCCATGGATCCATCCATCTATCCATGGATCTATCCATCCATCTATCCATGGATCCATACATCTATCCATGGATCCATCCATCCATCTATCCATCTACCCACCCATATATCCTTCATCCATTCATCCACCCATGTATCCATCCATGCATCCCTGTGTATATCCATCCATCTACCCATCTATCCATCCATCCTTCCATCCCTCCCTCCCTCCATTCTTTCAGTATTCATTGTATGGCCACTATGTGTCAGGCACTCCTGTGTAGACTGCATATATGACAGAGCTTATGTTCTAGAATCATAAGCAACACGTAAACAGACGATGCAATAACTTCAGAGAGTGAGAGATGGTCTAAAAGCCATCACACTAGGTAACGGTACAGGGAGGCCAGGCAGGGTTGGGGAAGTTTTTTAGTGAGGGTGACCCAGGAAAGCCTCTCGGAGGAGATGACAGGTAAGATAGTCAAGTGCAGATATGGTGGGGAGAGGGCTTTGGGCAGAGGAAACATTGGTGAACCAGTGAGTCAGGGAGGAGCGTCCGACTGGGGAGGAGGGTAGGGCTAAGGGCCAGAGCGTGGGGCCAGTCGACTGGATGGTGTTCAAGTCCTGGCTCAGTCCTTTAGTCTCTGTGGGTCCCTGGGAGAACTGCTCACCTTTTTGAGCTTCTGGTTCCATATATATAAAATGGAGACACAAAAACCTTACTTAGGGGGGCTCTGAAAATCGAGTCATGTGTGCAACATGGCCCCTGACACAGGGTCGGTCCCCAGGCCCAGACACTTCCAATCCTTTGCCAGTGAAAGTCACGAGACTTTTCACATCTGCGTCATTAGACAGGCGAAAAGTCTGATCGCCTTGATCCCGGTGACCAGATTCAGACTGATACCTCTATCGGATTTCGGTTTCCTTCCGTATTTCAAAAATGCTCTGTGTATTCCCTTTAGGATGCATGCCACCTGACTCTAGTTCCTGTGAAACTGGAAGGTCATAGCTTGGCTCTGGGCTCAGAAATATGGCACCTGTCAGGCGCATGATTTAGGAACTTGGCCTTCTGCCGTAGAGCCGTGGCACTGTAAAAGCGAGTCGACAATTTAATCTGTGGCCGCTGAAGAAAAGCTGAGAGAAACCCAAAGCCGCTCTATTAACAGCAAACTTTTTCTCAGCAAACGTTTTCGCTGAGATGCGGCCGCGTCGCCCAGCTCCCTGCCTCCCGCAGTCTCCAGACAGCCCGGCGTCTGAAGGAGGGCCTGGAGTGTCCAAACAAGAGGCTGAGACTCCTCCAGACTCAAAGAGCAAACTGCGAACGCCCGCCTTTAGAGGGTGCGGGGCACTGGGACACACACGAGCCCGTCCGCTCACGCTTGCTGCGTCAGGGTTCCCGCTCCTACAACATTCACATCTTGTTCTTACTTTCCTTTTCCACGGCCACGAATGCACGGCTAACGGTTCGGGGGGCACAAAGGGGTTGTCCCGCGCACTGTGGGAAGCTCAGCAGTAACTCTGGCTTCTGCCTGCTCGAGGCTGGTCGCAGCCCCTCCCAAATGTTCTAGATGTCGCCCGACGTCATGTGGGGGGCAATATCACCCCCGGAGAAGAACCGCTATTCTAGTATATTTCAGACATCTAAATATGGGTGACTCCTTTTTTTTTTTTTTTTTTACTATGTGGGGACATCCAAGATTTTCCAGTAATGAATAATGTTTCTTAAAAGTCTCTGTTCTTTCCATGAGTCCAGACAACTAGAGAAAGAGGGGGACATAATGAACTGGGAAAGAGACAGGGTCAGGAACTGAGAAGAACACATCCCAATAGATTTGTCATTTATCTGACGCAGGCAGTGGACAACCAAATGCAGAGCGAGCACGCGGATTCCCTTACACGGGATGATAAAGTCCGCAAATCAAATGTTTATTTCCCGGCAGCGAAAATGAAATTATTCATTTCATTCTCCTACCAGCACGCATGAGTATCTCTGGACAAGCATAAACAGGTCTGGTGATGAACGGTTTAAGAGGCTCACTGTGGACCATGGGGGAGCATCGGCTCTCTAGACAGATAAATATATGGGGTCCTCGTGGACATCACGGGGGGCACGGGGATGACTGAGACACAAGTCCTGAGCCGACACAGGGTTTCCCAAATGCGGTGCGTGCGGGGTGCTCGGTGAGGGAGATGTGGGGTGTGTAAGGGTAATGCTGAGTGGGCAGCACGGATCAAAGGGGGATTTCTGCTGAACTCTCTCCTCCCGGAAGAGAGAAATAGACGGCAACTGGTGTATTAGGTTTCTGTGGCTGCTGTAACAAATTTCCACAAACCTAGTGACTTAAAACAACGCAAATTGCTTATCTTAGCCTTCTGGAGGTCGGAGTCTAAAATCAGGGTGTGGGCAGGGCTGCATTCCTTCTGGAGGTTCTAGGGGTGAGTGAATCTGTTTCGGACTTTCCTTGGCACCCACAGGTGCACCCATTCCTTTTCTCATAGTCTCTTTCTCGCGTGACCCCAAACTCTCATCACATCTTCTTCTCCAGCTCTGATCCTCATGCTTCCCCCTTCTGAGGATCCTTAGGATTATGTTGGGTGGTCCCCCTGGATGGTCCAGGGTGGGTTTACGGCTCAAGAGCCCTAACTGAGTCACCGCACAGAGTTTCTCTTTCCCCTGGAAGGTCACACAAACTTGCAGTTTCCCGGGACTGGAATGGGGGCATCTTCGGGGGCTGGAGAGCCGATTCCGCCTAGCATGGTGAACAGGAAGAGAAGGTCTGAAGGCTGTGAATTCACAAAGAATGTGGCTAGGAAGACGGCAGGTTCTTGCTAAAATACGGATTGACTGATCCACTGAACGAGCGGGTAAACGTCCGCCGTGCGGAAGAAGCTCTTTCAAGGTACTATCCGTCCCTTCTCCTTTTGCCTCTCCTCCACCCACCACCTCCCCCGCCCCCCAAGCAGAACTGACATGCCACCAGCGTGGGGCCAAGGCAAAAGGAAGTACAGCTGGGCCATCCCTCTGCCTGTCACTCATCTGCTGTCCAGAGGACAAAGTTTGTTTCTGGCTACTGTGGTGACAAGAAGCAGGGGACAGCCGAGAGAAGCTGTCGACAGAAGAGAACGTAGGTACCGAACATGCCTTCTCTCCATTGCTACGGAGAGTCAGCAGTGGCCTTCCTTAGCTCTTAAGGGCACAAGCGCCGACTTGGAGGAAACAGACAACGTTTGCTAGGATATCAGAAGAGACTCACGTCCTGAGATCTACAGCAGGGGGGCACTGGCTGGGAGGGGCTCTTCCTTAGCTGTGTGATTCCCAGCACATGCGTGTGACCTCTTGTCCTCAGCTGCATTTTCTGCAACGTGGGGACAGTAGGCCCTGTCTCAGGGGTGTTGAGAAGACGAAATGATGAAACACGCAGAAAATGCCTGGCACTTAGTAGTTGCTCGATAAAGCTTAATTCTGGGTTTTTGTTTTTTTTTTTTTTGGCTCTCCATCTGATATCACTGCTTTTCTTTTCAAGTTATACATCTTTAAAAAAAAAAAAAAACAAAACAACCTTTAGTTTTGTAGTTTATTTTTCTGGTGACTCCTAGAGGCAGGTGATCATGGGATGACAGCCTGAAAGCGAAAAGACAGAAAGCCTCAAAGTGCAGTGAAATGTTCAGTTCCTTTATCAGCCTAGAATGATCACCTCGGAAACCTCAAATTCCATCCTCATAGTCTGTTTAAGCATCAGGAAAGTGAAGAGTTTAGCAAACCCAGTGAAAATCCACAAGCCCACGTAACTTGAAGCGGGGACCTTCGGTTTCAGGGAGAAGTCATCAGATGATGTTAGAAAAGTCTGCATGTTTCCAGATTAACGTTGGCCCCTCTAGGAAGTTCAAACCCAGGGACCACAGGTATCAGCCACGTGCTGGAGGCCAGCTTTGATGGTGGATAACAAACAGTGTGATTTCACTCACTCACTGAAACTATTTTCCCGAAATTGGACCCTTATTACTAAGTTAATAGAAAAAAATTCCAGTTGGACATTGGAAGATTTTTTTTTTCTTGGTTATTACAGTAACATTATAGATTTCAATTTGGGGAAAAGTAAACACTGAAGGCTTTCAACAATTTTCCAATGGAGCTTAAATTCAGTTCTAAGAACAGTCACTAGGTAATCGGGAAGGAGTACTTAATCCCTGGAAATGCACCGAGGGAGCAGCACCGCTGTCCCTGTATCCGGGGCCCGGAGTGGCAGGGTCGTGGTGGGCTGGGTCACAGAACGAGTCCCTAGCCAGTGCGGGAGCAGCGCGAGCCCTGTGAGTTCACGCGCTCAGCACACGGTAAAGATGTCTCTCGGCACTCTAACCCTGTCCTTCCTGGGACATGCGTTCTCTGCGTGTAACTGGCTTCTTCCCTGGGATTTGAAGAGTTATCTGAATGCTCCATTTTGGCTTTAAGGCGAGAATGACAGTGCCTTTATTGTCCTGGCTGGGGTAATCATTGGTATTTTTGTTCATTATATCGGTCATGTGAACAGCCCAACAACAGCGGATTAAAAACTCCACCTAAGAGAAAAATGTTTGAAACACATCTATCCCCTCACTCGCTTGAGGTGCTTTTATTCTCCAGATCTCCCTGGAAGTCGGCCGTAGGTGCAGGGAAACACGCACTCCAGCCCCCTTCCCCGAACGCTTCCGAATCGCAGCAGAGGTGAGTGATGGGTATGCTGGGCGATCTAGGGGAAGGGTCCTTGTCATTTTTTTTTTTTTTTAAAGATGCCAGGAAATGTCTTTATAGGACTTACGGAGGAGTAAGGCTTTTTCATTTCTCCTTGTAAAGAAAAGCACTGTCTGCAGGGTTATCTAGATGGAGTTTCCCAGGATGCATTTTGTGCGGCTAAATGGATGCTATGACAGCTGGACAGGATGCGTCCCGGGCGACAAGTGCTCGTGTGCGCCCAAGACGGGCTCAGGGGCCCGTTGGCCTAGGCCTGTGTTCGCGTTCCTCCAAGACTAGGAAGGAACCCAGTGCCTCTGAGCGGGGCTGCAGAGAGGAAGAGGAGCTTCCTTCCTTACAGGGCCCTTGTCTCTTGCTCCTTTAAAAAGTTATTTTCCGGTTTACAAAAGCGACGCGTTCAGCCTAGAAAACTTGACCATACAAAAACAGAGTGGGAAGAAAGAAAGGAAAAATCGTCCATGCTTCCAGGAACCTGAGAGAATCACTCCCAACCTTGTGGGTTATTTTATTCAGGAGCTTCTCTACATGGGATTTAAATAATTGGGATCGTAGAGTTGGCCGGCTTTGATATCCCACTTTTTCCGTTTCACTTTATATCCGGAACGATTTCCCCTGGCTTAACAATTCTTACCAAGCCCGGGTTTAATGACTATGCCTTAGTCCATCATGTGGTTTGGCCCATTATTTATTTATCCAGCCTCCTATTGGGGGACACTCAGCCTGTCCCCCAACTTTCTGCTGTCAGAAATCAGGCTCCAGTGAAGAACTCTGCAGGGAGATCCCTGTTTCCCAGTACCTACGCCTGACACCATTTCTGATTATTTCTTTGAGATGAATTCCTAGGAGTGGGATTACTCGTATCAGAGAGTATGACTGTTGGAAAAAGGCTGATACATAATGCAACACATCTTTCAGAACTGTGTACCAGTTTGCCCTCCTTGTCTTAACTCTGTTTTAAAATCACTGCTTGACACGGCGCATTTTCCTCTTTGCAGGGGCCTGGCGAAGAGGTGGGCGAATCTGGGAGGGAAGCTCTCATCAGCCTTGTCTTTGGAATCCCGGAGATGCAGGCCCTGAGGTCCAGGCGGATGGGCTGGGAAAGACTTGCCCATTATTCAGAAGGTCACGGGCTCTGTTCTCATGAGCCGCCCTTCATCCCTGCCTCAAATTCCACGTGCATCCCATGCGTTTCTCAGCTTCCCCTGCAGCTGGGCTGGGGTCTTAATGTGACCTCTAGATCGAGTGACCTCCTCCTTCTCTGTGCACAGCGACCCC
>CM052803.1:45590789-45647974 GCA_028533885.1 Nasua narica | reverse complement strand
GCATCATGGGATTTCTTGACGTTGTATTTAGTTACTTCTCACATTTGCCTTTCCTATTATTTCATTATGTTTTATTTATGTTCAAGGTTCCTATTCTTTCCCCCTCATCATCTTAAACGTTATTTTATGGCCTAGTTTTATTTGTATGTATTTATTTTTTTAGGCCACAGATCTCTCTTGCTTTCCTTTGGAGCCCAGCAACGGATCCCATGGGTGAGGAGGGTTACAATTGTCCTGTCATTTCTCACTCTTAGAGAAAGGGCGTCTGCTTCTGCCCACCCCTCCAGGATGCACGGTTGGGTCCAGCACAAAGGGTCTCTGTGCCGTCTAGGGTTCAGCTGAACGCATGTTCACACCTGCTCCCGAGCCACAAAGTCACAGAGCATGTCTGATCCCATCCTTAAAATTTACAGACGTGGTCCCAAAGGGGCAGAGTGGCCTTCACAGTCTGTGCTCCTATCCTATCAGAGCTGGTGGCAAGAGGAAAAATCAGCACCACGGACCCTATTTTACTTATAGATCGGATATTTTGTTTAGCGTGAATTTTTATATTAATTTTGACATGAAAATATCGCCTGAGTAGATCGTCTGTCTCGGTGGCTGAGTTTTCTGGTGCGCCCTGAAAGCGTGTGCCCCGGGAGGAATGTGTCGCTCATGGCCCCGCTGTTCTGAGAACACCCAGAACTCCACAGTCTTCCTCCAGAGCCACGCCTCCCGCTCCGGACCTTCTGCACCCTGCTGCCTCCGGAGGCTGGCCTGGCCTCTGCCCCTTGCCGCCGCGCTCCTCCTGAGACAGAGACCGTCCCCGTGCAACTAAGCAGTGTGTGAGCATGTCCCTCAGATCGAGCTACTGGGGACAGCTGTGGCCCCAACGTCTGCCACGGGGTCATCTGGGGCAATGCGGGGAACACTCAGATGCGTGGGAAGCGTTCGTGGACATCTGTTATTCTGGCTGCTCGCCATCCTTCATCACTCCCCACAGCATCCCGGGCTCCCATTTGGACAGACCCGTTTCGGGGGGTGGTGGTGGTGGGAGGTAGCTAGCCGCTCCTGCCTGGATGCAGTGGGACTGGCCTGGGGACGGGCAGCTCAGCTCCGGCAAATCTGACGCTCTCTCGATGTGCAGGGTGGGGGTGGTGGGGTCCTGCTCTCACCGTGGGAGGTGTAACTTGAGCGCCAGGCTGCTCCCCTGGGGGTAGCCCCGACAGTTTCCCCTGTTCGGTTCTCTTTAGTGGCCACTCATTTCCCCCCCAGCTTATCCTCTGGCCTCCTGTCCATTCTGTGATCCCCAATATCAATCTAGTAAATTCTTGTTGCATTCCACTTAATATAGCTTATGTTAATTTCTGCTGCTTGGTGCCATGGATCCTGACAGGTCCTGCACGAGAAGCAATCGGGGGTGCCCAACCATAATGCCCTCTCTTGCTCGCTGGTTAAGTCTCCTCTCCCGCATCTCCCTTCCACACAGTCACCGAGATCCTCAACTTGTTTGGGCGACAGAGTCTCTACTAGTCACGGTATTGGCACGGCATCAGAGGCTTTGCAGAACATCTTAAAATATTGACCCATTTAATCCCGATACTCAAACCAAGAACAGTTTTACTAGCAGAATATATGACTGTGAGACATACGCTCTACAGTGATTGCAAAATCGAGCGCACCTGTCCATCAAGAAGCAAGGCTGCAAAACCTTCCAACATCAGTCGTCTGCAGCTTATATTTAATAATGGTTCACCACGCATCCCTGTGCTCTGTCATCTCGGAGAACTTGCTCACAGGCAAGTGAACGGCAGATAAGAAGACTTAGTATTTAGAAACTTCTTTCTGCTTCCTTCCATTTCCCTAGGAATGAGGAGGAGACAGCCATTGTCATGGGACTTTCAGTAATGAGAGCCCCTGGGCTGGCTGTGGCTCCAGCGTCATTCCTGGGTGCTGTGACCAACTCCCACGAACAGCCCTGGTAAGTGTTTCGTAGACTTGCTTATTCTAAGTCTGGAATATGGGAAAACCGCGGATTATAGGAAAATATTCTTTTCATTCTTAAATGAATGCCTTTACACTCTGCACTAGGAAGGATGACTGATTCACTGAGTACCTACTGTGGGCCAGGCACTGTATTCTCAGCGCTGAATTACCCGGTTTACCCTCCATGGCGACCATCACTGAAACCTTGTTTCCCCCTATTTTACAAGGGAGGACACTGAGCACAGAGAAACGGAGTGTCTGCTCGAGGTTACACACCTGCAAAGTGGCCGAGTGGGGATTTGGTCTCATGAAGTCACGCACTCGACCTGAGTCCAGGGCTCTGCCGCCTCCCTCTGCGAGGCCACATGAGACTGGCGTGGAGGGGGATGCTCGGTGGCAGCCCGCGGAGACAAGATTGCGTCTCTGTCGGAACGAAGAGTCAAGATCTGCTTCCCCTGCATCCACTGAGAAAACACGTGTTTCACGTTTGTGCTGCACGCCCCGCAACCCCCGGGGCCTCCTTTCCTTTCTGCCTTCACTGACCGCTTTGGGGACCTCGAAGACCCTGCGATTTAGATTCCATATGAATGTGGATGACACCCAGACTTTTCCGTCTAGCCTGGCCCCTCTCTGCTCTCCAGGTCCTGCTCCCTCCCTCCAACTCAAACTGAGCACGATCCAAACCGAGCTCCTGGTACTTCCTCCTCCGAGTCCCTTCCCAAGGGAGCTCGCTTGCTTCCTAGATGTCCACCCAGTCTGGGAGTCAACGGTCACTCTTTCTTTCTGTCAAACACACACACACACACACACACACACACACACACACACACACGACTGGTTAGCACATCCCAGCTGCCATCACCTCCCAGACATGCTCAGGATGGTCTGCTTCTCCCTGCTTGTACTGCTACCACCAAGTCCAAAGCCGTTCCACCACCCACCTGGATGATCGAAGGACCCTCCCCACTGGTCTCTGCAGTCTCCCCTCCCCTCGCCTAAAACCACCAGTATTCAACTTCCTGTCTTATTCGCAGTAAAAGCTTTGCCCCTAAACCCCTCTGGCCTCATCCCCCCACCTTGTTCACTCTGCCCCCAGATCCGACGACCCCTCCCTCCCCGCGTCTCACTCTGCTGCACACCCTGCCTCAGGGCCTTTGCACTTGTTTTTCCATCCCCTCCTCGGACCACTCTTTCCCAGGTATCTGCATGGTGCAGCCCTGCTTCCTCCAGTTTGCCACTGAAATGCCGTGCCAGCAGCGAGGCCTTCCCTGACCCCCTCTCTAGAGTTTCAGACCCTCACTTCTTTTTCTTCCTCTGCACCGATCACTCACAACTATGCTACTTATTTATTTTCTTGCTTGCTTTCTCTCTGTCCCACTGGCATATAATCTTCACGAGGACAGATATTTTTTTTTTTTAACTGTTTCTGTTGCGGCTGTATCCCGTGCCTAGAAAGAGGCCGGCATATCGTAAGTTCTCTTACCCGTGGTAAGAGCCGGCCTATCCCACCCCAACCCTAGTCCAGATCCACACACGCAGTGCTCCCGCGGGGATGCAAGGCTGGTTAGAGCTGACTCCACGGGGGTGTGCTCTTATCCTGCTAGGACGCACGAGGAGACCCCTGAAAGAAATTCTGTGGGAGACCTGTGGTTCAGGGCCTCACCACTTGAAATACAAACTGTAAGACTTCTATGGGACACAGACTGGGAGCTGCTGCCGAAACACACGTGAATTAGTTACGGGACGTGCTGTCTCCGGTTATTTGCCTGTGTTAGTACCAAGGCCACGATGAGCCCTTGGTGAGTCCCCTGGATGCGCTCGGCCGCAGCCTGGTGTTGGGATCGACAAAGTGGGGCACTAAGAGAAATCAGCTGTTCTTCCTGGTCGGCTCACTTCTCCTGCCATCCCGAAATGTGTGCCTTTCTCCATCAATACGCTATTGCTAGCTTCGGCAGCGGCCTCGGTCTATTTCAAATGCCTTTATTAAAATAAAAAAACCAAACCCAAACCAAACCACCCAGCTCAGCAGATTTAACAGCTTAGTAAAAACAGTGGGCAAGAAACAAATATTAGCATTTGTCAATATTTCCCATGTTGGCGCCGAGAATTAATTTCTCAGGCGGACAAGAATGACCGTCCTAATTATATCCAAATACAACCAATTTGAAACCATGCTTCCAGTGATGAGAGTCTGGCCCGTGGCAAATTTACAACAACACGTGGAGACGGATGTTAAAAAGGTGGTTGGATTATAAAATAACCTTTCAACTGTTTGTCCAAATGGTCAGCTCTTTCATATTAACCGAACTGAGTTACTCTAATTGAGGTTAATAATGAAAATCTCCCATCTCCGGATCATCATAAAAGCCAGAATTCTCTTTTTAGCCACTGAAGATGTTAAATCTCTAACCATTTGGTTGCTTGATTTATTAGACCTTTTTTCCCCCTGGCATCTTCCTAACAGAAAATCTGACCACTAAAAATAAGAGTCAGCTGTGCTAATATATTTACATAAATAATTAAAAACTGTACAGCCGAGCAGGCAATAAAATGTATTGCCACCGTAAACTTCCAATGGAAGAACATCACTTTAATTAAAAGCTACAAAGGCACCACTGTAAACAATTCATTTACATTTCAAGCTCTATGTTTGTTGACTTGGGAAAGAAATAATTCATTCAACAAAGCAAAAGAGAAAGGACCTCACCCCAAATCCTGTTATTGAGGTCAGTAACCACATTTAATTAAGATGAAGTGTTAATAATATATTTGAGTAGACAGAGGCTCTTCTCTTAATTTCCCCAGGTAGAGATGTTATTATTTAGCCTTTAACTTCTGATTAAAATTTAACAGGTGGTAGTCACCCCAAATTAAACTCTTAAATCTGGTTTTGAAATCTGTTCTTTGCAAAACAAGGAGTCTGAAACCCCCCCTTCTCTCCTCCCCATACATGGGAGGCTACCATACACTTTGGGCCTCTGTGTCCCTGAGAATGCCAGTGATGACAAAATCCCAACTTTCGAGCAGACTGATTTTTGACATCTACTTCTAAAGATCTTAGAAGATACAAAACAAACTGTCCCATAGACAGCCCGCAGTTTTCACGTGATTTCCCCTCCTTTCTGTGATTTTCTCTGAACGGTCTCCAACATTAGATTAAACAAGGTGTTAAAAGGACTTGATGACTCACAGGAAGACCAGCAAAATCTGAAACTGGGAATTTTAACGAAGCTTGGAGGGGGCTGGATTCTCATCACTGCCTGTCGTACCCTGTAGCGGCTTGAGGAATGAATTCCACCGCGGAGCTAAAAGGCCTCCGCGTCCCAAAGAGGGGAGAAGAAGGGAAATGACTTTCAAAAGACCCAAAGAAATCAGGACAAAGTGGCCTGCAGTTTTCAGAGAGGTGAGGCTCCAATCTGGATCGGATTCAGATAGTCTGTGTTTCAAGCATAGGCTCGGTGTGGATCAAGGCGCGGGAAGAAGAGCGGGTTGACAGACATGGCCGTGGCCGTGGCTCTTTACTGTGACCCTTGTGGAGCTGGGAAGCCCCGTCTGAGGCCTGTCTGTCCTGCTGGGGCCTCACTCCTGGGATTGGTTTAAAAGAAGGCCATGTGGTCATGGTCGGTAGACATTAGTCAGCGTTGGAAGGTACAAAATAATAGTAATGCCAGTAAAGCATGTTGGCTTATGTACACAGACATCTCCAACCCAGGCCGTGGCTACTAACAGAGCGCTTCCGTTTGCCTGGCCCAGGCCGGGCTGGGGCTATTTCAAGAACTCTCAGCCTCAAAGAATCTTCTCTGTCCCAGGTGGCCTCATCCCAAGTCCTAGCCAATATCCTGGCATGTGCCCACATTGCAAATACATTTTTTTGTCCCGTAAAACTTTTGAAATCATTTTGGCCTTTGGCATGCTTGAGCTACCGGGAATATTTCATGAATCCCCTAGGATTTCTCTAGCAAGGTGAGATCTGCGAATGGCTTGCAAGACAGCTTCGCCGATTTTAAAGTTGATCTGATGGTGTCGCCAGGATGCTCTCTACGGAGGCTCGATGTCTATTCATTCCAATTTTGCTGTTTTCTTTTCCAGTTGTGGAGACAACAGGTTATGTGTTCAGGTCCCTGACATTTTGTAGGCTTCCTGGGCCTCAAGTGCTTAATTCTGGAATAGTGCCGATGCGGCTTCATCAGGGAGGGATGGCTACCCCCCACCCCCCAACCCCCGGAGCCCGGGTTCAGTGAGAAGATGGAGAATTAGGTCGGGAATGACAGTAAGGCGTGAGCAGGGTAGTGCTAGATGTTCAGAAGGCCCGGGGAGCACAGTCCCGAGGTCAGAGCAGCCTCCCGCAGAGGATGCCCAGCCCACCTCAGTGGGACACACAGGAGTGGGCGTGGTGGGCTCCAGCAAGCCCTATGTGCTCTCCCCATACTTCTCCCCACTCTCCTCCCACAAAGAAGGGCTCAGTGAGGCTCTGCGAGGCTCTACTTTCCTCATCAGCAAAAAGGGAGACCAACAATGTGTCATTTGCAGGGTCATGGGAAAGAAATAACTCTGGTGAAGGTGCTTTGGGTGCATTTTGATACAAACCCGCCGGGCCGTTGGTCCCGGTACGAGCAAGCCTGCTGCCCTCTTCCTCAAACACCTCTCTCCAGGAGGGTGTGGAGGTGGCTGCCAGTTTTGGGGGGGCAGCCAGGTCCCAGGAGGCGGAGAGATGCACAGAGGGATGGGGAGAGTGGGGTTTCTGGGGGACTCAGCGATCTGTTGACCAGCGATGCTTGGAAACAATTTCTGCCGCCTGGCTCTTTCTCCCCAGCTAGTGATCATTGGTTCTTACTTCCCAAGGAAACCATCTATTTCCTTCTTTCCTTGCCCTCCTGCCCCCCCCGCCTTCTTTCTGGGGCGCATGCTCACGACTGCAAGCTCCCCGGAGGCTGCAGGCAGGGACCCTCTCTTTCACCAGTGAATGCACAGTGCCTCATGGTGTCACCAGGCTCTAAATGAGTTCTGTTCAACTTAGTAACTGAATGAATGGATAACTAGAATCCTTGTGCTTTTTCCCCAAGCATTTGGTCTTTAGCAACGTGATTATTGTTTTGATTGCACAGAAATCTAATATCATGGCAGGTTCCATCCTTTTAAATTTACCCTGTGGTTTTTTTTGTTAGGTAGAAAAGCTCAGTCCCCAAAGGTTCCCACGGAAAAAATGTCTAGTTACCTCACTATGTCTTCTCTTCCCTTCTTAATTCATAAAGAATCCCAGTTTTAATAGCTGGTTGCTACCCAGCTAAATGACCATATGCTGTGGTATCCCCTGGAATTAGGTGTGGTCATGTGACTAATTTTGGCCAATGCGATTTACACAGAAATGGGGCTGACTTCCAGGAAGTTTCCTTAAAAGACAGGAAACCTGATGCCCTTCTTCACTTTTCTCCCATATCACTGTCTGGAATGCAGACATGAAGGCTGGAGCACGAGCAACCATAACAGTCCACGAGGAAGGGGATGCCAGCCTAGAGGTGGTCGAATGCTGAGCAGGAAGAAGCCTGAGCCCTTGACAGCTTTGTGGGACCGCCATACAAGCCCTGGGCCCTGCCGTGGCTACTCTACACTTCCGTTACGGGAGACCAAAAAAAGAGAGTTCTATCTTTTCTGAGCCACGGTCATTTTGAATTTTCATGTTATATTCAGCCAAACCTAGTCCTCACAGATACAGTGCTGCTCGACCCACCCTTGCAGGACTCCCTGGATGAATGATTTTTTCCAAAACCATGTTGTGCAATGATAGGTCATTTCACATCGGTAGGAACGATATTTCTCCTCAACAATAGCTTATATATTAGTATCAATATACAATATTGATAATTGTAATGATCAATTATGTAATTGATCATTATAATTCTATAACTATATAATCATATCAATAATTACAATTATATCAATAATATTGATAATTGATAATTATTGATAATTATCAATATTGTATATTGATATTAATATATAACATACATATTATATCAATAGCCTATTTATTCAGTGCGTAGGTAGACCTCTGCTGCAGCGTGTTTCACTGCAGACCCTGGACAAGATGAGCTTCGTCTGAAAAAAGCTCAAAATAGGAATTGCTACTTGGGTGCCTCCAAGGAAATCCCAATTGTGAAAGACAGTAAGATAAGTCCTCTCACGCCGTTTGAAAGGTCCGAGTGGCTGGCTGACTCCCCGAAGCTACTGAATCAATAGCTGGGACCCCAGGGTTCCTCTCAGTATTCATTTCACTGGTGGAGAATGTGGGGCAAAGACAGCCATTTCCAGCGTAGCGTATTTATCACTGAGCTGCTCTTTCTGACAGTAATTAGCCAACGAGCTCCACTGCAAAGCCTGCTCCTCATTATAGACACCCGAATGTCACGCAGGTCACAGGAAATGCTCGGCTCGGCATGGAGGCAGGGCTCCACCCTGAAGGCCGCGGGAGGCTCGGCCGTCACCGCGTGCGCGGGGAATGGGGTGGGGGAAGTGGCTCCGATTCAGAACATGTCAGTAGCGACACGACCTTGGAGCCCAGAGGCTTTCTAATTCCTGACATCGTCTCAAGTCATAAGGGAAAATAAAAATGTGATTGCCTGGGTATAAAAAAAAAAAACAAAGAACTCTTTTTACGACAAAAGGCATTAAGAATTCCAAAACTTTTTGCGCAAAGTATTTTCAAAAAATTCTCCGGGAAATTAATGATGCATTAAACAATATAGCTGTAAGCATGTCCACTGACCTTTTCAAAAAATAATTGCGTACAATTGGAAACACTCTTAATATCCAATAACAAGAAAGTGAATGAATAAATGAGAACATCCATGTAATAGAATAATAGAATACTATCAAGCAATTAAAAAATAATGGCTATGTCTTGACATGGGACGCTGTTCATATAATGGGAAGTAGAGAAGGCAGGTTCCAAAACAGGATGGGTGATGGGGGCCAATTCTGGTAATAAAAACGGAAGGTTTCTCACATGTGACTGACGGAGATATACCCACGTTGTTAGGAGGGGATTTCCTGTGCCAGATGATTATGGATTCTTTATTATCTTCTTTATTCTCAACTGCCTTTTCCAAAGTCTTCTCCACGAACTATCTTAACTTTATAGTAAGGGTAAGAAGATACAACTCATTAAAAAGAAGAATTTAGTCTGTCACCAGCCCACTGATGTCCATTTTGATTCGGTGAAGAGCACAAGGCGATGGGCTTCTTAACAAATTTTAATAACTCAGGCTTTTTAGTGGGAATATTCACTCTGATGCCTGGACACCTCCTGTCTTCAGCATTACAGGCTTCTCAGAGATCAAGGCGCCTTTCACAGACTTGACGGCTCCCCAGTGAGATGAAAGAGTGCCCTCCAGGGGCCGGCGGTGCCAGCCTCGTGCCCAAAACAAGACGCGCCTTTCATACGGGAGACAGAACAAGGGCTGGGGTGGGAATTAGCTAGAAAGTTCCTAAGTTTTGAGTGCGTTGAGGGCGGGGAAGAGGTGTCCCTGCTTTGACAGTGAAGGAGCCCGCCCCCAGGGTTGGGGTGGGACAGGTTTCAGGAGCCAGGTCAGATGGGGCATCTCCTCCTGGGCTCTAGGGCTCCCAGGGCCTGGTGAGTCATTTGAGATGAAAATGGGGTTGTTGGGGCTGAGTCACAGAGATTCTTGGAATGAAATATTGATAGAGACAGATAGGGTGGTGGGGAGAGACGAGAAAGGAGGGAAAGGGGGAAGGAGGAAGGGGAGAGGAGGAAAGGGGGGAGGGGAAGGATCAAGGGCTGCAAGTAATTAATGGACCATTTCTCCCCAGAGTTCCAGTGACAAGAGCTCCACCTGTCAGTGACGCTGTCCCTGCTTCTGATGAGCTAAGGACCAGCACCAGGGAGGAGAGGCGGAGGGAGAAGAGGCCCAGGGAGAGCCGGCCCGAGAGAGGAACCCTTCCAACCACGGCGGGAAGGACTGTGTGTGAGGAGTGTGGCCAGAGAGAGAAATGTGTGTCTCTCTCAATCTCTGTCTCTCTCACACACACTTACTTTGCTTCAAGCCTGGAAGAGAGATTTCTCCAGACATTGCCTGGCTCAGTGTGTAAATGCTAGAACTCTTAAGTTCTCCAGCCACAGAGAAACACCTCAGCAGCATCTCCTGAGGGCACTCGTAAAATCGAACTTGGTCACAGTGACTCTCGGTGGGTCCTGAGGGCTCAGCCCCCATTCCTGTCTCCTGGGAAGAGGGTCCTGTACTCCTGTGCTCATCGTGGTGGGACGGGTGGCCCACGGTGGGCACGCTCCACCTCCCTGGTGTTCCATTTGGCTCTGAGATGGGCACGTGTCCAAGTTGGCTCAGTGAGACCCAAGTCTGGCCCTTGGACTTGAACTTTCAGGTAGGAAGCATCTCTCCCTGCTGGGAGGGTGGAGGACGGGCTTTGCAGGTGGGCATTCAGGCATGGCTGAGGCTGAAGCCGACCCCGGAGGGAGAGCAGAGCCAAGAGGTGCAGAAAGAACATACGCCCGGCGCCCGAGTTCTCACGCTCGGTTCCCTCGTGCCCGTGCACTTCTCAGTTACATGGGCTGATACGTGCCACCTCGGGCTAAGCCACTTGGAGGTGAGACTGGCAGCTTATGGGGAAGGGTCAGATCTGGGATGACCAACCGGAGCTTCCCACACTTCTGCTTCTTCCCTCGGGCCTCCCGTCTAGTAATTAAGTAATTAACACATCACTTTTCCCGCGGCAGGCGCCACAGACGGCCCTTCTGCCTGCGCTACAGCGGGGAACACTTGCAGCGCACTCCAGGGGCGGGTCCTTGTGCTCCGTGGCGCCCATCCGGGTCCTGACACTCCTCAATGTCTTGGCATTTACCAGTCACGCCCTCCCTTTCTGGGGCCGGAATCCTGGCCTGACTCAGTTTGCTGGGGCTGCTCTCAGAGGCCTGTCCCACATTCCCAGCTCCATGTGCCATCTGCAAGATGGGATCCTCTTCCTCTCTCCCCATCAGCTGCCCGCCGTGGCGGGCGGCCATATCCGAGAACATCCGCTCTGGGGCCCGTCGAAGCACCCTGATTTGAGAGGCTCATGACTCCAGACTAGGCAAAGCGGACCCACCTGGTGGACGTGAACCCGCGAGAGCGAGCGGCCGAGTGTGGGAAAGGGTTGGAGGCGGTTCACTTGTTTTCTCGGCGAAGCGGGGGAGGGGCAGCCCGTCTCTTCCCATCCCCTAGAGACTCAGCACCGCCCGAGTTCCTGGGCTGTCATAGGCCTGGTTCTCAGCCTGTTTTTCAAGTCCCTACGCTATGCAGTGACTCTTGTAGCAAATTCCCCCTTTCGCCCAAGTCGGCCAGAGCTGGTCTTAAAACAGAGAACCCCGACAGACCCCCTCTCCTGCTGTCGCTGTCACGCATCTGTCCCTCACCACCGCCCCCGTGTTAAGGTTTTTTGACGGGTGACCTCCCAAGTCACCCAGCAACCACGGAGCTCCCCCCAACCCAATTCAGCATTAACAAGCCCATCGAAATTCCACATTCGCTTTCTCCCCACCCCAGAGCTGTCTCTTCCTCCTGCTGTTTGTAGCGGCACAAAGTGACAGTTACACAACCCCCCCAAAGACAACCTAAATGACTACGTCCGCCTTACGTCTGCTAAGCTACCAGTTTCCCCGTCTTGGGACTTATGGAAAACTTGCTCTTTGATATTTAAATTGCGTATTTCCTTTGCCAGGTGCCCAGCAGGAAAAGCAAAGAGAGAGAATAGAAGGGCGATTTCAGGGTCACATTATTATGGCGTTTGGTTTAGTTCGCGCCTGTATCTCGTTCATCCGGCATCTCGGAAAGTTTGGTTGTGAAAGTAAATCCCTTTTTGGGATTGGGAACGAACGTGAGCCGCATGCCCGGCAGCTCCCTCCGCGGTTAAGGGGCCCCGTGGAGACGGCGACACGTTTCCAGATGTTTCAAATCAGGAAAATACGACCCGTGTTTATTAGAAGTGGATCTAATATTTGATTATCTGTTCCTCCTAGGAGAGGGAGATTAGATTTTGGAAGAGAAAGATTAATAACTTTCTTTTGCGGAGACGAGCACGCATTTGGACCTGCGTGCCCGATTTAGGCTGCTCGTGAAACACGGCACCAAGGAGAGCAGCTTGTGTCCGCAGGCTCTGTGGGTAATGATCATTTAATTAAATCTTGTCATGAGAACACCTTCCTTCTAAGCACCGGATAGAGCTTAAGAAATGAAGACAGAAATTTTTAAAGACTGTGGTTTTTTTTTTTTTCCCCACTTGCCATTTATCAGTGGAAAATCTAACACCGACGTCCCAGTTCTAAGTACCAGCAGTATCCATCCCATCCCTTTTTGGCAGGTTGGGAATCCACACCCCTTGGCAGAGAGCACGGCCTTTGCAGACTGTCGTGTTTCTATTCGGATTCCTCCGCTACGAAGCTGGGCTGCCTGGAGCTATTACGGAACCTCTCTGGGCTCCTAATATCCTTGTCCGCCTGCGGAGTCAGGCAATACCTTCCTTAGCGAGTCGTGGTGACCAGAAAGTGGGTCAAATGTCTGAGAGGCAAGGTGCCACAGACGGTGGCTTTTTTTTTTTTTTTTCCCCAGGGACCTCGCTTGGCAGCCCCTCTGGGCGTTTAGAGAAACAGCCTCAAGCCCTTCTCCTCCCGAGCTGGTCTACTGCTGGGAACCAGGTGTGGGGGCAGCGGGGTCCCCCCGGATTCACCCTGGTCTTGATACCATCGGCCACAAACTCTTCATTGCGACACGTGCCTTCTACTTATCCAGATCCCTAACAAATTTAATTTAATGCTAGTTTGGTCCTGACAATCAGGCCTGCAGCCGGAGAAGAAACACCACTCCTGCGTGACTCGGGTCTCCGGTTAGAGAGCCGCTCACCCACCTGATGGTTTGATGCTGCAGGGAGTCGGGGTCCGTGGCGTTCACGGTCAGGAGCACGCTGCCCACGGAGATGTTCTCCTGCCTGGTCACCGTCATGGGGTCCGGGTAGAAAACCGGACCCTCGTTGACATCCAGGACGGTGATGTGGACAGTGGCTGTGGAGCTGGGGCCGTAGGAGACATCGGGCACCAGCGGGTCCTCGTTTTCTACTTTGATCAGCAGGGTGTGAAAGGCGGAAATCTCGTAGTCCAGGGGCTGGAAGGCAGAGACGGGAGGCTCAGCAGGTGTATCTTCTACAAAAGGCAGAAGATGCCTTTGCCCCAAGGCCCCGTGACACCCCACGAGCCGACGTGGGTGATCAGGGATGGATCCAGGTTTTGTGGGCTAATCTGAATGCAATGTGGGGTCCTCCTTAAGGATATGCAACATACAGACACAGAATTTGGGATGGATGCTGGTAGGGTTTTTTTGTTTTTGAGATCAAGAAGTAAGTGACAACAATGATGTGAGCCTCAGAATTCTGGGGCCCCTGTCTGAGACCTCTTTAGATGACGCCCTTGCCCCCTGACGTTAAAAGTTTTCCTACCTGGAACCCCATGACTCCAACACTCAGTGGGGTTTGGGGACAAACAACTCTGAAACCCAAGCTTCGCCAGCTACGGGGTGGCCCTGCCTTGGTTACCATGGGGGGGGGGAGGTCGAGTGGAAAAGGCAGCCCCAAAGTCCATTCTCAATGTTTGAGGCTGGAGATGGGACAGCAAGTAAAGGAGAGTTTCTCCTGGCATTTCCGGGGAGGGCGTGGTGTCGGGAAAATGACTGGAGAAGATTGGAGACATGTGGGGTTAAGCCTCTGGGCCCTTCCCCACCTTTGGGCATTTAAAAACAGGCAGGGAATTTTCAATGGTCACCATGACTCAGGGGCTCTGTATTCAGATACCGGGCAGGAATTACGAGACCTGGGACCCTCCAGCATGATGGTGGAGGGTCCCGGCCCCAGGGTCACTGAGATTGGTCCATTCTAGGTGATTTTGCAAAGGATGCCAACAGAACCCACCTCCCCCAGCGCTGTGCAGAGTAAACCAGATCACGTTCGGGGAACCCCACTGCTGACATTATTAATATGGGGGTCCTGCCCATTATGAACGACGCGGACGACATTCGCCTGGCTACTCTCTTTCCAAACCACAGGATGATGCACGAGTGACATTTCCTGTCACCGAGGATGTGTGGGGAGACATTTAGGTCAGATGAGGGCAGTCTGTTTATTTCAAGTTATTTTCCTAATGCTGACTGGGAGGATGGGTAGTTAACGACTCAGACCCAGGGCACAGGGATACTTTTGCTGGAAGGGCAGGACCAAAGTGAGTGCAGGGAGCTGGCTGGCACTCGACCAAAAGGAAGCAAATGATGGACAGGTTGTAAGGGCCACAGGAAGTGGGAGCAGCATGAGACCGGGAAGCTGGGCAGAGAGCCCTGTGAGCGCACATGCGCGTGCACACACACACAGGAAATGCTGACACAGGAAATGCTGACACAGGAGTGCTTCCTGGTGGTAACAGGACCCTCTCTCCGCACCTGCAGCAACTCCCAGAGGGACTTCAGGAGTTAACAGATGTAATGCTCTGGGCACGGAGGATCTACCCAGTTAGGTTTTGGTTCCCTCCCTGTCACACAAGAATACTTCACCCTCCATCCCTTTCCAGTAAGAGATTTCTGTCCCTCCCGAGTGACGCCCCAAATACGCGACCTGGGTGATCTGATGTACATTTCAAACTGGGGCCCAGGGCGTTGCCCTGCTCGGAAGCCATTCATCCCAAATCTAGCCCAGCTGATTTTTCTACCACGATGAAAAGGCCACCAGGCTGGGGTTTCTTCCCTTTTTGAGCCCCACGGGGCTTGGAACAGCAGAATTTGGGCCTGGGGTTGAGGCTGACATGGTGAGCGGGAGGGCTGGGCCACTTGTAGGATGGAGTGGGGCCGCCCCGGGCGGGGAGAGAAGATCGGGGTCCCCAGGGGAAGTGGCCTGGCTGATTTGCAGATGGCCTTTAAATAATATGGCTAAAATGTGTGTGTCTTTACATGGTAGGTACAAGGGCGTACATTTCTGTTGGGTAAGTACAGGTGTGCCCTTAAGAGTAAGCACGCGCATACGCGTTTTTACATGTTAGATGTGCATTCGTGTTTGTCTATGTTAGATGTGTACGTGTGTGTATGTGCATGAATGTGTGTATGACAAGGGTGTGTGTGCGTGTGCATGTGTGTGTGACAGCTCTTTCTGGGTTCCCTGAGACTCCAACCAAGTCTGGAAGCAGAGCCTGAGGCAGGGATTTGGAGTTTTATTTACTGGCTCCAAATCTCTCTTCTCAGAAGAGAGGGAGGGAGCAAGGTTGTGGTTTCCGCTCGAGTCCAGCTGCGGCCCAGTGCCAGGGGAGCTCTGGAACTTTCCCTGACTACCAAATCAGCCCCATCTCAGGGCGGGGGCTGGCCTTTTGCCTCCCTCTGCACTCAGGCGCAGGCTGCAGGCTCTCTCCAGTAGGCAGAGCCCGCGTTCCCCTTCTGGTGAAGGCAGTTCTGCTGGGAAGATGGAGGCTGGGAGCGGTTATCTGCCAGCACTCGGGGCCCTGGCAGTGGCTGCTCCCACCTAGTCAGCGACCCGGTGGGTGCATTAGCCTCCTAGGGCTGCCACAACAAAGGACTGGGTGGCTTAATAATACAGAAATCGACCGTCTCACGGTCCGGGAGACCAGAAAGTGCAAAATCAAATGTAGGCGGGGCCGTGCTTGCTCTGGAAACTTTAGGGGGACCTTCCCTGCCTCTCCCTGGGGTTCTGTGGCCTTTAAAGCCACCCCACTCCCATCTCTGCCTCTGCGGCCACATGATTCCTGTCGTATCCTTACGGGAACAGGGTCCTGCGGGAGGAGGGCCCACCGTCTCCACCACGACCTCAACTAATCACATCTGCAGTGACTCTATTTCCAAATATGGCCACATTCACGGGAGCAGTGGGTAAGGACTTCGAAATATCTTTTCTCGGGGGACACAATTCAATCCATACCAGTGGGGCACCCATGGCTCCCCAACCCCCACAACATACATGTCTGGTTTTCACCACCACCCTTCATTCCATCCCACAATATTATTTATCCCTTAAATAATCCCTTATTAATCCTTTAAATAACTTGGACCTGAGGGTACACCTACTGTGTGCTAGGACTGCTCTGTGCGCATCAATGCACCCAATCCTCACTTCATGTCATAATAGTGGGTGTTTTTAGTCCCCTTTTGTTGATGAGGGAACAGGCTCAGAGAGGTCGAGTAACTCAGTCAAAGTCACACAGCTAATCAGTAGCACCAAGCCATGCTCTGGCCTGGAGCGTGTGACGAGAAAGGAAGGAGAATTGACACCCCTGAGTGCAACACTGGCCTCGGGGCATGGGGTGGTGGTTTGAGAAGTGATCAGTGAACAGAGGGAGGACAGAGGGGGAGTGAGTCGCACAGTGCCTTTCTGGAGGGCAGGGCCACTCCAGTGCTCGTTCCCATCTGCACGGTGCGAGCTGTAAAAATGCCAGTGCGTTCCCCGGGCCAGGACACTGGGAGCTGGTGCAAATTGGCTCTCTGCTCCCGGACCCTGCCCTGGCTCACGCTGGATGAAAAGGCCCTCTTTCATCTTGGGCATAAGACTTTAGGGATGTGATCTGTCTGCTGTAGGGTCTCTAGATCAGGGAGGGGAGGGAATCGGAAACACTTCCGATAAAGTTCCAGAGACTCCATCTAATTACTGTTTCATCAAGTGTCAGGTAAGGGTGTGGATGAGTGTCATGGAGACTGGAAAGGCTAGGGAAGCCATCCCACACGGGAAAGGTAAAGAACCTGGGGCCTGCTGTCTGGAAGAGGGAGGGCTTGAAAGTGATCCAACAGTGATTTGCAAGCCTATTATGGGCTTGGGGATCAAGGCTTTCTGGATGTTTCCATCTCCTCCGGGGACAGAAGAGATAATACACTTAAAATGCAGGGTGGATTATGTTCAGCTGAAAGGGTAACTCGCTGGCAGTTTTGGAATAGGTTTACAAAGCAACTAAGAGCATTCCTGAGGAGAAGGTTTTAAAGAGGAAGGAGGTACTTGCTTTCCAGAACTGTTAGGGTTTGGTCCTGCAGGGAGGTGGGACTCCCCTGGGAGCCACATAATCCTGAAATTTCTGCTCATTCTTCAGTATGCTAACTGCTAACTGGTTAGGGCACAACTGCTCATTGCCCAGTGACCGTGCCCACCCCATGCTCCCCTACCCATCTCTTCCTGCAGAGGTCCCAAAAGCCAGCTTCCTTGCAGCTGAGGATGGGCATGTGTTACCTGGTCAATGAAACATCATGGGAAATTATCTGAAAAATCACTGGAAAAGATATTTCCTTTCCTGATGAGAGGAGAGGGGTACTCGAGAGCACTCCCTCTTGTGCGCCTGGTTGCCTTCTTGTTCCCTGCCTTAGAACACGTTATGTCTGGGGCTTTGGCAGCCACTTTGTGTCCAAGAGGAAAAAGCCAGAAGCATTTACAGAGCCCCCTGCTGGCTCTCTGACATCCTGAGCTGCAAGCCAATCCTAGACTGACCTACCTTCATCTAGTTATGGAAATCATTAAATTCTCTTTATTATTTAAGCCACTATCAGCCTGATATTCTGTTACTTGGACCTGAGGGCATTCCCAATGAAGCACTGGGTTGCTGGCAAGGTGAAAGCATGGGGAATAAGGCCAGGCCTGCCTGTAGAAAGTTGTCCTGGGGCTTCAACTCAGGTGGGCTGAGAAGCAGAGACAGCCTGAGGCCCTTAGGAATTCACATGGCAATTAGCCAAAGGGTGGAGAAGTCTCCATTTTATTTCTGAAGCAAAGGGACTCCACTGACTGGTAAAACTGAGGTCCAGAGGGAGTCCCAGGTGCCGCAGGCACCTCCTCTACAGGAATTTGCAGGTGCAAACTCGCCCTCCAGCAGCGCTCATCCACAAGGCTATGCTCCATGAACCCCAGCATTGCCTGGGCCCCTGGCACCTCTCCCTCACATGGTGACCCAGCGGGCATGTGTGGGAGGGGCCCGGGAACCTGGGTCGTAACTAGCTTCCCAGGTGACACTCCAATATGCTAACATTTCAGACTCAGAATCAGGGCCACAGTTGCGACGTGGGGAGACGAGAACATCCCTTCGTGACTCCGGTTTTCTC
The DNA here is from genome assembly GCA_028533885.1 of Nasua narica. NCBI lineage: Eukaryota > Metazoa > Chordata > Mammalia > Carnivora > Procyonidae > Nasua > Nasua narica. The sequence continues at coordinate 45,629,891 of CM052803.1, read as the reverse complement.
CTAGGGTCTGTTTCTCAAGCTTTCATACACACAGGCCCAGGAGAACTGCGCTCTTCTCGAATTTATGATGGGGCTGTATATGTACCCAAGCTTTGTCTTCCAGCTGCAGGTTTGGAAAACTGCCCGACTGTGTTTAGGGATACAGGCCCGAATGCCACAGCCCGAGACTGGCAGTTTGTAGGAGAGCCGCGTCAGGAGCTCCTGAAGACCTTGCCGTTGCCCGTGCTATCAGGGGAGACCCGGGAAGCCCCATGGGGTCTTCTTCTCAGCCAGACCTCTGAGGTTCGATATGAATCAAGTCCTGGAAAGAACGGGGCTTGGGAGAAACCCAGCCCCTCCTCCTTCGGAGGAAGAGGGAAGCCTCTCTGAGATCTGCCGTTCTCAAGGGCCCTGGGTCCTGCCCCTGGGGAAGGGTGTAGAAATCTGCATGGGATCCTGCTCGAGGCTCGGTATCAACCTCCCAGTATGATCCTGGCGGATCCCTGGAAACTTATGGGGCAAAAGAGACCTCACAGATGTGTGTAAACTAAGGACCTCGGGGGGGAGAGGATCCTGGCTTACCCACGTGGAATACTGGAGTCACAGAGGTCCTTGAAGGAGGGAGGCAGGGAAGTCAAAGGAAGAAATAGACATGAGATGGGAGCAGAGAAAATTAGGATAATGCTGCCTTTTGGCCTGGAGATAGGAGAAAGGGCCACAGAGCAAGGAATGTGGGTGGCCTCCAGCAGCTGGGAAAGACAAGGTCATGGATGGTCCCTTAGAGCCTCCAAGAGGACTCGGCCCGCCAACCTTACCCCTGTGAAGCTAATTTTGGAGCTCTGCCCTCCAGAATTTATTTAAGAGACCCTCAGTCTGAATTGCCTAAGGCCACCAAGGGTGCGGTCACTTGCGATGGCAGCCCCAGGACAAGGCATGGGCTCCAAGGGCCAGTCACTGTTTGTCTCCTGTTTTTAAGAGAACAACCCGGATTCTGCTCAGACAGACTGAAAAGACGTGTAATGATCCACATTTTTGATCAGAGATCTTTAAAAAAAACCTTCACCTGTCCTGTTTTTGCACATCTTTGTTAATTCATCATTAATCATACGGAGAATCTCGTTTAAAAATTAACTTGCCCCGGGTGTGGTGCATGAACAATGAATCTTGGAACACGGAAAAAATAAAATGAAATTAAAAAAAATATATGGGGCGCCTGGGTGGCTCAGCGGGTTAAAGCCTCTGCCTTCGGCTCAGGTCATGATCTCAGGGTCCTGGGATCGAGCCCCGCATCGGGTCCTCTGCTCGGCGGGGAGCCTGCTTCCCCCCCCCAACCCCCGCCGCCTGCCTCTCTGCCTACTTGTGATCTCTCTATCAAATAAATAAATAAAATCTTAATAAATAAATAAATAAAAATTAACTTTTTTTTTTTTTTAAGTTTACACATGCCTTTGAGTTTCCTGGAACCTGTGAAACGGTCGGTTTTGTGGCTGTGAGGATATAAATACACCTTTAAGCCCTGAGCCTTTTTCTTTTTCCACCACAAGAGGAGGAGACTGGGGCTGCCTTCTCCTTGACTTTCCCCGGCCAGGAGGCCCTCCGCCTGGTGAGGAGGGAGGAGCGTGGGAAGCGCCCTTACTTTGACTACGGACAGCATCCCCTCGTTGGTCTGAGGGTTGGTGTGGATCTCGAAGCTCTGGCCCGGGTTTCCGTTGATGATGGTGTAGGCAGCCCTCCATGCGCCTGTGGTGGGGTCGTCCTTGTCCTCAACCGTCAGGTTGACGATAACCCCTACGGCTCCTTCCTCGACGGTGGCTTGAAACTGCACACAGAGCAAATGGTTACGGTCAGTATTTAGCAGAAACAGCACCGGCCCTTTATGGAGCCCATCTGACAGGCCCAACAGTGGGTCCCTGACCCGCATCCCCTCATTTCACAGCGAACGATGCAGGAGGGTTATGCGCCGTGCCCGGCCGAGCCAGCAGATGGTCCGCTCCTCCTCTCAGCCTTCCCCCGCCCCCGCACTGAGCCGATGTCAGGAGACTGCCTTCTCTCCTGCTGAATGTGGCTGGAAATGATACTCGGCGGCTGGGAACAGCTAGCCCTTCCCGGTGCCTCTCCTTCCACCTGTCTACATGCAGACGGTGCAGCCACAGGGGGAGGAATGTGGGTCCCGGGTCCCCTCGCCCGTCCCGAGCTGTTGTTGAAGGAAAAATGGACTTCTACGGAATTCGAGCCTTTATACAATTTTGTGTGTCTTTACTCTCGCAACCCCACTGACCCTAAACAACAAGGTCACCAGGGATCCGGGGCACCTCCCGTGCACATGGAGGGACCGGAGCTGAAATCCTGAGTTTGACTCCACGGCCTCTGCTCGCTTGCACCCTCTCCTCTAAAGAAGAGAGCCGATTTCACCCGCTCTACCCCTTCCCCACAAAAGTAGGACTTTAAAAACCCATTTTCTAAGGAAACATATAACTCAGTTGTTTGGAGCCTGTTGTACCCGTGTTTTTATTGTAATACATCTGCAATACTTGTTGCAAGTAGGTGTCGTGAAAATAAATCAATAAATGAAAAATCAGCTTTCCCATAGATAGAGAATTTCATGAGCTATCATCAGCACATTCCTTTGAGCTGGAAGCATAAAGTATTGTTTTGGTGCTCACCTCTGACACACTACAGGTGAACAGTAATCTGTTTGCAAATATTTTACAAACAAGTAATACCAATAAGCTGACAAGAAGAAGAAATATCTTGGAATTTCAATTAGTAGGAGAGTGAGTCTCAAGACAATGAGGCGATGTCAGAAAGCCCTTGTGTTCAAAGAGAAGTAATTTGAGAAATGGGGTTTCAAAAGCAGTGGCTGATTAATTGACTTGCAAATCATTAATCATAAGCCTTAATCTTGAAGCCTTAGGGGGCTGGGGCGGGGACGGGAACTAATTTGTCTACCACACCTCAGCACACCTGGGTGGGCTGTTTCCTTTCTGCGAAGGGGGCGCTGGGAAATTCTTGGAACCTGATCTCAGGATGGAGAGTAGCAGAGGCAGGGAGGGATCGAGAGGGTGCGGTCACACCAATGGGGCTCTGGGCGACGATGAAGTCGATCTGATTCCTGTCTAAGGTGTCCTCTCTTCTAGCTTTCCCTCTTTCTCACAAAAATCAGGGAATTCCTAAGCTTCGATCTAGACGTGGTTCGGTTCTCAGCCCTGTCTGCACTTTGGAATCTCTCTGGGAGTTTTTTTTTTTTTTTTTAAAATACCTGGGCCCTATTCTAATTCAGTGGGTTTGGGGTAAAGCCTGAGATTAAATATTTTCTTAGCCTGCCCAGATAATTCTAGTATGCAGTTCGGTTGAGAAAAGCATGCCAGAGTCCAAGGTCAAGAACGGGAAGGAGGTGTCAGTGCTGAGAGAAGTTGTCTGAGCTCTGTGCTGAGGGCCTGTGGTCCATCTGTGGCTCAGTAGGAAGGAAGCTGGGGTCAACCCGTGCTGTGGGCCCCACGTCCATGATGCTGTCTAATCCGTCCAGATACGGATGAAGAAAGAGGCCCAGAGAAGGAAGGCAAGTCCAGAGTCCTTCAGTGAACCAAAGGTCAAGTCCATGTCTCCCAGATTCCTGTAATCTCTGCTTGTAACAAGTTCTATTACTCAAGACCCCCATCGCCCTTCACTCCTGCTGTGGTCTGGCCACTGATCATACCAGACCTCAGCTCATGACCTGTCCTCGTGATTCTTCTGACACCTGTACCTTAGGACTCTGGGTGGGTGATGATGCGGGCACGGGGAGGGCCCAGACTGGAGGACGCTGCCATCCAGCCGACTGACGGAGGTGCAGTCACACCCAGGACCGAGGTGAGGGGTTGCTTTGTCAAAGTGGATGAGGGTCACATTGCGCGTGAAGACACAACACATCAGGACTTGAGGAGGCTGGAGGCTCAGTGAGGGCTGTCCTGCCCACGGCTTTCTCCCCAGCCCCTCACATGATGCTAGGTGCAGAGAGGGGCCCTGTAAATATTTGTCGAATGAGTCGGTGGTCTTAAATACAGGGGGCGGGACCTGGCATCAAAGGCCAGGCGGAGAGGACACGTGAGGGGTTCGGCTCTACGGGAGCCATAAGAGGGACCGGCTGGCTGACTGATGCCTGACCCTGCCACGTACTGGATGTTCCAGAAGGGTAGGGATGGTCTGACCTCCCTTGTTCCCCAGGACATCGCTAGCGTAGCCGCCTTAGGACTTTCATGGGTCTTGGGTAATTTCACCTTCATTGGCCCTTCCCACCGGAATAGATTTTTATGAATTTTAAAATTTTCATTTTTTTCTGATGTGAGGAAAAAAAAATTAAAATTTTCTTTGACCCTGAAAGTTCATTTTCTTCTGTTTTTAGGGCCCTCTGGCTCCTGATGGATGACTCAGCCCTGATCCCCAGTACATAGCACAGTACTGGATGCATGAAGATCTGATGGACGGATGGAGGGATGGGTGGGTCTGTAAAATTAATATTTAAGCCAGGTCTAAGTGTGCAGCTCTTCCCAGGACACTTTTTTTTTTTTTTTTAATGTCTGTGGCACCTACCATAGGGGCTGGCATAGAAGACCCTTTTAGTGTGTGAGCAAATGACTCCAAAGGGAATAATGTGGGATTGTTTTAGGAATTCTCACAGTGTGTATTGTGACCTTAATACATCCTTAGATGGAGTAATGTGTCCAAAGCTACATTTACCTACCATCCATTCATCCATCTATCATCCACCAATCCATCATCCATCCACCCCCCCATCATTTTCCATCTATTCTCCATCCATCCATCCATTTATCTGCCTTCCATCTATCATCCATCCATCCATTCTCCATCCCCACATTTATCCATCCATCCATCCATCATCTGTTTATCCAACTGTCCATCCGTCCGTCCATCCATCCATCCGTCCATCCATCCTCCATCATCTATCCATCCATCCACCCATCCATCTACTCATTTATCCATCATTCTCTATCCATTTATCCATCCATCCATTTATCTTCCTTTCTTCCATCTATCCATCCGTCTTCCAGAGAGACAGACAGATAGAAAGCCAATGATTATTTGGTGAGTCGCTTCTGTGTGCCAGGCACGATATAGTCTAAATTCTAGGGAAATGCTAGAAAACAAAGTAGACACGGCATATGTATGATTATAAAACCGTGCTAAATGTTAGGAAAAAAGTAACACTGAGCCTGTAGCTTGAACGGGGAGTGGTGAGAGGGAGTGGGTGCCCAGTCTGGGGAGAGTCTTTAGGGAGGAATTCCCTGAGAACTGAAAGCAGAGGAGGAGTTAATAAGGGGAAAGGAGAGCGAGCACTCCCGGCTCCTGGGACAGCAGGAGCAAAGGCCAGTGGTGGAGGGAGCACGGTAAGAAACCGAGGGAGGGTGGGTGTGGCTGGAGTGCAGGGAAGGGCTGGGGAGAACAGTTTGCCATTAGACTCCAGAGGAGAATTGAGTCAGATCAGGCAGGGCTTTGGGGGGCCACAGAAAGGCACTTGGAATTTATCTTCAAAGTAAAGTGGAGTCTAGTCAAGGAACTGGGTTATGTTTAAATCTCCTCTTGAGAGAATTCAGAAAAAAATCTTTAAATATAGAAAACATTCAACACAATTATTATGGTCTTTGTTAAGACCATTATCTGATTCTTGCATAAACTACAAAGCCAGTTTCCTTGAGCATCCATTTGGAAACTCATTACTGCTTAATTAAATACTCATTCTATTAATTCTATTCAATGTTTTAACCCCATTATGTAATTCAAGATGGAAAATTAAATAGATTAAAATGAAATAGTACCATTTTATATTTCTATAGCAATGCTCACTTTGTGATTTAAAAACAATAGACAGACATTAATTTAGCATACCAGAGCAGGAGGTATTATTGATTGTAACATTACTTCCTTTAATTGGAAAAAATAGATAAAGTCACTTTTCTGTTAAACTGTGCGGCAAATCAAATACCAGACGCAAAATGTATTTTTACATAATCAGTGTGGGTGACTGGCTTGGGACATTCTGAGGCTCGTTAGCTCTCTCCCTTGCATTCAGAACTGAATATCTCATTCTGCTTTCTTTGACAACATGGGGTGAGTTTGGTGACGGACCTTTAGGAAGAGAATGCCTGGAACTTCCAGAAAGGTCATCCATCACCAGGGGGAAAAGGGGTTTCCATTTTATTTTACACCAAGAATAAATGCTCTTCCTCATTGAGCAAATGGTTGGTTTTAAGTTAAGGTTAACCTGAAATTGGAAATAATAATCAGAAGAGTAGAAAGCCACAGGTAGGGAGGAAGTGACAGTGTGTGACTTTAAGGAACAGGACATCTACAAGCTTGCATGTTTGACAACTGGATTCCAGGTTCATGAACTGTCAGCCATGACATTGCATAGATGGTGATCTTGAAAAGTTGGGGATGTAGTCATTTGGGCCCTGGCTTTGGGAAATTAAATGATAAGTTTCCAAAAAAGTTTTATAAACTTGAATTTCTCTTCGTGAGGTTAAAAGTGTGCGGGACAGATGATGAGAAATTTAACTTGCAAACAATTTTATGAGTCTATATTTACATAAAGGATAGAGCTCATTGGAAAAAATCCGATCTCTTGCTGGTAGCCTAATGGGTAGAAACTGTGCTAGGACTATGATAATACGTTTAAGGATCTTGGCCCATTGCCTGGCATAGGGTAAGGACTCAGTATTTGTTAGTGAGGATGATGAGGATGGATTTTGTTTTCTATCATATGAAATTCTTACTAGTAAATTGGAGGGTATGGCTTAAACGCCTGTGACTCTTTCTGTTCTTATAGTCTGTCTTTTAACGTATAATCTACATAGAGACCTTATATCCCTGCAATTGGTGTGGAGAAGCTCTTCTCTTTTCAGTTACGTGTATCTGACACTCACATACTTGCTTATCCCTGATTTTCTCTAACAACAGCCCCCTTATTGCCAAGGCAAATGATGTTAACCTACAGCACCCATTTAGAAGGGATAGTTGTATTAGATATCTGGTTTCCTTCTATCTATAATTAGGATTCACCCCAGGATATAGAAAAATGAAAGAACTCCTTCTAGTAAATATCTTTTAAGTGTCTACTGCATGCCGAGGAGTCCACCAAAGGCAGGAAATATAGCAGTAAATGAAAGGGACACTATTCTCTCCCCTCAGGGGCTTGGAGCTCAGTAGATTGACACATTTCCTCCCATTCACCCCCTTCCTTTATATATTTTGTTGACCTATGACATGGCCAAACATTTTGTTTTCTACCATTTCTCCACTGTCATACATCCAAAGCTGCACCTGTAGCCAATTCAGATGCTTTTACATTTGGACAGGATTCAGTTTCCACCTAACGGTAATTTCAGTACATGGTGGTGGATCATTTGGATAGTCATATGGAGAGAAAAATGAATCTTGATCCCTACCTCATACCATACACAACATGTAAAAGGTAAAACTATAGAAGTTTTAGAAGAGAACATAGGGGGACATTTAAATTCACCTTATGGTTAATGTTTATGGGTACTATATATATATATATATATATATAATATATATATAATATTTTAAGTATGCAAAATAACAAAATATAAAATATAATTATGTATGTGAAGTTCACACAAGAGAACATACATTATATTTAAACAAAAATTTTAACAAGTACACAGAGTTCTAATAAAAGTTCATTTAGTATTTTAAAGAAGCCTTTATGTCTGGGAATTAACAACAGAGACCCACGTGGGTCTCTGAAGGTGCTTGGCTAAAAACCTTTAGCCAGTCCTCAAGAACTGGACCTGCTGAGTCCTTCCCTAGCCATGCCCCAATAAGACATGCACAGACAGGCCCCAAAATGACTATAGAACCAAGATAGGAGGAGAACATTCAGGAGCCCACCAGACCATAATGGCCCCAGTCATTGGTATATCGGACTCTTTTCTCCATTTGGTTAAACTTCTGTCATCTCTAAATATCCCTTTCTCTTTGAAGATGAGGAGCGGTGCCAGAACTTCGGTTTTCAACACTCATGGAAGACAATTCACGCAGTGAGAAGCAAATCCAATGCTAGAGCTCGGCGTCCCAGCAACTATAAGCAGAGACTTCCCTGTCCTTTCAAGCAGAGATAGCTAGGGGCATGTTCGTCCCAACTGTGAGCTTCTGGCGAATGAGGTTTTTGGCTCTGATTTCCCAAAATGCCAGATTTTTCATAAGGTGAGAGCACTATAAGTAGACATTAAATTTTGGGATTTTTTTTTTAATTTTTGAGAGCGAGCACACGTGAGCATATGCATGTGTGAGCAGAGGGTGGGGGGTGCAGAGGGAGAGGGAGAGAGAAGAATATTAAGCAGGTTTCATGTTCAGTGTGGAGCACAATGTGGGGCTTGATCCCAGGAGCCGTGAGATCATCACCTGAGCTAAAACCAAGAGTTGGACACTTAACCTACTGAGCCACCCAGGTGCCCCATTTTGGGACCATTTTTATCTATGAAATAAACACCTAAGAGGAGACGATGTGTGTGTACATGTGTCTGAGATTAGTGGCTAGGTCTTCTCTCTTCTCATTGAGAAAAAGACAAGTGAACCAACTGTAGTTCAAATGGAAGAAATAATAGAATTCTATGTGGTGGAGGTCAGTCTTCCTTTTCTGAGGATCCTTAAAGAAGATCCCAGCCCCTGCTGAGAAGAGTGTTCTAGGAGGCCATTTGTGTCATGGGATCCCAGCTTCCTTGGCCAGAGCTGACTGGGCCCAAAAGTGGCCCCTAACTCACAGGTGACCAATCCATTGTCTGCCTCAGGAACAATCAAGATGATTCTCTAAGAATGTGAACTCAGAGAAATAGAGGCTATAATCAGAGAGTAAAGAGTTCTCAAATTCTAAGTTTCTGAGTAGCTGAGCATGGGGTGACCTTTTTTTTTTGTTCCTCGGACACCGATGACTAGATGCACAGAGAAGCAATAGAATGGACACACTGATAGAAAAATGGGAGAGCCCAGGCCACTCAAAAGACAGATGGGGAAGCATCCTTGGGTCTCCCACTGGTTTTCCAAACCCACCCCCATGGCCCCGAGGTTCCCTACACCCCTTGTCTACTGGATGCTTCTGGGCCTGTCAACGGCCCCATCTTCCCCAGCCACTTTGAGTGGGCCTCTGGTCCTAACGGGGCCCTGGGGAAACCAACTCTGGCAGATGTCTGCCATTCTCAGCAAGTAAATGTGGCCTTTTTGATGAAGATTTGGGTTCCACAGATGTCTCCTCAAGGATCCTTTTTCACTTCGCTATAGAGAATTTCAAACATTTATAAAAGCAGCCAGAATAAAGAGCTCCATGTGCCCATCATAGGCTTCAGAGATTTTCAACTCGTGCCCCACTGTGCTTCAGCTACACGCCCACGTCTCCCCATTCCTGTATCATCTGGCACAAATCCCAGACGTATCACTGTATCTGTAAATATGTCATTGTGTGGCTCTAAAAGATAAAGGCTCTTCTTAAGAAAACATAATCACAGTCCTTTCTGGATCTGACTAGCATTAATTTCTTCTGATAATTACTGTTTTTCTTTTGTGCCAGATACTTTGATAAAAGCATTTGCATGTTCTCTCTACTATGGAAAGAGAGAGTACCTACAAGCTCTGGGAAAGGATGGTTATAAAGGGGCCTATTAGACTTTCCCCTGTGTTGTCAGAGTTTTCTCAATTCAGTGTTCAGGCAGGTGAAGAAACGCAACTGGTTCAACAATAATAAGGAACAGACAGCTCAACAACAAAGCAACCCGCTCCCGAGTGAAGAGCACTCTCCAAGATTCCCTGGCATCCCAGGCGATGCGGTTCTTGATCCAGGGGGGTGGGCAATACCCAGATTCCCCCTGGTTGTTGCGACCCACCTACCCAGAGAAGCTTTGGGCTGAAGGAGAGCTCTGTGCCTGGAGGGCTGCCATCTGTGGGTCCCCTTCCGCCAGGAAGCAGGTGGACGGGCCAATAGGCAAGAGAGGGAGACGATATTCACTGTGCGCTCTGGCAGGGGCCATTCCCCTTTCCCACCCTGTGCACACGTCTCTATGTCTGCTCATTCCCCATAAGGAGCAGCTTCGTGTTGCAGACACATGGGAGGGGCTGTCAATGACTTTCAAGGACAATACCCAGCCAGGCCTGCTCTCTGGGGGCCTGGAAATGCACCTGCTAATGCTCATTTCTTCCCCTCCATGATCTTGCCTGCGGAGGCCCCTCTGATCTGCCAAATACACACATCTACGCGTGCGACTAAAGCAGTGAGTTTTCAGGAAGAAGAGGCTCAGATAACAAAATGTGCCTTTTCCTTCATGAAACAAAATGATGATGACACAGAGCCACTGAAGACTGACCGGAAACGAATGCAATCGAGGAGCAATTGTCAAACTGTGTTCCTGGGAACTGAGGACGTTTGAGGGATGGTACGGGAGTTCTTCCAATGGATCTGATCTTTTCCCCGCAAACAGTAAGACTTAAACAACCTGGATCATGTTTTGTCTGTTTGCTATATTACATTTGCTGCTCAAGATTTTGCCTGAAAAAAAAAATGTTTTGCTGTAAAAAGAAGTTTGCAAATCACTGCCTTCGGGAATTCATGCAATAAATATTACATCAGGTAAAGAGAGAAAAATTAAAAACAAGGAGCCAAGAGGCCCACATTCTTTCTTTTCTGAATGCCAGGTGTGGACACATTATTCCATTTGACAGCAGCATCTCTCCCTCGCTAGAGTGTCTCTCTTTAAAAAATGAAAGAGAAAGCAAAACACATTTGTACATCTGACGAGATAATTGGAAATAGTTTAATTTTGGGATGCAAAGAGATTTTTTGTAGAGATATGCATCCAACCGCAAACATTTGAATCTGGATGAAGAATGACTTTGTTTTAGGAGCAGTAGCACGGTGGGCTCCAGAGACTTTGGAATTGGGTTAATGCAATTCTGCAAATTTGTAGGAGTAGGAACTTCGGTGAAGTGGGGCAATTTTGGGCTTACCTCTAATTCATGGGTAAATCTTATAATGTCTCTGAGTCCCTGCCTGAATATCTGAGATGCGGGGTATCGGACTAGAGTAGTTGGTTCTGAACACTCATTACATATCAGAATCACTTACAAACCCTTCAAAACTATGGATGACCTGGGGTCCTGCATTCACAGGTGCATTCTTGGGTGGAGCCCAGGAATTGATATTCCTCCGACATGATTTCATTGAGCGCAGCTGCTTGAGATGACTATAAGGTCCCTTCCTGGTGCTATGATCAGGGGTTAAAAAGAGCTTCATGATCCCCTCCAGCTCACGTTAGGTCCTAATAGATGAAGAACCCATTGTAAGAGCCAAAGGATGGCACTGGTGGAGAACCTTGAGAACTCTTCCTTCTACACTCATGGGGTTATCGGAGGTGCTAAGCAGAGCAGTGGAATACATTTATTTGCCAATGAACTCACAGGGCTAGCACCCAGAGGTCATGGTTTTCATTGTCTTGAAGAGGAATCTGATGCCCATCAGCAGTTACCCCATTCCCCTCCATCTGGCTCCTAACAACTACGAATCTGCTTTCCGTCGCCATGGATTTACCATTCCTCGTATGGTGTCGCCATGGATTTACCATGACCTCTTGTACAATGGAACCACGCAACAAGTGGCCGTTTGTGTCCAGCTTCTTGCACTGAGTGCTTTCGAGGCTCCCCCATGTTGTAGCAGACATCAGTCCTTCGTTCCTTTTTATGGATGAATACTATTCCACTGTACGAACAGACCGCAGTTTACAGACCCCTTCATCTGCTGATCAATATGGCTGTGGTGACCAATGCTGCTGGGACTATTCGTGTACAAGGTCTGGTGTGGACTTGGGTCATCCTTCTACTGGGTAGATAGCTAGGAGCGGACGAGCTGGGATGTGCGCTGACTCCATGTTGGTGGGGGTGTGGACTGACGTCATTCGTCAATGTGTGTAGATCTTACGCTCCCCATTTCAAACACACGGGACTGTGTCCTACTGGCTGGCTTCCAGAACCTGCTACCCCCTGGTCCCTTGGGAGGAGAGGCTATACTTGAGAACAAGACCTCTTCCCTTTGAATGGCAGGAGGTTTGGGGAAGGAGAAGTATCAATGAGAGCCTTATCTCTTTCAAATCCTTTGGCCAACCCACTGGGTGCACCCTCCTCTTTCCCACGTTGTGCGGGGTACTTCTCAGGGTAAAGCAGACATGACACAGCCTCCTGGAGCTCATGGAGAGCAAGCCTTCCTTCCTACAAGCCACCTGCAGCCGGTTCTAACCAGACAAAGTACATCTCTAATCTCCCGAGCTGTGGGAAAATCGACACACTTGGTTAGGCTCCTGATGTTAACACCCCAGCACAAATAAGGACAAGAGAAACCTTCTGCTCTCATTACAAGGGATTTGTACAAATTCATACATGGAATTGACTTACAGCTTCTAATTTATATTTAAATCCCAAATGTCTTAGTCAGAAGAAACTGCTCTATATCTATCGTCTGTGTCTGCACCATTGATTCGTGCTTCAAACAGACCCCGCGGACCCAACTGTAATTCCCATCGGCATAGCCACATATTTCTTCCCAGAGGTGGCTTATGGAGTCTGAGAACATCGGGGTCCCGCAGGGAGAAGAGACAGATGGGAATCACTCCCTTGGGAATCAGCCCCGATGAGAGATGGAGGCTGAGGAAAGTGATTCTCTGTCGCTTCCCTACTCTGATACCAGGATGGAGAGACGACGGAAGTCTGTGTGGGGACAAGGGTGCCCGATGGCCTTCCCTTACAGACAGAGACAAACGAGGAGAGTGTCTCATTTTAACACCACAAGGAGCTCTATCATCTGTTGGCTGTGCGACTTTGGTCAAGAAACCACCTCTCTGTGTCTTGATTTTCTCATCTGCAAAACGAAAATAATAAGGGTACGTACTCATCTGGGATTGTAATGACGATAAAGCGGGAATATTTATAAAGGTTTAGATGCACGCCTGGCGCCTAGCAGCATATGGCCACTGTTACAATGAACACAGATAAAATGAACAAAGAAATGAAGTTTGTTACCCTGCACATCGTCATAAGGAACATAACCAAAGAAATTAACTTGGCTCTTTGGGGAGATTTTTGGTCACAGTAGCCTAGTCTTGCTAAATAGTATTTCAATATAAAGTTCCCTTTCACATAAACTACTTAGAGTTGGTGGCACTTAGAATCAGAAGTGTCTTATTTTCTGATTGTATTTTCTTTCTTTCTTTCTTCCTTTTTTTTTTTTTTAAAGATTTTGTTTATTTGTTTGACAGAGAGAGAGTGCGAGAGAGAGCTCACACAAGCAGGGGGAGAGGCTGGGAGAGGGAGGAGCAGGCTCCCCGCTGAGCAGGGAGTCTGACACGGGTAGGACCCTGGGATGATGACTTGAGCAGAAGGCAGAAGCTTAACCAACTGAGCCACCCAGGCGCCCCCGATCATATTTTCAATCTAACTTATGGTTTCTCAACCGCAGCACTATTGACATTTTGGGTTGGATGGTGACGTGCTGGGTGGGGCTCAGCAGCCCCCGGGCTTCTGCCCACTGGACGCCAGGCTCGCACACGCTGCAACCATCAAAATCCAGACATGGCCTGACGTCCCCTGAGGTGCGTGTGTGTGTGTGTGTGTGTGTGTGTGCGTGTGCGCGCGCGTGTATGAATTCCTCCCTGGCTCAGAAGCACTCATCTAGCTCAACCAGGCCAGGGGTTCCCTGTAAGCATCTGCCTCGAAATGGCAGCCCACCAGTCCCCCCAGGACAAGATTTGTCCTCACGCCGGTCCCAGATGGAAGTCTCGGAGGTAAACACTGAAATAGCATGATAGCATTTTCTGGAATAACTGAATCAGACATTGCCAGGAACACATTCAAGGGTAAAACCGAAGACTATAATTACTATGAAAATTATTGATGTAGTTTTCATTGCTCTACAATTTTTGAATTAGCGACTGATAATCCCTTTTATAAAAGAAGAAAGGTGGTTTTTCCTGCTTTCCATTCTTCCTGACACTCGCCCGCCTCTCCCTTTTCAATCAACATGCCTCGCGGGGCCGTGTGTGGCCAGGGGACTCAGGCACCACACACAGACCCGGGCGGTAGCCGGGCCACAAGGAGGGACGGGGGGTCCTGACACGGGCGGTCCTGTCCCCCCTAAGGGGCATTCTCAGGGGGCCTCAGAAAATGAGGGCCATTTTCCATTTGGTCCAGTTGGAGCTGTGCAGAGAGTCAAGCTTATGCGGCAATGAGGGATTACTGCCTGGGGCCCAGGGCTTCTCCCCGTCCTTGAAGCCCTCTCCACTGGAACTGTAGGCCTTGGGCCAGGGGCCTGGGCATCACCTGGGAGCTGGTTAAAAATGCAGAGTCGGAGCCGCACCCTAGACCTCTGGAACCAGATCCCAGGTGACAGGGTGCTGAGTCAGTCTGAGAGTTCCCCGCAAGTGCTTCCGCCTACAGCTGTCATCGCTGGTGACCCAGAGGCCGGAGAGATCAGGGACGCCGTGGCCGTGAACTCAGCAGTCCTCCCTCAGCATCCTCTCTCGGTGCCCTCTGTGGTCTGGCTGGAGGGCCCGGCCCCTTCCTGCTGGGTGTGAGCTGCCCCACACCCCCTGGAGAGGGGGGCACCCCCAGCTTTCCTCAGGCCTGTTCAGCTTCCCTTACCCTCCTCGCGAGTCTATAAACGCACGGAGACCCTTCAATTCAAACCAAGCAGTGAAACAAAGGAGCAGCCTCAACCCTGCCCCCTCCCCGCCCCCCAAGAGGGGCCACGTTTCCTCCCCTCCCCTCCCACCGGGCAGGTGCAGACTACTGACTACATCCACACTTGCTGGGAGGGCTGCGGACCATGGAAATAAGCACTGGTCATTCATTCACTCAAGGAACAATGTAAGTGGTCAACGTTGAGATGTAAGGGGTGCAGAAAACATCCTGTTCAGGAATTCTGATTGCGTCTGGTGAACAGGGGCCAAGGAAGCTTTTCGTGGGACCCTCACCCAGCCCCTTGCCCCCCAGGGGACAAGACAGGCCCCTCCCAGTGTGGCTCTAGCTACCTGGGCTGCTACACCTGAGGGGTGCAGGGGGTGGTGAGGAGGGGAAGTGGGCTGGGATTTGAATATGGAAAACAGGAACTCTTAGAGAGCTCAGGAATTTTGAGTAAAGGTGCCATTTTCAGCTTGACTTTTCACTGTCAAGTGACAGGGTAGGGCAGTGGAAATTGCCAGTGGTGTGGAGAGAGCCCATGTGCGAGGAGAGAAGCTAAGGGTGAGAGAGGGGAGATAAGAGACACACATAGATAGAGGGAGAGAGGGAGGGGGAGAGGGAATGGGGGAGGGGAAAGAGGAGGAAGAAGAAAGTGGGGGGAGGAAGAGGGAGTGGGGAGGAGGAGAGAGGGAGGGGGAGGGGAGGGGGGACAGTGGGAGGAGAAGGGAGGGAGGGGGAGGGAGGGAGAGAGAAGGAGGGGGAGGGGAGAGAGGCTGGGGCGGCCCAGAAGACACAGCTTTACAGAAGGAAAAGTGCTAGAGGGGCAGAGCAGGCACAAAGAGGGAGAGGGAGGAGAGGTAAAGACAGAAAGTGGAGGCAAAAGTGGGTGGGGGGAGGGAGAGCAGAAGATGGAGGGGGTGGTTTAAGGTCTCCATGTTGCTCTTTTTAAAGAAGAAAATTTGGGCATATCCAGAGGTTTTTCAGCATTCCCGGGGCCTTTGTAGGTAGTCACAGGGGACAAAGATTTCCGTATCAATAGAAACTCTGCAGTTCAAGCCTATAATCCGATCACTTCCAGCAACAGCAATGCAGATGGGGAACCAGGATCAGGTGGGGAACCGGGAGGGGTGGCTAAGCCCAGGGTGGAGGGTGACAGTGACCACTGTCCCCCCCCAGGAAAGACACTGGCACGTCCTGGGCCCTGCCATTGCCCCTAGTAACGACCATGAAGTCAAACCTTTTTGCAACAGTTTCTAAAAATCAGCGCCTTAGGCAAATTTGAATCCTACCCCCCCACTCTCCCAAAAAAGTGACCCTTAGAAGTCTCCCCCAGTCCTCAGGGCTCTCACGGCCCTGGGAGTGCGGTCGGCTCTCAGGCCCCTTGTAGGGAAAATCCACGAGGGAGTCCAAGAGCATCCAGCCAGGCTGGTAAAAGCCGGATGTCTGCGGGGACGAGACCTCTGTGTTTCCTTCCAAGGTCCTTCCCAGGTGCGGGCTTCCAGGGTCCCCATCACCCATTTCTTTGTTGCCTCTACATAGTCCTGAATCCAAACTACTCCTTAAGGATGGGTCGTGAATCAGGGAGCCAACCAAAATCTGTGGTCGGGAGCCTCATGGGCCACCTCATATGAACTTGGTGTCAGTGATGCGTCTCAGACAGTGCCCCGCTCCTGGCCAGGGACCAGGGACCCCGGCAGAAATGGTGGTGACTTCCTCTCTGGCCTGATTGCCCTCCCCAATATCTCTTCCTATTTGGCTGTAGCGCCCCCCGCAGATACACAGCTGAAACAGCAGCTTGCTAATGCCCACCACCCTGGGTGGCACTTTTCTTCACAAGTCACAGATGAGGGTGACAAGGTGGGCCATTCTGGGGGTCCACATTCCAGAGATCCCCGAACACGGAAAAACCCGTGACTGCCTCTCCTCTGTCGAGAAGGACAACTTCTGAAAGGAACACAGTCCCTTGACCGTTCGACCTCAAGGAGGCTCCGAAGGGACCGGGTGCGACATGCATAGGCATGCGCAGGCCCACACACGCGTGCACGCGCACACACACCGTGGCAGGAAGGGAGTGTTTCCAAAGTGGGTCAACGGCGGGAGTTGTTGCTATGGCAGCGCAAGTGAAAGAGGAGAAACCTTTCCTGGCTAAACACAGAGCTGAGCCTCCATCGGGAACCTGCATGCAACCTTCTCCTTTCTGCCCTCGGGGCGCGGGTGGAGGTTGATGTCATTTCCGCCCCAAGGAAGACAAGAGGCCCGAAGTGGCACACGCTGTGCAGACCTCCGGGCCCTCCTGGGAACAAAAGAACAGGAAAGGACGGAGGCCAGTGAGTTATCTAGCTCAGAGCAGGTGACAGTGCTGGGGGTACTGCCTTCCTGTGACATAACGTGCATCTAGAAAAGAGGTCACCAGGGACGTGGGGGGCGGGTTGCCTGGCTCCAAATTTGGGGAACAGGCTGCAGGAGGGGGACTGGGCTGAACGGAGCAAACTCAAACGGGGCAAGTCTATGTGCTTTGGGGAGAAATCTATGCCCTGTGGATGAATAGCAGGAAAATGATGCTGCGCGGAGCGGCCACAGTGAAAGCTACCACTTGTTTGCTATCTCGAGGTCGTGGGCTGATTGCTCACCCCGTGAGGTGGGCTCTACTCTGAGCCTTAAAAACCAGTCACTGGGCCGGGAAGTGGAGAGACAGGATTTGCATCCGGGGTCGTCTTAGCCCGGAGTCTGTGCGCTACTCCTTCTTGGCGGCTTCCACAGATGGTTCCCCTCCCTAGGGGACCAGTGTGGGCATAAGACCGTCAGCTTAATGTCCCCATCTGCACAGTGCCAAGCCTCCTCTGGGGGCAAGCGGGACAGCCATGGGCACACCCCCCGGGCAGGATGGCCGGGGTGTAAGGACGGGAAGGGATGTGCCATCCGCTTTCAAAGGAACGGCCCCAAGATTTTCAACTCAGTTTTTCCCTCTTGTTTTCTTGCATCGGATGAGGGGAGGGTCCTTCTGACTTCTTTGTTATCCTCATTGTCCAGGCACACCAGGGCTGGGCTGAGTTTAGAGGAAATGAGGCGGTCTCCTCCTGTTTTTGCCTTCCCTTCCCGGACCCCACATGGCTCCACTGTGTCGCTACCAACACCAACAGGCCACTCGCAGGGGCGAGCAAGTTCTATGCGGATGTAGCTTCTGGTGGTCGGTGGTCTGCGTAGGTGCTCCAGGGATGCGACGGGGCAAGTGGGGTGACTGTCCATCACCCACGGGGACTCAAAAAGCCACACCTGGGTTAGGGTGCTGTGATACAGGGTAGCTCGGCGATGGCTAGAGGACCGGGAGAGGCCTAGGGGCAGGTGGGGCATGGAAGGAAGTCAGGGATGGGGTTAGGTTCGAGGGTGGGTATCTTGCAGGTGGGGGTCCAAACAGAAGAGCCCAGAACACCCAGCTCCTTCCACACAGTATTTAGCCCTTGGATCCCAGCTGAGCAGCGAGCCATGAAGCATCCTTTACCTGCTCCTGCTGGCTCCTTCCACACCGTGACCTTCCTTGGCTCCTCGTAGAAGCTCAGCTGCAGGTTCAAGTCCAAGCCCACAGAGCCTGGAGCGTATGCGTCCCTACCCGCCCAGTGTGGCCGTGGGATCCCACTTCCCTGGGGCCCCGCTGCGAACGCGAGCCCTTCCATGGTCCACCGTTCTATCTCTGCTCTGTGCCCGAGTACAGCATCATCAAAATGAATGAGGTAGCTAATTGTTCGGCCATATCGATCAGAAGGGAGCTCTGTCGTGTTGGAGGATGCCAACAACCTCGGGTCTGCTTAGTAGAAATAAAACGTGCTAAGTTAATGAAATTGGGAGAACACGGGCCATTCCAAGGGCACACTTGAAGGCAGAGCTGAGACAGAGAGATTACAGCGTCTTTAGTTCCTGGATGGTAGAAGCCAAGGGCACAGTTGGAGCTCACCGGACTGCCGTGTGGGTGGGTGTGTGGGGCCCAGGGGGCCGGTTCTGCTCCCAGTGACCCTGGTTCAAGTCCCCTCTTTAGGTGAAAGGTGTGAAAATGACAGGCCACGTGGAGGTTCAGCTACTAGCCCCTAGGGGAAGAGCGACATCTTTCTGCAGGGCTCCCACTTAGCAGAGGGGTTAGAGAGACTTTGGGGGGGGGGGTGAATGAGTGGCCGTGCTGTGGACTAAGGATGAGGTAATGCGCAGATCAGCTTGAATCGCCTACGGAGGTTTCGAGAACCCTGGGATGCTGCTGACGTGGTCCAAGTCGCCCCTCCTGTGAGTACACCAAGAAACTGAGATACCCTATGTCTGAGGCATTCCAGCTGGAAGGAAGCAGGGGGAAGGAGGAACCCCCCTCCTGAAGCCTTCTGTGAGCTGCCTCGAATTGCTAAACATATGGGAGGGTTTCTCTGCCTTTTGCTGCCACTAAGAAAGGCCAAGATCCAAAGCAGGTACCCAAGTGGGTAGCAAGAGCCAAAGGAGAAAAATAAACGTAACAGCAATGGCAACAGGTATTTCCGGAGTGAAGGCGGTGTCGCTGGTGTCGGGCTGGGCTTCCCTTGCTCCGTGCGTCAGCAGTCTCACCCCTGCCCGAGGAGGGCAGGAGCATCGCTTCCCCCATTTTACGGAAAAGGAAAGAAGAAAAAAATCCCGATAAAATGGCAATGCAGTGCATGCATCACGGGATGCTGTTTTTGCAAATTGAAAGTTAAGACAGGAGAGAGGGAAAGAGGAGACACCTGCAGAAGTTTAACCAACATGTCAACAGGAGTCATCGCTGGAGTGAGTGGAGACACGCCAACTTTTTATATTAGATGTGTGTGTGTGATAGTCACACATTTTTTTTTTCCCCACCACGGAAACCAATTATGTTTTAGTCAGAAAAAAAAAAACACGTCGGAGGGGATAAAGTGCGAGTTGAGTTCAAAGCGCGTTGAAAAGTAAGTCATTTTCGGAAACATTCTAGAAAAAAGCAGAATGACGCGAGAGGAGCAGCTGTCCAGGATGCTAAGCCTCACCGTGTGTGTGGCTGCAAGGATCACGACGGTGCGGGAGTGGCCGGGGGAGGACCGAGCCGTCCACGGAAGAGAACAGACGGCCCGGAGACAGAGCCACCCAAGTGTCCCCAAATGATCTGTGACAAAGGGACGGCTGCACTTCAGACAGACCTCTGGAGCAGAGGCGCATCCACAGCTAAATACGCGGCCTCAGGCTAAACCTCACACCGAACTCGAAATGGATCATGGGCCTCCATGTAATGCATCAGAATAGAAAAAAAAAAAAAAAACAGAATTCTTTTTTAAATCTTTCAAAAAAAAAAAAAAAAGAACGATACACTGGACCTTATCAAAATTAAAAGCATTTGCTGAGTGAAAGAGTCTATTAGGAGGGTACAAAGATAACCCGAAATAATAAGCACATGAAAAGATGTTTAATGTCAGGAGTCATTGGGAAAAGGCAAATTATACTCACATTGAAATATCGCCACACACCTCTTGGAAAGGCTAAAATTAAAGCGAATGGTGAGACCAAACGGATGTGGGCAAACTGTGCTTCTAAGACATTGTTGCTGGGCATGGAAAAGAGCACAGTCCTTCTGGGAAACCGTTTGGCAGTTTCTTATAAAACTGATATGTACTTGGGGCGCCCAGGTGGCGCCCCAGTCGGCTGAGCATCCGGCTCTTGATTTCAGCTCAGGTCAGGATCTCAGGGTCATCATCGATCGAGCCCGCATTAGGCTCGGTGCTCAGGAGGGAGTCTGCTTCTCTCCCTCTACCCCTCCCCCACACTCATGTTCTCTCTCTAAAATAAATGAAATAAGTCTTAAAAAAAACCCCCAAACCCCAAACTAACATGCACCTAACGGTTGACCCAGCATTCAGGTCTTGGGCATTTACCTAAGAAAAATAACCTGTATTCGAGTGTTGACAGCAACTTTATTTGCAATGGCTTCGAGCTGGCAAGCAGCCCAATGTCCCCGGGGGGGGGGGGGCGAGCAGTTCGACAAACTGGCACATCCACACCGTGGACTACTATTCAGGCAATAAATGGGACACATGTTCATCAGTACGACTCCTTGGATGGCTCTCAAGGGCACTCTGCTTCATGACGAATGTCACTCTCAGTTACACAGTGACTCATTCCACTTATGGGACCATCCTTAGAACAGACCGGTGGTGACCAGGGGACATGGCCGGGTGTGGGGCGAAGGTAAGCACAACTATTAAGGAGTTCCAAGAGGTACTCCTGCCGCTTGTAAGAAGCAGGGGGTCCTATATCCTGGTGGCGGTGCTGGTTACCCAAATCTCTGCGTGCGATCAAGTGCAGAGACTCCCCCTTTGGTCTCCCCCCACACTGGTGGAAACCGATCAGCTCTGGTTGATAGCATTATTTCCGGGTCCAACAGGTCTTGGTTGGTTACAGGAGACGTTAACCACTGGGGGAGCTGAGTGAAGGGGTCAAGGGTCTCTATGCACTGTTTTTGCAACGCCTTATGTGTCTGTAATAACTTAAAAAGGAAAAATTAAAAAAAAGAAATCACTCTTCTATGTAACCTGAAGATACGCATTTTGGGGTTATGTGGTCGATTCTGATGTCAGTGTGGAGGGGGGACCAAACTGCTCATGGCAGAACCCACTCTGTAGTTGAGCTCCCACCCATGGCCACAGGCCAGCACCCTAAGTCAAATGCACCCCATTTTGAGTGGCAATGGTTTTTAGTTGAGAGAGAGAGAGAGAGGAGGTGCTTCAAAATGCTAGTGAATATCTCCCATGAGCAAGTAACTCAAGTGGATACCATTTCATTCTGAGTAAATCCTTTCCTAACCTGGCTAGCTCGGCCTTTGAGAAGACTACACATCACCATGTTCAAAGCCATACTTTTCAGACACGCTTTTCCGCAGTGTGTAAGGAGAAAGGGTATTTTTCGGCACCCGGAACCAACAAACACAATGGGACAATTCTGGGATTCTTGGCCAACAAAATTCACTCGGGGGGAGCCTTTATTCAGCTGAGAGTGATGGGCTATCCCAAATCAGTGTCAGCAATGTGGGGTCAAAGGTGTCAAAATGTCACCATCCGTGGCCGACCTCGAGGACAATTTGTAGTTTCCGATGGAATGCCAGCCACATGATGGACCCGCTGTAAGGGGCACCTCCCCAAACCTACCCAAGCCCCACCTTCCTCGTCTGGGAACAGGAAGGACTAGTAGAACCTACCCCATACCGTGCACACCGGCCTGCACAGAGCCACCAGCCATTGTCATCAACAGCCCCATTTCACAGGCAAGGGCACGAGGCCAGAGGAATTAGGAAGCACGCGTCACGGCCAAGAGCTGGCGGGTGATGGAGATGGCGCTGGAGCCAAGAGTCCCCTGATGCCCAAGCCACCCCCACACGTCACCCCGCCTGCCCTGTGAAGAAGACTCAGGGACAAAACTGGGACTCTGAAGAGATAAAATTGGTCCTTCTGGTCGACCTGACAGTGTGAGCACAGAGACGACAGGAGCCGGAGCGCGTCAACCCCCTCCCCTGCCTCATCTCCTCCCTGGATTCTATCTCGGGAGATGCCAAGGGTGGAATTAATTGGGTTCGTTGTGTTTTAAAATCCTTTCCTCTCAGACTGTCACATTCCCGTCCGCAGCACCGGTTCCCTTGCTGGAATTTAAAAGCCCCAAAGCAGCCTCGTCTTATGGACAGCTTCTCTTATACTCTGCCCGGCTGGTGAATGATGCTTTTAAATCTTCTTTTGGGGAGGGAAAGGGGGTGTCTGGGAACCATGACCTTGACTCACGGGTTTGGTCAAGCAGAGACGAAGGGATCGCTTGGGGCCCCACGTCCCACGACAGCCCACGAAGTCATCAGTGGCCACACGGCCGCTTTAACCAGGGGGCTCTTGACGGATGCCGAGAGCGAGCTCTGCCAGGAGCTGATCGGTCACGCGGCGGGCTCCCCGCCACAGGTTTTATTGGGCGAACGCCGACAAATGGCACTCCGGCGGCTCCTGAGGAGCCATCTCGCGGCCATCTTGAAGTGACTTTCCTCTTCCCTTCCCTTCCAGCGTGTTACTGCTCCTCAGGGAGCTTGCCCCACTGACACTGTCCACGCCAAGCTACGTGGCTGCTAAATGAAAGAACTCTATCATTTGTACGCCCGTCCTGCAGACGCCGGCGGAAGCTACCTTCCCCGCCGGGGACGTTACCTGGGAGAAAGATGAGCCGAAACTGAAATTACAGAGTGGTCATAGAGCTCGAGCACGTGAAGTCAACAGGATGTTCCCCTCCAAGCAACGGGGCCACGGAAAGCCAAACAAAACAAAACAAATACCCAACCACACTCAGAATCTTATTAAGTCCTGAACCTGAGATGTATTTCTAGAGGCTGGGCAGATTTCCATGCCAACCTCGAAACGCAGGCAAGCTTTACTGCCCAGCTACTGCGGAATCTCATAAATAGGATTTTCCAGGGAGCAGAGTTCTGTCAGATAGTCTGAGAGCTTCGTTCTGTGTCCTTTCCAACTTAGCTTCTCTGATTGCATTTGGTGGTCTTCCTCACGTTTCCCTTGAACTGTGCTAGCAAAAGCACGACTGGCGAAGGGAGGTGTGCTCTGTAATTTAGGGCCACATGTCCCCCGGGCAGGGATGGGTCTCTGGGAAGCTATCATCATCACGACGGCCCCTTTATTGAGTCGCATGCCAGGCACTCTGCTCACCATATATTACTGGCCTCGACAATAAAATGCTCTATTTAATCCTCACCACTAGGTGAGTACATTTATCTCCATTTTACTAATAAAGAAACTGGGTCTCAGAGAGGCTAAGTCATATGTCTACGCTCACACGGCCTGAAAGAAACGGCAGTGCTGGGATCTCAGGCAGATCCGGGACAAACATGTGGGTCTTTGGAGCTTGGCTGAATGCCCGTGAACACGAGCTGAATCTGTTCAATGCTTCCCACTAATGGTCACGGAACAGGGAGTGCCTGGGAAGGAAGGGTGATCTAGGGGTTCTCTAAACGGAGAGAGCTAGGATACATCTTGGTTACTAACACTGAATTTAAGTCTGATGGTCTTAGACTATCTTGTCTACCTTGACAGATTCTAGACCGTTGCCGGCCCCCTTCCCCTGCAGCTAAGGGGCCAGCTTGCCTAACCGAGCTGGCTGGTCTTCTACACGGATGACCAAGGAGACTTCCAATTGGATGCCGGGCCGTTCCACATTCTTGCTCTCACTGAATGGCCTTGAAGAGATGGGATTTAAATTGTGTCGAGGATATTAGTCCAAAGTGAATGAAGTGGAGAGTAGACTTCTCGTTTATGTCCCCAGAGTGATAAATGAGGGAGTGCAATTTTTTTTTTTTCTAAGGCAAAGAAAATGGGAAACCAACGTGGATTTCAGACACATGAGAAATAGCTTATGAATTTAGATGATAGCTCGGCAGAAATAAATTGTACATCTGTTCATTCATTTTAATAAAGTGGAGGGATGGCATGCTGCTGGGGCCCTTGGAGAATCCTGGGTTTTTAAAATTATGGTCCTATAATAGTAGCATTAAAATTTGTAATGCAGCCAGTGGTTTCTGAATTGGAGGGAAAATTCATTTATAAAATAAAAGTTCAGACTTTGGAATGTAAATGGGAAAATGCAATTTTTTTCTTGGCCAGATATGAATTAGTCCTGGGAGGGTACTATAGCATCTTGACCATAAAATATATTTTTAAAATCTTAGGAGGAAGTTTTCAGACGGCTGACAAAACTTCTTGGGGCAAGCTCTATTTAGGTAAATTGCGCAGGTCTGAAACATGGTTAACTGGCTTTGTTATTTCCGCCTTGAGCTTGGTGCTTTCTGCACTAGGGCAATTATAGATTACTATTTCCATTTGAAATGAGTCTAGTTGGTTACAAATACAAAAATCATTTTTACGCAACAGCAGAAACATAAGGGAGAGAACTTTTATAGACCAGCAATTACCACTTACCATGAAAATTTACTCATTCGACAAATAGTATTGAGTTTCTTATTACACGTGAGCCCTATGCTTGATATCGGGGAAAATGCAACAATCCTGATTGTGGGTTTCCTGCTGACTTTAAAACCCAGAAGCATTATTAAAATTTCTCCAGAAACAGGTAGTGAGCCCATAGAAAGCTTTTAGACCGAGGAAGCCATTTCAACTTATTTCACAAATCAGTCACTCAAGCTTTCAGGGGGGAAAGAAGTACAGATAAGCCACCAGCACCTATTGGCCATGAGTCACACGGGCTCAGCAAGGAAAACTCCAGATGGCCTCAGATGTACTTTATTTGCTTTTTAATGAAATTCTGAATGGATATAGAATGACATGGCCCATAACCTTGCAAAGAAAGAATACAGATTGTGAAGAGGTTGTGTGTAGTCTTGCCGTTGAGGGCAATTAGCTATCGTGTTAGGTCGGCTTCTGCTCAGAAAAGTTAAGTCATTCTCCCTCAGGTTTGTAGGTATCTAGCTAATATCCAAAGAGGTCACAGGGACAAGGGGCCTGGGATGTGACACTCCAGTGAGACAGAGCAGAGATGGAATAAAGGTAACAAATACACTGTCCGAGGTCCTCATGGGTAGGCCTAGGGTGTGGTTACTGGCCAGATGGAGGAAGATAGAAGGCCCCAGAAAGTTTTGCAATGAACATCTTTGGTTAACCAGTACCTAGACCTGGACCTAACTATTCAGGTCAGGGGCCTCCTGGGAACTGTGTTTTTATATATCTTTGTTGTTCTGTGTCTAGTTTCTTAGTCTGCGTTCCTGGAAGTGAGTTTACTGGATCAATGAGCAGAAGTCTTTTTAGGGTTCTGGATCGTATCCGGGGCCAGAGTCTACTCTTGAGCATGGCTTGGCTGCCTCCTCCAATGGGGTCTATTTTGAAATAGAAATAGGGGTGAGGTCCTCTGCTGAGAAAGAGAGAGGGGGCAAGAGAGTTTTAAAGAGACAGTAAACAACAAATGCTGGAGAGGATGTGGAGAAAGGGGAACCCTCTTACACTGTTGATGGGAATGCAAGTTGGTGCAGCCACTTTGGAAAACAGTGTGGAGATTCCTCAAGAAATTAAAAATAGAGCTACCCTATGACCCTGAAATTGCACTACTGGGTATTTACCCCAAAGAAGCAGATGTAGTACAAAGAAGGGCCACACGTACCCCGATGTTCATAGAGGCAAAGGCCACAATGGCCAAACTGTGGAAAGAACCAAGATGCCCTTCAATAGACAAATGGATGAAGAAGATATGGTTCATATATACAATGGAATATTATGCCTCCATCAGAAAGGATGAATACCCAACTTTTGTATCAACATGGACGGGACTGGAAGAGATTATGCTGAGTGAAATAAGTCAAGCAGAGAGAGTCAATTATCTCATGGTCTCACTTAGTGTGGAGCATAAGGAAAAACATGGAGGACATTGGGAGAAGGAAGGGAAGGGTGAATGGGGGAAATCAGAGGGGGCGATGAACCAGGAGAGACTGTGGACTCTGAGCAACAAACTGAGGGTTTTGGAGGGGAGGGGGTGGGGGGTTGGGTGAGCCCGGTGGTGGGTATTGAGGAGGGCACATATTGCATGAAGCACTGGGTGTGGTGCATGAACAATGAATCCTGGAACACTGAAAAAATAAAAAAAAAAAATTAGAGAGATCAGGGAGGGTGGAGATCAGCCCCCTAGTAAGTATCCATTTAACAAGAGTCATATGGAAAGAGCGCAGACCGCACCCCATCCAGGGTAGGAAACCACGGATTCAGGAGTTGCATTGAAGCATCACCCATCGATCCACTCATCTTTAAATTCCTCCATCCCCATCACAGTGCCTGGTTTACAGTAGGTGCTTAATTAATGCTCCTGGCATTCCTCAGTGTCAGCTCCATCCTAAGCCCTTCCGGCTCCCTCGCCCAGCTATGCAGCACGCACGGGAGCTCGGCCACACAGTGACAGTCGCGTGATTCGCGGCAAGCCCCCAGGAGAGCTCCGCATCTGTCTGCACGCACCCCGCTCGCGGCCGGTGTCCCTCCATTCCCGGGGCTCCTGCCATCCAGTCCGCCCTCAGAAGGGTCACAGAGACGGAGAGCATGAAACAGCCGTATGTCGCGTGGCAAAATCAGCGACAGAAATAAAAAGACCCCAGGAATACGACGCGCACCTGTTCTGTCACATGGCTCTGAGGGAAAGGACCTCGGTGAGCCTTGCTCTGCGGGGCTGCGTTCTCCGTCCTTGGCAGTCGTGTGCCCCATGCTGTCTCCTGCGGGCCCGCAGCTCACCCACGGAGCCACCCGACCTTGTCCCTTTGGACCCGCTGGGGAGGCGGCTGTTTCAGCCCACGGCAATGGAGCCGCGCCCTCGGGGATGGCAGGCCGGCTGCGCACCTGTGCCGAGCGAGGGAGACAGGCTGCCAGAGAAGAAAGCCAACAGAGACAGACAAGCACGGCTGAGAGATGGAGCGGCTTCTGGATAGTGTTCTGATGATGCTCTCGGAGCCCTGGGGTCAGAAAGCCCTTAGACTCCCCCAGGGATGGTATCCACGCATTCCAGGATATGCTCACGTTAGTTCAAAGGGGGCTCCTGTCTTCAGCAACCAAATGAGTGCAACCAGAGGATCATCAACTCCGGAGAACTAAAAGCAGATATCCTCGAGGAAGCGCGAGCCTCTAGTCTCAGCCTTACTCTAATTGATTTGTCTTTTCAATTTCCCAGTGCTGAAGGAAAATGGTCTTTCGACCATTTCTCTCCGAGGCTGATACAAGCGGTCAACTCAATTTGTGGGGTTTGTTGAGGCTTTCCTCTGAGCGACAGGGCCCAGCACCCGTCAGGGGGGAGGCCAGGGCTTGGCTCTTATAAACCAGACAGCTAACCGGTTCTGGCTCCAATCTATAGATCTGCAGCGCCGAACTAAACCTGTGTTAAACCATGCATCCAGGGGCGATTAGCAAAGGCATCTGTTCCTATTTGCAGAGCTGTCGAGAAAGAGCGCTGTTTGTTCGATCTGATTTAATGCAACAAATATCCTTTGTGCTCCCTCTGTGTACATGGCTCTGTGACCAAAGGGGGCCGTTGTGACAAATGATGCTGTGTCTGCCCTCAGGGAGCTCCAGTCTGGATGAGGCGGAAATGGATACCTATAATGCTGACCCAACCCACGCTGTGAAGGATGCTGTGACAGGGACAGGAGCAAAATACTGGAGAGGCACCCGAAAGAAAGAGCCAGTTAATTCTGACTGCGAGATGTGGGGGAGTTTAAGGGAAGTGCATGCCCCCCCAAGTCACTGGGGGAACATACCCGTGGAGGGTGGGCCCCCTCTCCAGCCCCTTCCCTGTGCTTATGCTATATCGGCTAGCTTCAGCTCCTTCTCTCAGCCCCTCCCATGCCTCTGGTGTGCCTCAGGGCCTTTGCACCTGCTACGTGCCCTGCAGGTGAGCTATCCCAGGCACGGTCTCTACTCACTTTAGGTAGCAAAGTCAACATCTAAAGGAGGAAACATTACTTTGCAACCTCAGCTTTCCAGATCCCAGATCAAGTCATGTTCCTGAAGCTCTCAGAACTTAACTGTGGGACGCATCCCTCTTGCGATACTTTAACATCTGTCTTCGCTGCTGAGCCTCAAGGAGACCAGAACTTGCCCATCTTGTTTCAATCACTTGGTGCCACCGTGTTGGCTTAACATGTGCTGAGTGAAAGTGATGAGACCACCAGCAGCCCTGCTAACTCAGACCGAGTACGTCAAGTGCACAAGGACTGGCGAACTTGAGGAAGGACACCGTCTCATTAATGACTACGGAACTGCAGTAATGACAGTAATAAATTTAAAAGGTTTAAAAATTGTTATCGGAGATGACAGACTAGTATAAAAATGACCCTCGTTAATGAACCAAAGTTTTTCTTGCTTTATAGGCCTTTCCCCGAATTCTCCAGTAAGCAAAGCCTGGATTTCAATCGTGAGATCTAATGATTGGTCCCATTATTGCCATCGACAGCGATGCAGGACGATTTCAGATTAGATGGGCACATGCATTTATATAAAGGGGAACTCTCGATTTCTTTCTAGGAATGCTGCTATACTCAACGACAGGGCACTTGGACCTGTCGTTGGGGTCTCAAATAGAAGGCTAGATTGTTGGGGGTCTGGCTTCTTTTGCATTACTGAATTCTAGACAGCCAGAACCGCATGTAGAAACTCAGAAAGTGAGCCTCATGTACCGGTTGAGAGTTGCGCTCTAGGCCCAGACAAGCTAAATTGACATCCCTGTCCCACCATAACCTCAGGCACGTTTCTGAACTTCCCCATGCCTCAGTTTCCCTACCTATCAGATGGGGTGATGAGAGTCCTTCTGTCATAAGGCTATTGTGAGAAAGGATTCATGATACCTATGGCCTTTAGAACACGGCTTCACAGATGAGCACATATTTACTGCTAGCTCAGAAAGGGTGGTTTTAGGGCTAAAAATATTTTTCATCTATTTTTTGCTCGTAAGAGGTGATTCTTATATTTGCCACTGGACCTATCAAAATAAAGATGCAAGGCTGCTGATCCCATTCATTGCCCAAGAAAAGAACCTCGCCCCCCCCCCCTTTTTTAAAGATTTTATTTCTTTATTTGACAGAGAGCAGGAGTACATGAGCAGGGGGAGTGGCAGAGGGAGAGGGAGAAGAGGCTCCCCGCTGAGCAGGGAGCCGGATACGGGACTGGATCTCAGGACCCTGGGATCATGACCTGAGCCAAAGGCAGTTGCTTAACCAACTAAGCCGCCCAGGTGCCCCTTCCCCCCCCCCTTTTTTTTAATTTGAAGAAACTGTGGAGCAGGAGGGAGTAGCTTAGACTCATTCTGGAGAGCCCAGGAGAGAAGTCTTCCGTGTGCGCCATAGTTAGACCCAGGGCTCGCCCCCAGCCCTGCCCTGATTTGAATGGACAGGCAGGTGAGGAATGGGAAGGGAGGAAGCAGTGAGGCGAGGTTGGAAATGTTCACTCCTGAGTGCGGGTTTATGTGCCTGCTTCTTCGGCAAGCCCCGGAGGCACATGTGCAATGAGAAAAACCGGATGGATACTCTCTGAAAAACAGCCCTGGCAAGGCACTCTGGAAAGCTGACCCAAAGATCAAGACCACGGAATAGGGATGCAAACACTTGGCGGAATCACAGAAATGCTTTGAGGATGAGGTCTCCTGGCACTGAGTGGCGGGCTGTTACCCCTTTCAGGGCAAAGAAACAGCTTAGTAGACTCTGGGCATGTTCTCCAGCTCTCCGAGCCTCAGCCTCCATACCCATGAAATGGGCATGATGGTAATAGTACCCTGCTCAGGGCTGGCAGGAGGAGTGAATGGCGGAGCGTATGCAAATCTCTCAGACCCGGCCTGGTACAGAGCAATTGCTTCCACGTGTGTGCATTGGCTTCCAGATGCTTAATTAATGACCGAGGATGAAGGAGCGGGTCTGGGGAGGGTTGGGCAGGCAGAACTTCTGAGGGTGTGATCAGTCTTGCCTTTGAGAAGAACTCATTACACATTGCTGATGGGAGGCTTGGTCCGTCAAAGAAAGACTTCTCCTTGAATTTGCAAGGAAAAAGGAGATGCAAAGTTTGGAATCTCAACATCTGGTTCCTTCGCGACTTTGGGAAGGGATCACCTTGCTTAGCCCTAGCTTTCTCATCTGCACAAGGGTGACAATGACAGCCTCTTGCCTGAATTGCCCAGGCAGACAGAGTTTGGGGACCCAGACATGCACACAGGGAGAAGGCCAGGTGCCCTTGAGGGCAGAGATCAGGTGTTGGATCTATGAGCCTGAACACTGTAGACTTCCCGCAAATTACCGTAGCTAAGGGACCCACATGAACAGACTCCCTCAGAAGGGACCACCCTGAGGCACTTTGGTCTTGGACTTTTGTCTTCCAGGACTGTCAGAAAATAAATGTCTGCTCTTCAAGCCACACGTGTGTGGTACTTTTGGACAGCAGCCCCAAGACACTAATAAATGTCACCTCCTCCGAGGAGCCCTCCCTGCACGTCATTGTAGGTGCCCATATGGTCTGCAACTGTGGTGATTTCACCCCGTTCCATCTTGTCCCTATTTTCTGGCTGGTGGTCCCCACTCCAGACTGTGACCTCATGAGGTCAGGGTCTCTGTTGTGCTCACCCCCCTGTATCTCAGCCTAACATGGTGGCTGGCAAAGAGGAGGCATGGAATCCATGTCCAGTGGATGGACTGGTGAATGAATGAATGAACGCACTTTGAAAAGCAACAGTATAATGTTATGGTGTGCGACAGACGAGCAAAGGCACATTGAGAAGATCCTTCCCATCGGTCCCTACCTTCTTAGATCTGGGCAGGCCAACGGCAAAAGAAAATGCTGCCAATAGTGGGAAAATGGACATTGAGTCTGTAACTGAAATAGATTTTAGTTTGGAAGGATGTGAATATACTAAAATCAATTCTGGATTATTTCGTCTAATTGCACTTAGGAAAACAAGCCCCTACAGAGCTCTGGAGCTGTGGGGTATTTCCTTTCCTTCTTGTTTATAAGTTCACGGCATAAGGTAAGCCTGTCCCCACTCCAACGATTCCTTTTATGCATTATTTATTAACGTTCTCCCTCTCTCTCTCTCTCCCTCCTCTCTCTCTTTCTCCTTGACTGGTAAAGAAGTACATTTAGGGCTCCCTGCAGTCTACGTAGATTCATTTACGCACTTCTGGGAAGGAAGTGAGCTCCGGCCCTCTTGGCTCTCAATGAACCACAGTAAAGCTGATAAACCTCAGGATTGCTTGTGATTTTCGTGTCACTGTAGGGCCTTGATTTCCTTCGTGGGCAGCGGCATTTCCTGCTGCAGCAAGAGTAGCCTAGGATCTGCTGTCTGCCTTGAGTAGCGTCCCTTATCTCAAAAACCAGTGGGTTGGACAAGATTCTTTCACAAGTCCCCTCAATCCCATGACACCTTAATTTTTTGATAGCTGTCAAACATTTCTAATTTATCCCCTTATTCATCTCTTATTTAGTTATAGGCAACATGCCAGGCTGGGCGCTGGGGCCGGAACAGAGAACAAAAGAGACCAGTGTCCCTTCTTGTGGAGTTTACTTTCTCATTTGGGTAGAATGACAATAAGCGAGTCACTAATCTAACTATATGGCACAATAGAAGATCAATATTACACATTACACGTTAGAATAAAATATTTACATATAGGATGTGCATCTATTAGAAGAGAATACATAATAGAAAATAGAATATTACACAACAGTGTAAATAGTATACATGTAACACTATATGTAATATGGAATAGAATAATATTTAATAGTGTATTAGAAGCCGAGGCACAACAGACTATAGGGAGTATCTGCTGCACGAATAATAAACTCATCTCTAATTAAACATTTGCTATCATCCCTGTGGTTGGCCCTATGGGCAATGTTGGAAAGGATGTGCCCCCAAATGCCAAAGCATTGAGATGGTATTAGGGAGATACCATATGTGTACATGATCACACAGTGACGTGATGATAATGCGCTGGGGATACCTAGTGTGTGTAGGAACAAGAAGGATGAAGCAACAACCTTTCTGTGAGATTTATCATTTGGGCATTGCAGGATAAACTGGATTTTTCTGGATACAAGAGAAGAGAAAGGCATGCTACGGAGAAGGGAAGAGAATGCACTGTGGCACTGAGACAGGCCAAAACCTGCACATTTTGGGGGGAATAAACAGGGCTTCGGCATAACCTGAGATGAAAGTAGGATATGAGCAGGTAGACGATATTTAAAACCATCCACATATAAGACCCAATGATCTTATTTCTAACACTGTTGAGTACAGAATATTTTCCTGGTGCAGTGGGGCCTTGGCCACTTCATTCTCCAACATGCGCCATTTTGGTTGCCCTTGGCTTTCTGTTTTTGAACAGGTAAGTTCTCATTCTGCAAGCTGCATTTGGAGGTATAGTAATGTTACATTCTTAGAGTTAAGAAAAATATATGTTTGATAGCTTTGTGAATGTTGCTCTTAGTATGAGATAGCGTATTTGATAGAAGCAGATGGATGAAGTCTTCAGAGGCCACTGTGCTATGGAGTGGCCCAGTGGTGAGACTCTGCCAGCTGTAGTAAAAAATTGCTTTTATTGCCACTGAGTTGCTACTGACCCTCAGAGCATAACCAGAGGGTTAGCAGAAGCATGGAATTTGCATAGAGGTTCACGAAGGGATGGTGGGGAGCAACGCATCATGAATATAAATTATAAAAGTGTGATTAATGCAATAAATCATCTGGCTGTCTGGTCTACCTCTACAAGAAACTCGAAGAACCAGCCACGGGGCAGATTACATTTTTTCGCTTAAAAAAATCCAGATGTTTTGGCATCGCATGCACGGTTTCTAATTGGCATGGGCATTTTCCACAATGCAAGACTTTTCACCCTGCTGTCTATGAACAATTAAATTCGGGAAAGCACACACCACTCTTTTCCTTAGCTGGAAGAATCCTGTTTGGATGATGGCTTCTATTTATAGATCATGCTTATATTTGTATAAATGTTTCCCCCTTCACTCTCTTTTAGTCAAGAAATCCAGCCGTAGACCTGCTGTTTCAAGTACTTCTGAAATTTGAACACTAGGAGATTTAGCTGATGATTTCATGTTTTTCTATGACCTTGGTGCAGGAGAAGAAAGCAATGAACTCACCCTTTCCAAGTGAAGATAAATGGGGGATGTGTATCAGCTACTTTGCAGCTAACCCCTTGTTAATTACATGATGGGAATTTGGGAATGTAATTTGCAGTGGATGGCTTGATGGCTCCTGGAGTCCTTGGGCAAGGTGTTGGCCCAGACGAAGATGGACCAGGAAGTGATGTAATCAGAAGTGGTGTTACTCTTAATGTAGTTGGAAATTGGCGGTACCTGTGCACTGAAATCACTCTGCTCTCTTTTCTCCAAATATTCTATTTCTTTATGCATTGGGAATCCCCGTACCACTGCACAAAGCATGACATATAAATCCCAGTAGCGTATGTTTGGTTTTGTTTAAAAAAACCAAAGACACTTAGAAAACTGTCAGGTGATTTCACAGTATCATGGAAACAAGTCTCCCATATTTCACCATGACCTCTATAAAAAACTTCATGGGGAGAGGGAGGATGGACTATTTGGAATAAGATTTAATCATCTTTAAAGATTTATCTGGTTGTTAAAATGTCTTGGACTCCACCCTCCAGAAAAGTTACTTGAGTCAGATAACTGAAATGGGTTTGATCTTCTAAGCAATAGGTGATTGGCTTTCTGGATTAATCTCTACTGAGCAAGCAGAATGTGTAATTACGTGGTCAGTATTTAGACATAGGCATGTCTGAATTTAAAGGGCTCTCCTAAGGGAAGTAAACTCTCAGGGGAGGAGAATTTCATTTAAAGTGCTCAACCATATTGCATGGAACCCTGAGGGAGTGGATAAATCTATTCACTTTAAATAGACTTTTAGTAAAAGAAGGCACAAAAAGCTATTTCCTAACCACAAAACAACGAAAAACAAATGAAGATCCAGGAGTTAAAGAAACGGCAGGTATTCAGGTCCATTCAAGACTTATGGGCTCAGAAAGAGAAGGTTGCCACAGATTATGCAGCTCAACTCTCTTGAAGTTAGAGTCACTTCTAGGTTACCGATATCAAGGAGGAGATGCAAACATTTTTTTAACTTTCCACTGACATGAGCTGATTTTTTTTTTAAAGATTCTATTTATTTATTTGACAGAGAGAGAGATCACAAGTAGGCAGAGAGTCAGGCAGAAAGAGAGGGGGAAGCAGGCTCCCCGGCGAGCAGAGAGCCTGATGCGGGGCTAGATCCCAGGACCCTGAGATCACGACCCAAGCCGAAGGCAGAGGCTTCAACCCACTGAGCCACCCAGGCACCCCAACATGAGCTGATTTTGAAGCCAACAGCAAGAGAGGGTGTAGGCACTGATAAACTATTTCATGATAGTTCTTTAATACATATTTTTAATGAAGATAGGAGGCTTCTTGGTGCCACAGTGAATTCCATGTTCACATCTATTGCTTTTCCTTGATGCTCCAGATGAAAAAGCAGAAAAAAAAAATCAAAGATTTTTTTTCTTTGTTGATGGTAATTGGGGAAAACTTCTAGACCGGCTCTCAAATGTAGAATAACCTGAGAATACGTATTTAACACAAAAACTCCCACCTATATAAAAGCCAGAACTTGAGAGTCAAGGATCCTGCAGAAAGGGAAGTTCACTGAGGCCAATATCCTTTGGGACTTTTACCCTTAAGGTTTTTCTAAATTGTAATGGCACAGGGACAAGAGGCTAAGGATCTGAGCAGGAAGCACTGGCTAAGTGGTCAGGAAGCCAAGCAGAGCTTTCAGCAATCCCGTGGGGTTGATAAGACAACTGAAATTCAGGGTCTCTGGAGTAGAAGAGCCCTTGTAAACATACCAGACTTTCCATGAGACCCCAGAAACGCTGCACCTGAGGACTAAGGAACACCAGGAAGTAGATTAGCCCCCAGAAAAGCATGAAACTCAACTATAAACCAACTCGAGCCTTGACTTATTTAAAGCCATCTTTTTCTATGCTTATTGCTTTCAGGAAGTAAAAGTAAATCCTTTCTTGAGGAATATAACATCAGCCAGAGTCCCAGACTCCCTTAAAAATTTTTCACATGTGTTATTCATAACTGTATTTAAAAAGAGTTATAGGCAGGCCAAGGGACCATAACACATGACCAAAAAAGAAGTGCGAAATACCAAAAATAGAAATAGACTTAGAAGTGATCTAGATGCTGGAGTTATCAGACATCGAATTTAAAGTTAACTCTGAGTAAAACACTTAAAAAACAGATAAAATCCAAAACTGAAGCCGAGAATTTTAATCTGTAAAAGAAGTTCATGGAAATTATATTTGAAGTACAAAAAGTGGAATTAAGAACTTGATAGATGGGTATAATAGATGGACATAGCAGAAGAGAGAACTGGTGAACTGGGAAACAAGGGAACAGAAGCATAGTCTCTCCCTCTCTCTATTTATATATTGTTATATTATATATATTATATATAGTTACATATACGAATACTAGAATTGGCAGACTTAACCTCACATATATGGTCTTGGCATTACATGTAAATGGACAAAATAGTCCCAGTGAAAAGACTGGGATTATCTGAACTGATAAATAAAAACCCCAAAATACTCTGCCTAGAAGAAAGGCACTTTAACCTAAGATTACAGAAAACTCGAGAGAAGAAAGGATGAAAAAAAATTATCATGATGACACCAACCTTAAGAAAGTTATTCTAATACCAGATGAATATGTTATTCATATATGTTATATATGTTACATATTCATATATGTTATATATGTTAAAGCAAAAAGCATTTCCAGAGGTAGAGAGTAAGTTTTGTAATAATAAAAGATCAAAACATCATGATGATATAACAATTTTAAATTTGTAAGCACTTAAAACCACAGCTTCAAATATGCAAAGAAAAATTAGGTACAACAGGAGAAATAGATGTATCTATAATCATAGATATCATATCTATTCTTTTAGTAACTGATAGAATAAAAAGATTTTTTTAAAAAGATTTTATTTATTTATTTGAGAGAGAGAGAAAGTGAGAGAGAGCATGAGAGGGGAGAAGGTCAGATGGAGAAGCAGACTCCCCGTGGAGCCGGGAGCCCGATGCGGGACTCGATCCCGGAACTCCAGGATCATGACCTGAGCCAAAGGCAGTCGCTCAACCAACTGAGCCACCCAGGCACCCCGAATAAAAAGATTAACAAACAAAATATATAGAGGATTTGAACAAAAATATTAAATAACTGTAGATTTCAGATTATTTTCATGTGCACTTGGGCCATTTATCGAAACGAATCATATTCCGGGTTATAAAACAAGTCTCAATAAACAGCAAAGGATTATAATCATATCAGCATGGTTCCAAACACAGTGGAATTAAACCAGATGTTAAAAGATTCTAAGTATGTGGAATTAAACAATATACATTTAGGCAGTGGTGATATATACATTTAGGAACTTCAAGAAGTTCCTGAGCTGATCAGGTTCTATTTCTAGATCTGGTTTTTGTGTTTGACTTATGAATCATAAAATCACTCAACATTTGTGTAGTTTTTTTATGTGAAAGTTACATGTTTATTTAAAGAAAGGCCATAAAACTTGAGTTGGCCATATTAATTGCAACTTAGAAAGACATTTTGGAATGTTTTGATAAAATAAGTAAGCAATTATAAACTCTTTCTTCTTCTTTTTTTTAAAGATTTTATTTATCTATTTGACAGAGAGAGAGAGAGATCACAAGTAGGCAGAAACGCAGGCAGAGAGAGAAGGAGAAGCAGGCTCCCTGCTAAGCAGAGAGCCTGATGCGGGGCTCGATATCAGGACACTGAGATCATGACCTGAGCTGAAGGCAGAAGCTTTAACCCACTGAGCCACCCAGGAGCACCGCAATTTTAAACTCTTAATTTGAAGCAATATTGTAGGTTACTTCCTTTTCTATTAGGGACTATTAGGGAATTGAGAGAAGATTCAGATACAAGTTTAGTGGATTCTACATGAAGGTTCATAGCAGCATTATTCACAACAGCCAAAAAAACGGAAACAGCCTGAATATCCATAGATGGATGAATGGATAAACAAAATGTTATAAATTCACAGAATAGAGTATTATTCAGTCATAAAAAAGGAACAAAGTTCTGATACGTGCTACAAGGTGGAGGAAGCTTGAATACATAAGTGAAAGAAGCAAATCACGAAAGGCTACATACTGCACGACTCCATTTATAGGAAATGTCCAGTAAAAGCAAGTCCATAGAAATACAAGGAAGATTAGTAGTCACTAGGGGTTGTGGGGAAATGGGGATGGGGAGTGATTGTTAATGGACATGGTGTTTCTTTGGGGTGATGGAACATTCTGGAATTAGCAGTGATGGGTGCACAACTTTGTGACTCTACTAAAAGCCAATGATTTTACATTTTCAAAGGGTGAACTTTATGGTATGTGAATTATATCTTAAAAAGTTATTAAAAATACTTAATGGAATATGAAACAGAAGTGGCAAAGTTAAGGAATGCAATAAATAAATGTTACCTCAACATCATTCTGTATCAGATCATTCATTAAGAGGAAAAAGTAAATTTCTAACACAAGAAATAAAATAGCTGCTTGATTGCCTGATAAACCAATAAATGAAGAGGAGTGAATCATGATGAACGCATTGGTAAGGACTTAAATTTCTTGTGATTTAACCTGCCATGTCGACATCACTAAAAGTAATATAAAACTCTTAATATGCCTCAAAACAAGGGCATAGGTTACCCCATCGATGACATGGATAACAAGGGTCATCAACTGACACGAAAGCATTTGAAATTGTACAACTACATATTTGTGTACTTTGTATATAATTGTGCGTGCGTGCGTGTGTGTATACATGCTCAAATGAGAAAACTGATATTTTCTCAAACTTAATACTTCTCAAAATTTACATGAGTTTTCCAACAATGAAATATGTTGTGAAGGTGAAAAAGCATATTTCTAAAATCTCAATCATACAGAGCAAGTTTCTATCAACCCTACCGGGGGAAAGACTAGACTTTTTGCTGTCTTTCTATAAAAGCAAAATGACATAGTTATTACATAAAGATGAGACCACGGAGTTTGCCATCAAATGCGTAAGAGTAAAGGCATTATGGGGTTAATTAGGCAGTTAACTAATAAAATATTTTTATTATAACAGCTAATAGTCCAAAGGAAAATAAGATTCCCAAGGCATCAAGTTTTCTGGAGCCCCGACACTGGCTTTTAGGATTTGGAGACTGACCCTCCACACCCATGTGATAACATAATTAGAGCATCTGCCTGTGGCTCAGTTTCAGCTTGCCGGCTTCCTGTTCATGCCATTTACCTTCCCTCCTCTTTGAAAATCACAGTGTTTACCCATCTCTCATCTGCCAGCTGGAGGATTGGACCTTTTAAGTTATATGCCATTTTTATTACAGATGTTGTGATATCATAGCTCAAACATACCAACATTTACCTTAGAATTCACCAAATTACCAAAAAAAAAATCCCCAAACCTACTGTGGAAAGAACCAAGATGCCCTTCAACAGATGAGTGGATAAGGAAGATGTGGTACATCTATACAATGGAATATTATGCCTCCATCAGAAAGGATGAATATCCAACTTTTGTATCAACATGGACAGGACTAGAAGAGATTATGCGGAGTGAAATAAGTCAAGCGGAGAGAGGCAATTATCTTATGGTCTCACGTGTGGAGTATAAGGAAAAGCATGGAGGGCATTGTGAGAAGGAAAGGGAGGGTGAATGGGGAAATCGGAGGGGGCGATGAACCAGGAGAGACTGTGGACTCTGAGCA
>CM052803.1:45525373-45590689 GCA_028533885.1 Nasua narica | reverse complement strand
GTGGGTATCAAGAAGGGGACGTACTGGATGGAGCACTGGGTGTGGTGCATGAACAATCAATCTTGTAACACTGAAAAATTAAAATAAACATATTTGGGGAGAATAAAAATAAGTTTAAATCACCAATTGGTATATTAAGGTAAAACCTGAAAATTAATTGATTGGGAAAATGAAGAAAA
Source organism: Nasua narica (assembly GCA_028533885.1). Lineage (NCBI taxonomy): Eukaryota > Metazoa > Chordata > Mammalia > Carnivora > Procyonidae > Nasua > Nasua narica. The sequence goes on along the minus strand of CM052803.1, from coordinate 45,590,510 downwards.
ACTCAATGTCTGAAACTAACATTTAGTAGACTCTTTGTGTAAGGAAACTCAAAGAGGACTCTCCACAGGGAGATAGGAGCTTCCAACCCAAATATTCGCAAAAGTCAACGACAGAAATTGAATTCATGTATCAATTTTAAGTATGACCTTAGTTCATCCTATCTGGTGACACATTTTTAATGTTCAGATGACCTTCTGGAAGCATTCAGCAAATACTGAATTATTGAGTGCGTACTGGGACCATGACCGAGAACAAGAGAGATGTGGCCTTGCCTCTCAGCAAGCTTATAGTCCTTAGAAACAATCACAATGGAAAACACAGATGAGCGGACTTTGTGCTAAGAATTTACTTTTAAAAATAACCTTTAAAATATCTCCTTCCTCAGGAACAACCCTTATATTGTCCAGGGCAGCAACATGCCAACTCAAGATGGAATTATGTCTCAGGCTCCCTTACAGACAAGGGAGACTAAGGAGATGAAAGCAGAGTTTATGTGGGTTTCTGGGGGAAGCTCTTCAAACGACATTTACTTAGGTGGCAGGTCCTTCTTTGCCCTTCTCATTTCCTGTTTCTTCCTTCTGGTGATGCAGACATGATGGCTGGTATTGCAGTGACCCTATTGTACTATGAGGCAGCCGTGGTGAAGGTAAAGAAGCAAGATAAGAGCAATCAGGGACACTGGAGATGTCATGGTGTCAGCACACTGGCCTGGGACTGTCTACCTACACCCTCTCATGTGAAAGAAACCATACCCCTACCTACTTCAACAAAGTGTTGTTTCCAGTCGCTCTTATTTGTGGCCACACATAGCTTCTCTTTCAAACACATAACAAAATTCGAATCTCTACAGATGGAAGATCACATCCAAAAGAATTAAAAAAAACAAACCAACAAAACAACCGTATATTCCTATGAACTTCCTAAGAAATGTCTTACTATATATAGAAACCTGCATATGAAAACATCTTGGACAATTTTTCTAGACATCCTCAAACCCAAATGACACCATTTCCATTCTGGAACGATTAAACCTCGACTTCCATCTCTAAACATTATTTTAGCTCCAAGAAGCAGCATGTTTCCTCTTTGCTCGTTGTATATCCTATTGTCCTGCCTCTTCCTCATCCCAGGGACCACTGCGCTGGCTGAGCTCTCCTCAGGACTTCTCCTTCCCCTCTCAGCAGGTTTCCCTTGGCCTGTTTTGCTTTTGTTCATAGTGATGCATTTTACTGATTCTGCCACTTCTCCTCCAGAATTCCTTCTCCCCTTGAACTCTAGGATCTTAACCATTGATTTCAAATGAGCAGGTTGTGTAGGTCACGTTAGAGGAAAGCATTCAGCCTTTCGACATGGGAAGAGATGCCCCTTTGGACTAACAATGTCAGTTGACCTTTCACATTTTAGAAACTTTACCACCATCTTGCTCACTGCCATCTTCCTCGTCACTACTTTCATCCCAACTTTGTCCTCCCCACCACCTTCCTTACCACTGTTCTCTTCACCAACATGCTAGAGAAGAGTAGGTGACCCGCACTACCTAAATGCTTCCCGCCACTGGCTCATTTTACATTCATAAGAACCAAATGAGCCAAGCTGTACTGTCAGCCCCACCGAGGTGAAGAGACTACAGTGTAGATGGTTATGTTCACAACGATGGTGGGATCTGAATCCAGTTCTGGTTCCAGAGCCTATCCCTGCCCCTCCGTGTTACACCGCTGGCAATTCTGGCTTCCAAAATGTAGGAATCCTCTTTCAACAACAAAGAAATCAGCCTTTCAAGAATGTGTTAGAAAATCTATGAACGTCATTTATCCAACATTGGACAAAGACTACTTTGGGACATCTGATACCCAAGAGGCACAGTTTCGTGGACTTGCTGGTTACCTATTCTTCTCATTTTATTTCCTATATCTCTATATGAGTTGACACATCACTTTTGCCCTGTGGGAATCTCAAGCTTGTTGTCCAATGTCCATTTAAAAAGAAGTTCTGTGCTTTTGCTGATATCCACAGGTGAATATATTTTCCATGACGCTACTCAGTGTCTCTTACTCTTAAGATCTACGTTAAATTTGTCCTTGGTGTCAGTGGTATTAACAACGACACAAATCTCTCCCTCATGGTATTTAGTTCATGACTAGGCACACACTTCTTGTTTCCTGAGTCACAGGAGCTAAAACCAGGGCTGCACTGAACTAACTCATTAGTCTCACACACCTGGTAACATTTCTAGGTCTCCTTATTTTAGATTGGGGTTATGCAATTTTAATTTTCATTATTGAACGTGAAAACATACCTTTAGTACTTTTTGGGGGGAATAGCTTTGGATATAGAAATTCTACAGGTAAACCAGTATCCCCAGCGAATGTTCCATGAGACACCAGCTCGGTGAGACAGGATGAAGTGGCCCAGGAAAAGTTATTCCCGGGGCCAAATAAGTCTGAAAAACCCTACGGACTGTCCCTGGCCCTCTTAGAGAAATAAAGCATTTTAAACGTACCCGGGCAGGCTGCAGTAAAAGAAACCTTTTTTCTCTTCAACTCAGTGTTCCCCATATCTAGCTGACCGTGAAGTTTTCCCCTGCCCTGCAATGATGTAACTCGTGGAAGGAGTTTTTTGGAATACCAGTTTGGGCAACTTGGGAATAGCGGGCAGTACGTTTTAGCAGTCACAGGAAGACGTCATGGGAAGCAAGAGAAAGAAGCCATATCAGCTACTTTGGTTTCTGCCAAGTGGAGGCTGGAATCCGGAGTGCCCAAGACCCCCCCGGGAGACGGGGGAGGTTCCCACCCTGAACGCCTCGGGCACGCAGGGCTGCTGGGGCTGAGAGGGCACCGGGGAGCCGGTGCGCCCACCTCTCCTGAGCCACCTGGAGTAGCGCTGGGACGCTTTGTCTCAGAGACGCCTGGGGCAACTGCAAATCTAGACATGCGCCTTTTAGGAAGCATAATACCGCCCTTAGGTGCATGCTCACTGGGAGCTGGGTTCACATCCCCGTTCCGTCACTGACTCTGCTCCCTTATTGGTAAAGAGTGGTTACTAAAACCAACCTCACACAGTCAAATGAGGCAAAGAATCTCAGGTGGAAAGCCCTGTTGGGGCTCATGGATGACCAGCAAAGTCTCAGCCAATGCCAAAGGCTATTTTTACCGATTCTGTGCTCTTGGTCAGTAAAAGGGGTGTCAAATCCTTGGCCCAGGCCCTGATGCCCCAGAGAAACCACAGAGTTAGCATATTTCCATCAGACGCATGGTGCAAATAACTTCCTGGTTTGGATACAAATTCAGCAAGTGAATGTAATTTTGTGTACTCAGCCTGGCCCCAAACATCGCTCCATTGGAATAAATGGGGCCAGGCAACCATGATCCATAATCATAAAAGCCCAAGAACCGAGGATAAATAATGGCTCTTCCAGACAGGCTAACTCGGTTATAATTTATAAGCTCCTGGGCCACCTTGTTATTGCCAAGAAAATCTGCTTTACCTTCTCGTTGCTGTTCGTCGAGCCTCTCAGTCTGTACTCGCTGAAAAAAATACTTATTGTTATGCTAAAATCACACTGGGCCCCACATAACTCAGCGCTAAATAACACCGATAAAACTAGGAAAATGGCACTTTGGCATTAAAAGTTATTTTCTTATGGATTTTAACAAGATTCAGTGCTTTTGTTCTCACAACGCTCTTTCCAGCTTTACATACACACAAAAGACACCAACATGAAACAGCATGAGAGAGCAAAACAGCACCCCCTCTCCCGCAAAGAGGGTTTTTGCCTGCAAACCGGCAGCCAGCCGGGGCTGTGGTGCGCGCGACCGACAGCGCTCAGCGACCATGGCGGTGAGCAGCCGGGGTGGTGGGCGGCGGGCGGTTACCTCTTTCCTGGTGAATTTCGGCGAGTGATCATTTTTGTCATCGATCATGATTGTCGCCGTGGCCGTGCCTGTTAATCCAACATCCAGTCCCGCCATGTCTTGAGCCTCGATGATCAATTCATACTTGGGATTTTCCAGAGTCTATAAAACAAAAACACAACAGGCAAGATGGCATTTAGGTTCGGGCTGCCACCTGGGCTTGGGGGTCGTGGGGGCTGTGCCACCCCCTCCCCCATCAGGACGGGAATCCCGCACCCACGGAGCCTGCACCCGTCCCGTATAACTGTGCCTCTGGCCTCTCTCCAAGACGAGACTGTCGCCATTCATACAGACATGGGGGGCGGAATCTGTTTTCCGTCCTCATTTAAAGGGGCATTCGATACATTCCAGAATGTTCCATTTCCGGGCTTTGGGTAGACAATGCACGTTTGACGTTTACACCATTTATGTCCTTTCACAGGGACCTCATGATGGCAGCTCCGGGAACTCACATTTACTGAACAACCAGCTAACCGAGCACTGGGAACCAGATCGTGCACTTAACCTTTCCAACAAGGTGCATACATGGTTCTCATTTCATAAGTGAAAAAAATCCCAACTGAGGTTTAAAGTCGCTTGTACTGCGTTTCTTCCACGTCATCTGTAGTCATTTTGCCTGTCGTGTGATGTTAATTTTGGAAGATGCATTTTAACCCATGAATCTTTTGATAGCTATTGCCCTTCTGTGTTTAAACACTCAAAACGGCCCAGCAAGGGGCTCTGACCCCGAGACTCACACATAGCCACCCCTGCCTTTACCTCTCATTCTGGAATGGATTTGCTTGTCTTGGCCAACAGCCCCCTGTTCTTCTTCTGGTAAGGCGGCACCCCACTTTTCCTCTGGGGACCTGCCCATCACTTATTCTTTGCCCATGTGGTTTGGGTTGCACTGCTGTTCCCCGACTGCCACCTGGCCAACTTTTGGGACGAGCCCTGATTAGAGGAAGCAGGTAAGTGTCTGCCATTCCAGGGGCACGGTGACGCGTCCAGGCTCAGGACCTGTGTTTGACATTTGGGGGAAGGAAGCTCTGTGTCCCCGCGGTATGAGCCTGGAAGCTAGACAGGCTGTCCCATGGCCACAGCTGGGCTGGGGTGGGGAGCCCCACCGGAGAATGAAGGCCATCGTCTGATAGAACGAGACTGAAACTCTGGAGAAGAAGAGATGTTTCCCCGTGATTGTATTGGATCCCTTTATCCTCCCACGCCCAAAGCCAGTCTTGCCTATGGACTTTTTAGCTTATTACAGCCTGAATTTTCCTTATTTCCTTAAACATTTCCTTATTTGCTTAAAATGAAATCCATTTTGGAGGGTTTTCTTAGTCACTCACAGAGTTCAAGTTGAGTCACCTTCAATAACAAAAATAAGAGGTCCTACCAGTCACAAATCATCCTGCTGGCATGACAGCTTCAAAGGCTATTGCTTATACCAACCAACAATTAAGAAATATCACGGGAAACAAAAAACAAAAACACAGTGGGGATCTAGAATTTCCTTCTAAAACCAAGAGTTTACATGGTAAATTTTAACAGCTCAATGCTAGCTGTGCCCCAAACTTTTCAACATTTTTAGAGAGTGTTTGGCTTCCTAGGACACCTTTAATTGGTTGTTTCTTTCTTTCTAAAAGATATTTATTTATTTATTTATTTATTTATTTATTTATTTATTTGACAGAGAGAGAGAGAGAGAGAGAGATCACAAGTAGGCAGAGAGGCAGGCAGAGGGAGAGGGGAAAGCAGGCTCCCCGATGAACAGACAGCCCGATGTGGGGCTCGATCCCAGGACCCTGAGAGCATGACTTGAGCTGAAGGCAGAAGCTTTAACCCACTGAGCCACCCAGGCACCCCCAATTGGTTGTTTCTTAACTAAGAGCTTCTGAGCTACTAACTTAAGGAATAGGAGTTCTATTGTATGGTTTGGGAGGTTCTAAACTCTTCGATTTGTGAAAAGGAGTGGGCTGTGAGACAATCCTTGGACAGGATTATTCACAATGTTTCCGACTCCCCAGCTTCATTGAAATAGAGTTGACGTATGACATCGGATAAATTTAAGATGTACATACGCTGATTGGATACACGTATGTATTGTGAAATGAGCTTCACCGGGACGGAAGGTCACACCATTCTCTAGCTGCTGAGTGCAAACAGAATTCAACACCAAATGTCATTCTAGGTGACTCTGGTTGTGCCTGGTTCAGTTCCATCTACTCAAGGTGAAGCTGGAAAGTCATCAGCTTAATTTGAGTGACTTTCTACTTATCATCGCCCACAAGCTGGATGGGATTTACTATTTGCCATAAATTCTGCAGCTGGGCCATATGAAACCCAGTCAATTGGGCCCATTTTCAAAATCTTTCCTGAGCGTCTCTGGACATAAAACCACCAGCCAGGTCTAATTTCTAGTATAACATTTTTACTTTTCTAATAAAACATTACATGGTTTTGGAAGCATTGAATCATAAAAATAAGAAATTATATGAGTTTTTCTGATATTGAAGAGATCAGGGCCAACCCAACCGCCACTTTCCCCGGGTAATGTCATTGACTGATATCATTTCCTGACATCATTTTAAGGGTTGCATAAAATATAATGCGATGCATAATTTATAATTTACTTCATCATCTTCTCTTATTAGGACTTCAGGTTATTTCTAGTCTCTAAACATTTCTGACCATTGCAAATCACGCTGCAATGAACATCTTCATTCAAAGAGCTTTCGATACACTTTGACCACTTTTTTTTTGAATGCTGGATTCCAAGAAGTGAGTCAAAGAGTATAGACATTTTTAAGGCTCTTTACAGTTGACCCTTGAACAATGTGGGGGTTAGGGGTGCCCAACCCCCAGGCTGTTGAAAATGCATGTATGACTTGACTTCCCAAAAAAGCTAACTACTAGTAGCCTACTGTTGACCGGAGGCCTTGCTGATAACATAATTAATTAACACATATTTTGTATGTTATATGTATTACACACCATATTCTCCCAATAAAGTAAGCTAGACAAAAGAAAATGTTAAGAAAATCATAGGGGAAGCGAGAATACATCTATAGTGTTGTGCTGTATTTATTGAAGGAAATCCACATATGATGCGCACAATAATAGCGGAAACCGCGCTTGTTCATGGGTCGTTTAAATTCCTATTTATTTCATGGGTCGTTTATATTCCTAGGTACTGCTTACCTAGGAGATCTGACCAATTTTCCTGTCAGTCCTGCTAGAACATTTCGTGTATGATCCTGGGCATGGCTTCTCCCTAAAAAACCGGTGATCTTGCCCCCTGATCCAAACTGGCGGCCGAGTGTCATCATGGGATCGATGTAACACAGCTGGGAATTCCTCCCAGCATTGCCTTGCCCCAACACGCAGTGGCTCACTATGGACACATCCCACAGGACAGCTTCAAGCACCAACTAGTGGACACATGTTGCTCTGCTTTCCCAGTGACCACGCCCTCTTTTCCTTGGACCCAGGCTATCATTCTTTCTGGGGGTGGGGGCGAGGCTCACTGCTTCCTCACGCTCAGCCCAGGTGGAGTTCAGGTAGGGTTGGCTCTATCCTTGACGGAGGGGTGGTCACGTGGCTCAGGCCCAGACAATCAGGGTCTCCCCTTCCCATGACCTTGTGGTGAGCATGTCATCAAGTTAGGCCACTCAGGACTGAAACCCAAAATTCCGGGACATATTTTAGTACTCTTGGGTAGAAGGAGTTCTCTTTCCGTTGGACGGGAAGGTGGTCGGACACAAATCTGAAGCTGGTAGTGACCATTTGCAAGCGCACAGAGAAAGTCAGCCTGAGAGAGAAGTCAATGCAGAACCACCCAGAGAAAGAGATGGAGTTCTTTCAACCTTATTCGAGCCATTTAATCGTGATCCTTGCCGAATTTGACAGGCAAGAACGAGAGGCAGAATTTCCCTCTCATAGTGTGTGAGTTCTAGGAGCTAATACATTTCGCCTTTCCATAAGACATCTAAATTAAATGTCCCATGAGTAGCAACAAGGGAGTTTTGACTAATACTGCAACTAACGTTGTGATCAATTACCTGGTTATTTGCAAGAAAGTGTGAGAGCTATTGCATGATCCTACGGTATCACATTAGGTTCCTCACAATAGCATCCAATCATCTTGTGCATATGTTATTTTTCCTTTTCCCCTCTATAGAAACATTTTTGTTTTTGGATCAGAGAAAGTTAATTCCAATTTTTTCCTTCATTAGTTTTACGTCCATTTAACTGGAAGTTACTAAGCATCTAGTCTAAATATTATGCTGGGTGCGGGGGATACAGAGTCACTTCTTCAAGGAGCCGAGGGAAGTTTCAGGGTTGGGCACAGGCATAGCAGCAAATAATAGCACCAAAATGGAGTTGTGGCTAAGCAGAGACAGGCACAAATTCTTATGGTAGCTCAAAGAAAGGACGCATTGCCTTAACTCTCTTGTAATTGAACAAATTTTATGAAGAATTTTTAAAAATGAACCGGCCAACTCCCACCTCCTGAAGTAAATAAAACTTTATGACTGCAACGAGAAATAGATTGATTAACCCCGTCAAAAATCAATTAGACAATTAAGGAGATGGATTGTGTGGTTTGGAATGAGATGTTCGCAAAGTTTCAATTTTCTGGCAAATGTAAGGCTACTGTGAACACATGTTTTTATTCTTGGAGAAATACTTCGTTGTTGTAAGGAAAATAGAAACGATAAAATCGTTTCTAGAGGGGACTGTGAGGTCTGTCCTCCACCTTTCCCCAGCCCCGCCTCCGAGAGGCAGTTACTGTCTGTGGTCTGATGTCTCCTTCCTTTTCTCACACCTTACACATGCGCGTGCGCACACACACTCTTCATATGCACACATCTTCAAACAAGTGGTACCGTTCACACGGCTGTGCAAATTGTTCAGCCCCATCACTCTTGTCCCAGAGCTGTTGAGCCCAAGGTCTGGACCCGCCACCATTTACTCAGCCCTCCGTACTGGATGGTCCCTCATGGAGGTATTTCCAAGTTTTCTTCTTTAAAAGTGACTCTTAAGATCACAAGTCCACTCGCTTACCAGTACTTTGGGATATTTCTTTCCTGCGATCAACAGTATTGCTTTCCGCAATGACAGCAATAACAAAACCCAGACAACCGATGATAATAAGCCACCTCCGGGGACAGGTCAAAGACTTGGAGAGAATGTCGCCCGCATCCCCTCGCTCTTAAACAACCGGAATGCCTTTTTCCAATCACCTCTGACCCTCTTCACACACCAGCTGAGCCTTCTCCAGGAAGTCTTCTGTAAATCCCTAGCTCCCATGGTCACTCTCTCTTGAAGGGTACATACACCTGCTCATTTCTCTACCACACAGTGGTTGCTTGCCTTTGTTCCTCTGCTGGAAAAGACCCGAAGCAGCCCACAGCTGCCCCCGTCTCTAGGAAGGACTGTTGATGCGGATAAATAGGTCCCCGTGGCCCCGTGTCCTATTTGTCTCCCCACATAGTTGGCTGACCACACGTAACTCCCTGATCAGAGCAGGGATGATCGGATTCCGGGAATATGAAACGTGGACTTAGGCCCTGGGGAGACAAAAAGCAGGGCAAACCTGCTTGCCTCTCCTCACGTTACTCCTAAGCCCAGGAGAGAGATTTTGCTTTCTTGAATGGTTTGGGATGAAACTTCCCACCCTGCTCCTTCTCTCTCACAAGGAAGGCGCCCTGCCTCTGGGGGGCCAAGACCTTCAGCCATCCAGCTGTTCGTCGCTCGGTGGGTGAACTGAACGGGGGGTTGGAAGCCCCACCGTCCTCTCAAGACCAAGCTGCTATCTTCCAGGATGAGGACCTCACCTGATGCTTGTGTTTCTTCCTCTCAACCGGTTCAGGGCTCCCTGGGGACGTGGGAGTGGCCAACACCAATAGAAATGGCCTTTTGGGCTGCTTTAGGCTGAAGGCGATGCTCTAAGCAGAAAGATGGGAGCCGTGTGGCCAAGATCTGGGACCTTACTGCCTCCTGGCTCTGACTCTTGCCTCGGTTTCGCAACACACTCCTGGGTTTCCTCGGGAGAGTCTTTTGGGCACTGAAGCCAGCCAGAATCGGTTTCCACCCCCGATGGGGTGAAGCCAGGGCTACTTGTTCACCAAATCCTATTTCTTTGGACTCCCCGGCATAGAGCAAGATGGTCAGGTGAACTCGTGGGACTGATTCTGGCCCAAGGGATGTGGGCAGAAGTGATACTGGCGGGGCCCCTCAGCCTCCCATATAATCCTCCGTAGTTTCCGTTTCCCAGAAAGGAAGAAGCCTGGATCTCCAAATGACCGTGTGGAACACAGCGACTTCGCCCACCTGCCTCAGACCACGATGCGAACAAGACACAAAGCATTCTTCAGGTTTCAGGAAAGTCGACTACGGTGCTCAGCCTACCCTGACTAACGCGAAGGCTCTGTTTCCTGTTTGGTTGTATTTTGGACGCCCATTTACCATCTCCCCCCATGGATGACAAAGTTTTCAAGGGCAAGGACCACGCTTTTGACCCCGCCATCTAGCCGGTACACAGCCAACAAGGTGGGCGATTTACTTTCATTACCGTTAATGATGATACATTACTGTTTCCCCAAACCAAATTCTATCTCAGAGGTCTGAGCATATCAGTGGCATTTCCAAACTGGAGTCATTTATTCTCGGGGAATGGCTTATACTTCAGGGAGCTCTAGCTCAAGAAGATAGGATTTTATTCCGACCAAGAAATGCGCTTGTCAAAACTGGCAAAATTAAATTGGCTGCTCTGATTTTATTTTAAGCTATTTGATCTGTAAGAGCTATCGGAGAGAAAAGCGGCTCTCTTGGTTGGGATCCTGTACCCATGCCCTTTGTATCGCATTTGTTGCCTTCTCCTGCATGTCTACTAGCTCCCAGGGAATAGCCCAGAAACAGAAGGAGGGTGGTGCACCTACAACAGAGGGCCTTGGGTGTGTCTCCATAGACACAGGCCAGGTTCACCGATTGCACTGATTTAAAAACCAAACATTTCATCTTGAGAAAACAAGAATCAAGCCATGTCATTAAATACGGCACATAATCAATCACTGGACCCTTGATGTTTTCCAGGGCCCCAGCGACATCCACACGAGGATGCATTTAACGGAACATTTATCACTAATAGCAACCATAATGGTAGCTGTGGGGGGAAATTGACGCATAAACGTTATACGGAGCAAGGTTTTGCCGTTAACCCACACCGCGCCCTGTCGCTCTCTTGTCTCGTCTCGAACGCTGTCCCCATATCTCTCCCCACTTTGTCCCAACTGGATTTCTTCCCGTGGTCCCCTGCTTTTTCTCAGTTTTGACATTTCCACCTCTACTTCTTTTTTTTTTTCCTTCCAATTTTGTTTACTTTAATCAGTGGTAAGAATCTCAGAAATCTTTCCCCTCACCATATGTTTGATGCCCTTGTGAAAATTTTGACTTTTGAGCTTGGGTGTGGAGCTTGACTCTGTCGATAACGGGACTTTGTTGCCATCGTGAGTTCTGAAGTTCTTCCTCTGAGGAAGACGGAATCCAGCTCATACTTCTGGGAAACCCCATCTCCTCGTCTAAAGGTATAGCTAGGGGTGCCTGGGTGGCTCAGTGGGTTAAGCGTCTGCTTTCCACTCAGGTCATGATCTCAGGGTCCTGAGATCGAACCCCGCATCGGGCTCTCTGCTCAGCGGGGAGCCTGCTTCCCCCTCTCCCCCTGCCTGCCTCTCTGCCTACTCGTGATCTCTGTTTCTCTCTCAAATAAATAAAAATCTTTAATTTAAAAAAAGGTGCTCGAAGGCAGAGAGCTGGCCGTACACAAGTGGACATCACTTCATAGCTCCTAGGAAGTGGTCCCCCCCACCCCCGCTTAGCAGCTGGGTCCTCCAGTCAAGTTACTTAGCTTGCTATTGACTCAGTTTTCTCACCTGTAAAATGGGAGGTGGGAAATAATAATATTTGTAGAGTACTGGAGGATAAAAGTAGGTAACATAAAGCGCTGAGCACAGAGGCTGGTGTCTATAAGTGTTCCAGAGAGGACTGCTGTTATCGTGCGGTAGAATCTTTGGAAAGTCTTCTTTATTTATTTATTTATTTATTTATTTATTTATTTATTTATTTGAGAGAGAGAGAGAGAGAGCACAAGTAGGTGGAGGGGCAGAGGGAGAGGGAGAAGCAGAGACGCTGACTCCATCCTGAGGAGGAAGCTTGATGTGGGACCCTGAGATCATGACCTGAGCCAAAGGCAGACGCTTGACTGACTGAACCACCCGGGTACCCTTTGGAAAGTGTTTTTAAGGTGCAGCAAGAAACTGAGTGTGGCCTCCAGGTCCCCGTGGCCCCGTGTCCTCCAGTCCAAAGGCAGTGAATGCTGCCACCCCTCCCCCCACCCCCGAATGTGCCTGGGAATGGACCCTTCCCAGGCCAACACTGCAAATTCGGGGCAGACACACGGACTGTGGTTTTGTGAGAGCCCATGACGTGGACGACACAGCTGAGCCGTTCCCAAAACATAGAAACTGGCAGATAATAAATAACTTACAGTGTGAAGTCATTACGTTTTGGGGTAATGGGTTATGCAGCAATAAATAACCAATACAGTTCTTTTTCCCCAGCACTTATTGCAGTCTGTAATATTCTTGTTAATCGATTACTTGTTTTTTTCCCCAAATACGTTTATTTTAATTTTTCAGTGTTACAAGATTAATTGTTCATGCACCACTCCCCGTGCTCCATGCAATATGTGCCCTCCTCAATACCCACCACCAGGCTTGCCCAACCCCCCACCCCCGCCCCTCCAAAACCCTCAGTTTGTTGCTCAGAGTCCACAGTCTGTCCTGGTTCATCACCCCCTCCGATTTCCCTCCATTCTCCCTTCCCTTCCTTCTCACGACGCCCTCCATGCTTTTCCTTATACTCCACACGTGAGACCATAAGATAAATGACTCTCTCTTCTTGACTTATTTCACTCCGCCTAATCTCTTCCAGTCCCGTCCATGTTGATACAAAAGTTGGGTATTCATCCTTTCTGATGGAGGCATAATATTCCATTGTATAGATGTACCACATCTTCCTTATGCATTCATCTGTTGAAGGGCATTTTGGTTCTTTCCACAGTTTGGCTATTGTGGCCATTGCGGCTATGAACATTGGGGTACATGTGGCCCTTCTTTGTACTGCATCTGCTTCTTTGGGGTAAATACCAAGTAGTGCAATTGCAGGGTCATAGGGTAGCTCTATTTTTAATTTCTTGAGAAATCTCTACCCTGTTTCGATTACTTGTTTATTGGCTATCTGAACTGACTCTTGGAGCTTCCTGAGGTCAGGGACCTTGTCTTGTTTAGAGCTTCATCTCCCAGCTACTAATTCAGTGCCTGGCACATCAGAGAGTTCGGCCAGAATTAGTCGATTCTAGATACGTTTTTCTAAAATAACGAATCACATGGAGTGGTGTATCTACAATGCTTAACAACAGGTTCTCCCGGTTTGTAGTGCTTCTCAGTCTCAGTGGCTTAGCTACACTCCTCTCGTGGCTGATTCCCAGCTACCAACATGCTGTCATTGAGTGTAGAGCTGGAAAGTGACCCCCCCAATCCCCAGATTTGATTTTCACGCTGTTTCCTGTGGGAGCTAGCTCTAGTTCACCAACGGGGCTGTAGGAGTCAAGGAAATCCGTCTTTTCCAATAAAGCCCTTTGTTGTCTAACACTTAAGGTATTGTTAACGAGAAGTTTTAACATGAGCTTTAGAGCAAAGATCCAGTGTAATTCATTCACGTATTCACTCGTGAGCTGTGGTCAGGCCGAGTGGCGCAAGACTCCTTATAGCAGGACACCTGCTAGGGACCACGTTCTTCTCCAGGTTAGCCGCACCTGGCACCTGGTCTATAAATATTGCAAACAGATCGGTGAAAACATTATCTGAAGCAGAACGAGTTGTTGTCTGTCCGGGCTTTGATTTATCCACTCTGGCCACATAACACGGGGGACTGGTAGTCCATAAATCCAGCACGAACCACATACATTTCCGTGGAAAATGTGCCTTGTCCCCACGGCAGATGGTGAGGGCTGTTCTCCCATCTTCCCAAGCAGCAGCACGCGTCCGTTTGAGTTGTGTGTGTCTTTAGGCCTCCCTTCGCCTCACTCCCCGGTGTTAATGTGAACATTCGTGTTCCTGGCTGTCACCTGCTGTGTTCTCAGTCCCGGCCGGGGTCTGCCGGCTAAGGAGAAGGCAGAGCTCATTTCCCCAGATTTACCGGTTGCTGACAAAGTCAGCAGGCTGGGGAAGCAATGGAGGAAATACACACTGCCTCTTCGAAATATGCGGTTAGAATAACCAAAGTGATAGATTTCAGGTTGAGGGACACCAAAATCAAATAAAACATTTCCAGGGGCCATGTACACCTTCCGACCTTACGGAGGAAATAAACGGCCAATGGCATTCATAGCGTACTTGGAAGAATCACCGTCTGAAGGCCCAAGCCGGCAAATATTTGACAGTCAGGTTGATTCCCCTGAAGCATTTATACAGAGTCTAGAAGGTTCGAGTAACTCTGCTGAGACGTGATGAACAACAGACCTTGCCTTTGGGGCATTTATATTCTAGATAAATAGAGAAAAATCCAGTACATAAGGTGCGACGAGATAAGTATTATCCTAAGCATGCCAATTAAAATCTAAGAGTAGGCGGTCAGAACATGGGGTGCTTGGGAAGGTCATATATGATCTCCAGGTCCTGGGATCGAGCCCCACATCATGCTCTCTGCTCAGTGGGGAGCCTGCTTCTCCTTCTCCCTCTGCCTGCCACTCTGCCTACTTGCTCTGTCAAATTAATTTATTTACAAATAAATACCATTCTACAAAGTGGTAAATACCAGATCGGTTTATTGGAGAATCCTCTCTTCAACGTATGTGTTTTCTAATACGCCGGTCACTTTTTCTGAGCATTCGCTGGAGTCCCTCTGGGGGGGTAAGGACCCCATCTCTGACTTATTCCTGCTATATCCCCAGGGCCTGGCTACTGAGACCTTGAGGCCCCAGGACTTGGACTTTATGGTGACTCTCGGGAAATGAACTGAATGACTTCTAACCCCTGAGGGAAAAATCATACAGCCGGTTCGGTGCCTGGCCCTCGCCATGAATGTTTGATGAATGAAAAAAATCAAGGGATGGCTATACTGATCACTCTACAGAAAACAGGGCCTAAAGGGTGTTCTTCCGGGCTGCAGGGGTTGCCGGTCCAAAGGCAGGGCGGGGTGAGGTTGGCCAGGCTGGGAGAGCTCAGGCCCGGCAGAGGAGGGTGACGAACCTTGGGCTTTCCCAGACTGAGCAGGGAAAGTCCTCCTCGATCTCTGGAGAGGCATCCGTGCCAAGGGAGGTCTTCGCATGCTCTGATGCCGATGGGCTGGGCTCTCCTCAGCCTCCGGGCAGACCCCCCATGGTGGCCCCAGCCCCAGGCTCAGCTCCTGGTCCTCGGGAGTCCTGGGGTGTCAAACATGGAAGGGCAAGCAAGAAAGGAGGGACAACTGCATCCTCAGCAGTGAGGTTTAGATGGCAATGACCTTTCCAAATAAAGGGGGAGGGGACAAGAAACTGTTGCTCAGCTGAGCCTCAGGAAACAGCTGGGGGCTGTTTCGGGTGACCCTGGGGGGCCTTATTTGCCACAGCATAATATCGGGAAACCGGTATTCCTGTTGTTCACCAAGCACTCTCAGAAAGCAAATAGCTTTTCTTGGGTTTCAATTTATTGCCATCCAAAATGTCACTCTCTGTATGGGTAATAAAAGATAATACGTTTTATGGTGGCTCCTTATGTTAAGGTTTTACAAAATCTGTTATTAAATGATCTGCCTAGAATCTAAATGAATCTTATTAGGTTACACGGAACAGCAAGGTGGGTTTTTTTCCACGGCTCTCCCCGCCAGATCCAGCGCCGTTGGAAGGGCGGCAATCTCTGCATGTTTTCTAATCACACGGCAGAAAGTAAGGCTTTTAAGGTCGGACGAAAAATTGCGTTCTGCCGTGTAATCGGCTCCACCAAGTTACATACTGGTCAAAACGTCCAGAAAATTCAATTACTGACTCCCAAGGACAAAAGCGCACGAGTCCACCCAGGGTTGGAGGATATTTCTAAAATTAGGTTCTAAATGTCTGCGACTCGGAGCGATTTCAGCTTTCCCACCTCCGCCCATACGGGTCCCCTGCATGTTAATAGCTCTGCCCATTAATTTCAGGCGCCTAATCAGGATCTCCTCCTCCTCTCAGGGCAGCGGGGCCAAACCGGCTTCAGGGAGCCGATCACAGCAGCCGCTCCCATCCAGACACGATCTCCTGATCGCGGGGTTACTTTTAATGGGGTTAACTTTAATTTAAGTATTGTGTGCTTCCCCTTAAGTCAAATGCATTTTTATGCAAAGCTTAGTTTGGCTTAGAGTTCTGTTGCCGGTAATAATTCTAGGTGGCTTTCGCAACAAAGGAGCCCGCTGAGAGAGTAATGCATCAGCACCGACACCCGCCCACTCCGCCTGTGGACAGGAAAGCAATTCAAGACACCACCATCGTGCTGTCAGTGGGTCATACTCTTTGAAAATAAACTGAACTAATTCTAAATCATCCGAGGGGGGGAAACATCACACAAGATGGATTCCAATGATGCCAGTGCTTCGGCTCCCCACGCGAAGCCATGCCCCAGGGAGAAAAGGCAACCAGAATAACACGGCCACGGATTATTCTAGAAGGCTCTCCCGTGGCTTTCACGTCCGGCACCATCCAGTCCTTTGGATCACCTTCCTTCCGCTTTGTTTGACCACATCCCGCGCTGAGATCCCCGGGCCTGTTCCCACCAGCAGCCCTTTTGGGATCTGGGCTCCATTGTTCGTTTTGTTCTTGAAATTGCCTTGGCTTTGGAGAGGAGAGTCAAGGCCATTAACGTCCTTGAATGTGCGCTGAACGAGGAACAAGAGGTCAAACGGTAGGATTAACATTTGCTCTTGCCCTTCACCGGCTCAGCCTCTCGGATGGACCGAATGTTGATAAAGACAGCCGTGTTTTTCTTCACAAATAATAAAACCCACGGAATGCCCTTGGAGGACTCCTTTCCACTTTATTATTTAAAAAAAAAATCACAATAAATAGAGTTTTCTGCAATCTCTCCAGCTCCTCTCCAGAGTTCTTTTCAAAGCGGAGTTGAATTAAATTCTATTACCGGTCTCTTTGGGGAATCCCGGTGCCTCAGGCCCCATCCAAAGAGGGGGGAGAGACCCCAGTCTTGGGATGAGGGCAGACCTCTGTGCCTCATTTCCTCTTCCGGTCCTAACCCTCAGCTCCGGACCCCTGTGCTCTAGCTGTAAGTACTCATTCCCAGTCGTGGCCAGTCCCGCTGGGCTCCACACAGACCCTCTGTCATTATAATAATCACGGCCTCATGGGGAGAGCATTTACTATATGCTGGAAACGGCACTCCGCCATTCGTGTGAATGACCTCAGTTGACCCTCATGACCCCTCTTCCCCCCACGCTTGTGAAGGTTGTTGCTTCCACCGACAGGTGAGAATTCTGTTGCCTGAGCTCACGTGGTGGCACTGGGTTTGGAACCCAAATTCCTGGGTCCAGTCTACACTCCGAAGTGCTACACTCTAGCGTCTACTCATCACCTGCACGGTGGCCCAGAACCTTCCTTAGCGGTAGCCTAAGGATCCGTTTCGCGGCCGTTCACGGCAGCCTGTATCAGTCGGCCTTAGAGGACTGGCCCTTATTTGGGATAGGCCGTCAGTCACGGGCAGCTCTTTGGACAATCTCCCCCAAGTCTCTAGAGGCCTGCCTTCCTGGAGACCCCATTTATTCCCACGGCTTCAGGTCTACCTGGCCCATCGATTCTGATAGCTTCAATGGCCACCTGTCTCCTCTACGCTTGAATCTCTCCTCAACCCCAGGTCGGCACCTGTAACTGCTTGCTCGACATTTCGACCCCAGTGCTTCACAAGCACTATAACCACAGCCAGTCCCAAAGCTAACTCACTGCCTTCTGAGCCCAGCACACTCCTTCCCCGTCCTGTCGGTGGCAGTGGCGTCACTCTCCACCCAGGCGACCGACCTGGAGGCGACTGGTATCCTCCCTCCTCCCCACCCCTTCCGTCTGGATGGTTCTCTCTTGAAAAGGACTCTCCTATCCTCCCACCCTGATCACTTATTCCTTCTGCCTTTGTCGCTGTTTGGGTGACGGTCATGTCTCACCTTGCCGCAGTCTCCCGAGATAAGTAGAATAGAAACTCAGAGCCATTTGGGAGGGGGTGAGCATGCACGAACGTAGAGAGAGGGCTTGCCTTACCAGCATCCTGCCAAGGAGGGAGCAAGGCCCACCCAGGCCAGCGCCAGGGGAGGCTGTAACCATTCCTTAGCCAGCGAGAGTTTTCTCAGGCTGGCTTCCAAGGTGCAAAACACTGGCACCAGGGGATCCTGAAATCAGACGACTGTCTCCGACAGAAGCCCCTGGACTCTCAGGGATACGTGGTGGTGGTGGGGGGGGTCTGTTCACTGCACTCTATCAGTATCTCCTCCCTTTGCCCAGAGCGCAATTCTTTCCATCAAACTCGGCCAGCATCTACTCTCCTCAAATGCCCGTCGCCAAGCATGACTGTCTCTTTGCAGCCTTGCGGAAATCTCCAAAACAGACTGCTGGGCTCTGTACACGGCTCCTTTGTAGCACGAAGCACACCGGGTCATGGTAAACCACAGATCTCTGTCCCTCCCGCCCCGCTGGGAGATGCATGGAGGCAAGAGCCGTGTTTTAATGATTTGTTGCTGCTAGCTCATGGCATGGGGAAAATAGTGTGGATCTGAAAGCCAAAATAAAGAGACAGACTTCAGCTCTGCTTTGTAACAACCGTGTGACTGCGTCCAAATCACATCTTCCGCTGCCCAGATCCCCTGGGCCTGGAAAGGAGGTGGGATACTTCAAGGATGGACTGGGCTAACCCCTAAACACCGCCCCCCCCAACTCCGGTTCCTGGGACCTGCCAGGCAGGGTGAACCTCGCAAGCGGGAACTACCATTACAGTAAAAATCAGAGCACACGCTCAGTAAATCCTGGACAGTTACATAACCTTCTAAATCAAAACAACTAAAAATGGCGGCTCCCCGAAGTGAGACCGGAGTTTCTCGCTGGCTTAGAGTAGGTTGAACGGTGGCCCCCCAAAAAGAGGCATCCAAATTCTGACCCCCAGTATCTGTGAATGTGACCTTATTTGGAAAAAGGATCTTTGCAGATGTAACTAAGTTAATTTCAAGAGAAGATCATTCCGGATTAACTGGTTGAGTCACTTAATAAGTGCCCTCATAAGATACATAAGAGAAAAAGATACAGAGGAGAAGCCACGTGAAGACAGAGGCGGCAGTTGGAATTATGATGCCACAGCCAAGAAATGGTTGGAACCACAGGAGCCGGAAGAGGGAGGACAGAATTTCCTCCTAGAACCTTCGGAGGGAATGCAGCCCTGCTGACTTCTTGATTTTGGGCTTCTTGTCTCCAGGACTGTGAGAGGTGAAATTTCTGGTATATTAAGCCACCCAATACTTTGCTACAGCTCGAAGAAGGCTCGACCGTGCTGGAGACACTCAGGGAAAATTCGAAAGTTCGTGTGCACTGCAACTTTGCACAAAGTATACAACTCGCACACAGGACTTCTGCAGTCGATCGCTATCTCCTCGCTATAAGCAGCACATTTCTAATGAAGAATACACAGGTAACAAAAGAGTAAGAAACATGCGCACTCTACGCATGCGTTCGCCTAGCTCATTTCTTTTTCCCCTGTGAGCACACGCCGCGCTCTTCCCTTGCAATCAGGAAGGGCTGTATTACTGAGCCCTGGCCGGTGGAATGCAGAGAGAAGGGATGCATGCTGCCTACGGTCTTGGCCCATAAAATTTCCTAGGCTCAGGCCTCCACGTTCCTTCCTTCTGGGGCTCCCTGAGGGGGCACTTGTTGAAAACGTGTCCCAGAAAATGCAGATGGAAGGGTCTCTGGGGAACGGGGCGCCTGCCCAGGACTGTGATCCCAGCAGGCAGTAACACTGGGTTGGGCCGCCAAGATTTTGAGGCTGCTTGTTACAGTAGCTAGCACTTCTAATCTTAGGATGTACACCCACTCTACGAAACAGCAAAATGAGACACTACGTTGACATTTTCCTTGGGTTGTATTCCTTTAATATAACTTGAGCTAATTATTTCATAAGGTACCTATTAATGTGTGACATCTCTCTCTCTCTACAGATAAACGTTCTTCTATTACCCCTATTTGGGATTATCTATACTACTATTTTTTTTTTCCTACTAGAGAAACGCAGGGTTGGGATAGTAGGGCAATGCTTTACATTTTAAAAGGCGCAGTGTCAAAAAAAAGGAAAACAAAGCGAACACCAAAACCTTTCCAAAGTGATGCTTATGACAGTAGAACTTTACTCATAAAACTTCTAAATAGTGTTATGGGCCTAATGTGTGAAGCCAAGGGTCGTGTAAGCCTGGAAACATCTGGATAAAGCGAGAGGGCATCAGCTGAGCTGTGCCCACAACACTGGGGGATTGAGGGCATGCCCCCAATCAAGCATCTGGGACTCTGTAGCTCTCCTTTCACTCACATCTCTTAGCAAGCCCCCCACCCACCCCCAGGCTCCAGGTGCAGAAGGCTCAGACAGGACTCATTCATTCATTCTACAAATATTCTCTGAGGGCTGATTGAAGCCCATGTGCTCTTGCAGCTGGTGGGGAGAGAACCACAGACAAAAGGCACAAAGATCCCCTCTTCACTAGGCTGACAAGCTAGGTGACAAGACAGATTGCAAATAAGATAAAAAGTGATGACTGCTATGGGGGGTAGGGTGGGGGTGGGGAATTAAATGTGAAGAAGAATTGAGTGTTCTGGGGTGAGGGTTTTAAATAAGGTGGCGAGGTCACATCTGATTCAAGGCATGAAGGGAGTAAGGAGGCATGTGGATATCCTGGGAAAGAGCAATCCAGGCAGGTGAACTAGCAAGTGCAAAGGTCCTGAGGCAGGAGCATATGGGATGGATACTGAAGTCCAAATTCTTGAAGAGGCACTGAAAGTAAATCTTGAGAACTGATTTCTGACATTCCTAATATTCCACCCTATTGATGTTCAAGGCAGCAAGAAGCTGAAGACAGGAGCAAATACTGAAATGTACATTTACCCTCTTTGGGTAAACGATTCAATGGTAAGCTTTACCAGGGCAGAGACCACACCTGCCTTCCAAATGTCCCATATGTATTTGTTGGACGAATGAACAAATGTAGCTGCGATATTTGTAAGACAAAAGATACTTTCATCAATTCAAAGAAAATACAAAGCATGAGTTCCCTTCAATGCCAGCTGAAACACAATCAGCCCACATTTCATGATAGATTTAAAATCAAAGGCTGGGATTTTTCAAATTATGAGAGTATTTTTAAAATAAAAAGAATAAACGGCTCCATCTATGGGGAATACATTTTTCTTCCTTTTACAGATATTGATTGCCACAAGCAGAGATCTTTTATCTAATGGGGAAGCTAAGTGTCCCTCTTCGATCCCACAACCAATGCAAACATTTGGAGGCTCTTGAACTTCCTATCCCAATCAGCTCCAACGGCACGGAACTTCCAGAAGAGAGCATGAGAGAAATGCTGAAGTCAGGAAATGGACAAAAACGATCTTAGGTTCCTGACGTTCCTGGACCCAACGTGTCAGTTCCCGACGTGTCAGTTACCAAGTTGGTCAATTTCTTACATTGCCCACCTCTGTCCTCCGCTTTCCACCTTTATTACTTCTTCATTGGTTCGGGGCACGAAAGACAGCCTCTGTGCTCTCCTCGAGTCCCATCTCGCCACCTCGAGTACGTTTTCATTAAAAGTGTCTCCTGACACTCACCCTGACTGCTGTGCTTCTCAGCTCTAAACCCTCGGGTGGCTCCCTGCTGCTGCCAGGACGGGTCTGCCCTCTACGAGGCAGAGGCCCTCGGAGACTTGCCCCTCTGTGTGCACTTCCCTCCACGCCTTCCCTCATCCGCTTTCTGCCAGCAGTGCTCAATCACGGGCCACTGTTTTCAAACACGTTCCCTCCACCGCTAGGCCTTTGCAAACACTATTCCCTTTGCCTGGCATGGCCGCCACCCACGCGGCACCAGGGAAGCACCTCTGCGCGGCTCCTCTATGAAGCCTGCCCTGATTCTGCCACGTCTAACGGGGAGTCCACTTTTTACACTCACGCCGCGCCTCATTCACACCTACATTCCAGGCCTTATGCACCTGCACATCAGCTCCCTACTAGCTTGTGAGCTTCCCAAGGTCTGTGAATCTATGCGTGTCAGTACAGTTCCTGGACACGACTGCGGCTAATACACGCTCGGAATGAATGACAGAGTATGAAGTCAGCCTTAGGAAGTCTCTTGGTGATTCAGAGTCCCTTGGCCCAGCCAGGATCCCACGTCTGGCTGAGGTCATAATACAGCGGCGCAGTGGACATGGAGCGGCCTTTAGAATCACACCGTGCTCGGTGCAGCTCTGTCTCCCCTCGCTGCCTGTGTGAACCTGGACAAACCGCCCTGGGAGGCCCTCTGCCTCTAGGGTCTTCCCTGCACACAGGAATATCCCTCCTGCCCCTTCCATTTCTCCAAATCATGTCCTCGAGAGCTCAGCACAAGCTCCTCTCCCCATCTGGAGAGCCTTCCCTCCTTCCTGGCCCAGGACATCTGCTTTTGAACACCCGTGACGTTTATGTGTCTTTCACGTTTGTCTATTTCCCTGTAACACACTTCAGTCCGGGACCTTTGATTTTAGTTTGCCTTCTGACCAGCCCGGAAGGCGACGCAGGCCCACATAGCCGTGTCCCCGCCATCCAATCGGCCAGACCCTTGCTGCAGGGTCCGCACCCTGGAGTCCCAAGCCCCATCCGGGAAAATGGCTGGCGGCTATGAGAAATGGATAGTTCTACAGGGTCTGAACAAGTCAAGGATGGTTGGACCTTCGTCCCCATGGAGGAGTGACTGGGGCAACCTCACAGGTGTACCATTTCAACACCCTTATAATACTGTGAACAAAACCCCTCTCAAATCCACTGAGCACAGCTCTTTGCAGCATTGAAGATTGCTGCTTTGTAAGCCAGAGGCACCCACATTAAAAATAAATGCTTAGTCGGGGAATATTTAATGGCATGGAAAATGTTTCTATTACATTGTTGAGAGCAAAAAGCAAGGTACGAAATTGTATGAACATGGAGATCCCATTTTTGTAAAATATGTGTTTACATGCACACAATTTTTAAGTAGAGCAGGAGAATTACACACATCAAGACATTAACGGCAATTATCTCTTGATGGTGCAGTTGTGCAATTTTTATCTCATCCTTGTGTCCTTTCCTAATTTTCCAATTTTTAACAATAAACATTCATTGCTTTGCAGTCAGAGCAAGAGTAAATGTTATTAGCCGATTATTAGATGTGTCCAAATGATTTCGATGGCGATGTGCCCCAAGGTGCTTGGTTCTGGGTGTGGTCCCTCACTCCTCTCTCCTCCTCACCCCCGCGCATCAGCACGAGCCCCCAAGAGCCGCGCCCCAGGCCTGCCTGAAGGCAGATAACCATTTCCTTGAACCTAGATGGGATGGCCATTATAATTCCAGCAGGGGCGGCTGCGAGGACCTCACAGTACAATAGGAGAATGTGCTCAAGAAAGAACACACACCTCTCACTGGCTCTCAGAATGTCAGTGTGCGGTGCAGGTCTACACATTTATAGGTCAGCACAGCGCGGGCTTCTCCAGAGGGCCAGGCCGGACAGCTGGTTGGGGTGTGAACCACGAATCTGGCTCCATGTTGACTGACACCGAGCCGTGGCATGGGGGTTCTCAAACAGCTGCGCCGGGAATCTTCATTTCCCCCTTTTCCTTTTTTATTTCCTTTGACACAGCCACCCGTAAGCTGTGAAGGGGGACCTCATCAGGGGGTGCAGGAGGACAGGGGCTGTTTAACTGTGTCTATACTCTGAGACATCCATTATCCATCCAGATGAGCCGGGATGCCTAAAGTTTACATGGAAATCAAAACCTGCAGCCAATCAGCAGGCTGAGTCCAAACATGCAGGCATTCAGAGAGATAGAAATTGGTGAGTGGGTACAGGACGACTTGATTATTTCGTCCACAAACGCCACCGCAGTGTCTGCCAATGGGTTTATTAGCTGTTTCATCATTTGAAATACACTGACATGGACATTATCAATAAGGCGAAAGATAACCTACGGAGTGGGAGAAGACACTGGCAAATCATGCATCTGACAAGAGTCTATGATCCAGAATATATAAAAAGCATGTACAACTCAACAACAAAAGATACACATTCCAATTAAAAGACAGGTAAGGAACTGGAATAAATATTTCTGCCAAGAAGATATACAATTGGCCAATAAGCACGTGAAAAGATGCTCAGAACCCACAGTCACTAGGGAAATGGAATCAAAGCCGCTGTCAGGTGCTACTCCACACCCAGGAGGCTGGCTTTGACGTCAACAAGAAGAGGAAAATAAGTGTTGGTGGGGATGGGGAGATGTGGGAATGTAACATACGGCAGCCACTGTGGAAGTTTCGCAGGTCCTTGAAACGGTAAGCACAGAATTACTAAAGGATCCAGTAATGCCGCTCCTATATTGGATACAGGTTCTCAAACAAATACATGTACATGTATGTTCACAGCAGTATTATTCACAATAGCCAAAAAGTAAGAAGAGTCCAAAGGTCCATCCCTGAATGAATGGATAAAGACAATGCAATATGATTCAGCCATAAAAAGAATGTAACGCTCACGATGCCACCATGAGAATGAACCTTGCAGACACTAGACTGAGAAAAAGCAGATGGGCACCAAATGTCACGTGGGGTGTGGTTCCCTTCATAGGAAGCATCCAGAACAGAAAGGTCCATAGAGACAGAAGGCAGACCAGTGGATGCCGGGAGGTGAGGCAGGAGGTATGGGGAGAGATTGCTTAATGGGTCTGGGTATCCTTTTGCTTTCTTCCCTTTGGGATGATGGAAATATATGAGGTGGCAGTTTCACAATGCTGTGAATGTATTACATCCCATTGAATTGTTCACTTTAAAACAGTTTCATGTCATGCAAATTTCATCTCGATAAAAAATACTCTGAGGTGTCCACTATGTGCTAGCTGCTGGGGCTCCAAAGGCAAGTGACACAGTCGTGGGCGCTGCTCCTAGGTAGTCTCTATATTAGTCACACACATTTCTGCTATGTTCTCACTGTGGAAGGGGAGATAATGAAGGAAAGGCTCAGGGGGTGTGGAAGCACCTGCTTAAGGCAGGCTTCTCTCAGAGGCGAGGGCGGCTTCTTAAGGAATTGATGGTTGACCTAAAATCTGAAGGAAGATCTGGAGATGATTAGGAGGAATGGGATGGTGTGAAAGGGAAGGGTGGGAGGGAAGGATGTTTCAGGCTGAGAATGGCATGTGCAAGGGCCCTGTGGCAGGAGTGTGCGAGGAGCAGGTGCGCCCATGCAGCTGGAGGGTACACGGGCAGGGAGTGTGGCATGAGAGGCAGGCCAGGCCACACCAGCCTGGCGGACTCACGGAAAGGCCTGGGGTGGCCTCCTGAGAGAAACAGGACTCCCACAAGAGTGTTTTAAGGAGGAGGCTGGCATGAAAAGATCATTCTGGCTGGAGTGGGGGCACGTTTTTGTTTTTTTGTGTAAGAGCTTGCTTGAGACATAATTCATGTATCACACAATTCACTCATTTAAAGTGTGTGATTCGATGGTTTTTTTATATGTTTATAGGGCTGGGCCACGATCACCACAATCTCATAGTTGGGAGGTCGTCAGGTCAAGATGGGAGCCCTGGTCGGACCTCAGAGCAGCCATACACAACTGACCATGTTAAAAAAAAAAATGTAGCCTTATGTACAAACCTTGGAATTCTTTTTTTTTTTTTTTGCACGCTTATAGGCACGTCAGATAGGTTTCTACTCATGTGGCCAATCAGATGAAGTATGGCAACTGTGCACCAGGCTCGGTGTGGAGCAGGATCCTGAGCTCGCGTCTGGACTCAAAGGGCGAGAGTGCTATGATTGATTAGTGATGTCTAGCACTGGGGCAGGAAGGGGCAGTGAGAGTGTGGATGGCACAGTCACCAGTGTCCATCCCCCAGTGATTTCCTTCCCTTCCACAAGCTCAGTGGTCATCTCTGCACTGATAGATGGTTGGCCTGGGTCTTTTGCCGAACGAATGCAAGTCCCGACCCATGGGTAGACTAAATTCTACCCATGTGAAACTGAGCCACACCCAATGGCACTAAATCCAACGGTCTCGGCCATTTAAGAAATAAGGACGTTGATGGAAGCTGTGTAATCAGCTCCCAGACATACTCCAACCTTCCCCTCTACCTCTCCAGATTCAATGATTCAAGGTTCTTTCAGTGTCTAAATCTTTTTTATTCTTTAAATTTCTCAGCAGCTCAGCAATGTGTCACTGCATTGTGCAGTCATAAAAATAATATTAATGTTACGTGGTGCGAGACGGTGCTCATACTACATTCTGTGGATGAAAAATATTGAGTGTGTCAACATGTTCAAGGCCTAAGAAGAGAGCTTCATCATTCAGCCTGCAGTCTCCGTGAGCACTGTATACATTTCAATTCTTTATGTGTGAAACTTAATGAGTTTGGATTCTTTGCCTCATTGGTCATAGTGCTGGGAAATAAAACAAGGGGAAAAGGCATAACTTTCCCACATTTAAACTTTAAATGCATCAAATCCTTAAAACAAACTAAACAGAAATGGTTACTGAAATTTATAGGAGAAGGTGATGTACGATTTGCATTTCCACAGCATATTTTGGGTCTGTTATAGATTCTTCCAAGTCAGGAATGCCACGTTTGGCTAGTCCTCTGGCTGTATCCTGGAAGAACCCAGAAAGACACAAAGCAGCTGAGGAGCTAAGGTGAGAATATTTGGTTCAATGGAACAGGGGTTTACTGAGGTCCTGGGAGGCACCAGGCCCCGGGCTTGGCACTGGGGGCTCCGGAGATGAAGCAGACTCAGAAACTGTGTCCCCCCAGGTGAGATGAGTGGGTTCAGGAGGGATAGTGGGAGAGGAATGGAAGATCATTTTAGGAAATGAAAAAAAAAAAAGACCTAGTTCTCAATGAGGGAACGATGATGATTATGAAAGCAGATGACATTTACTGGTCACAGAAGACATGCTAGGCTATGCAAATTGTCTGGCTCTTTTCCCATTCGACCCTCACCGCCCCCTGTGATGTGGGTGCTACCCTCACACACACCCGTCCTACAGATGGGAACATGGAGGCCTGCGAAGGTGACATGACTTCTCTAAATCACTCCAGAAGGAGGCGACAGCATGAGGACCTGTGCCCGGTTCAGCTCTGTAGTCAGTGTGTGCATTCCACATGGCGAGTGAGGGGAGCAAGGGATCAATGTGGTCGGCAGCTTCTAGGTTGGGGACACAGGTCCGCGGAGTGGAGGGCAATTGTGGGGTCAGGATGAAAAGATAAAGCAGGGTGGGAGGACAAGAGAAAGGCTAATTTAAAGATGCAACAATTGAAAAGAAAGAAGGGAAGTCAATTTAACCCTGTTCTTCCTATTTATTTATTTAGAGAGTGGGGGGGAGCAGAGGGAGAGCCAGAACCCAAGTAGACTCCATGCTGAGCACGGAGCCTGATGCAGGGCTCAATCCCAAGACCCTGAGATCATGACCTGAGCTGAAATCAAGAATTGGACGCTTAACAGACAGAGCCAGCCAGGTGCCCCCCAATATGTCCTGATTGTCTGATAGGGTAAAGGCATCTGCTCACCATGACCTTGAAGTACTAACTCAGGGGCCTCCTATCTCACTGTCAAGATCATAGTTTCAATTTTGTGTAAACTTAGATTATTGGTCCAATTCAATGTACAGATGACCATTGAGGTGATCAATATCTATTGTTTTAAAGGCCAGGATTTTTTAAGAGTGGGAATAAAAACTTGGACCTATGCCAAGCCCAGGGAAGAAAAGAAGGCCGTCTGAGCCTCCTGCGGCACACAGTTGTCAATTTTGCTTCCGTCTGCAGGCTAGTCTCATTGTCCCTTAGCCCGCGTGTGAGCTGCTGGGGAGTGACAATTTTCTCTTCCAATTCCTTTGCAGGTAGAACATTTAGGTTGCTTTCTTGGTTGCACAATGATACAGAAAATCCACACACAGCAAATTGGGTGAAGACTTCCACTGGGAATTACTTGAGCACATTTTGGTGGTTACCCAAAGTGGAAAGGGCTATTTTACACCCTGTTTGTGTGAATATGTATGGGCAAATAGGACGGATTCTGGTTTTCTTCGGTAGGTGTAGTTTTCTCATGCTGCGAAAGGATGCAGCTTCTCTATTTTAGAAAATTCAGCGTGGGCTGCCAGCCTCTGGCCTGGGGCCAGATGGTTGTAACAAAAGAACAAAGGGAAACTTCTGGAACCCTAGGCTGGACTTTGCCTCCTCTTGCAGAGCTCTCCAGTCTTCCAGTTCCCTTACAGAGTCGCTGTCATTTCTTCCGGCAGCAGCCATTCGGTGGTGGTGGGGGGGGGGGTGGCGAGGATCTCCCCTCGCCGAACACGAGAGCCGTTAGGGCAGGAAGCTGACTGTCCTCAGCCTTGTCCCCATGGCCTGGCTGTGTGGGGACGCAGTCAGGACTCAGGAAGTGTGTGCTTCTGTCGCCTCCCGAGAAGCAGGATGGCAGGCCACCGAGATACATGTCATTGCAAGGGAGCCCTGAGAGGCCGAGGAGGAGGTGGATGGACGGACAGAATGGGCGCCATGTGGCTCTTCCACCTACTATGTCGGGGAGAAGACGGTTAGAAATCTAAAGCGCAACGAAGGAGGGACAGGAGAGGAGGCTGGAGGACTGGCTTGGGACCAGACTGAAGAATCTGGAGTGGATTCTAGCGGCCCTAGTGCTAGATAGAGCCATAGGTATTTTTACGCAGATACAGGCGTTTTGGAAAAGAAGAATGTTCTACGGGCTGGGAGGCTGGGGTAACCAGGTGATGTGTATTTAAAATATTAAATAAAATATTAAAAAAAAAAAAGGAGAATGTTCTGGAGCAGTGGGAGGAAGGTGGAGTTGGGAGCACCAAGCTTTGGCCCACTTTGCATTGGCCCAGGCAAGAGAGTGAGGGGCTGAGAGAGGGCAGAGGCCCAGGAGGTGCCAAGCAGTGATGTCTTTGAGAGCAGGCAGAAGTAGTTTCTGGAACATGGACTCGGTGTGAGGGAGTAAAGGAACAGCGAGGACCCTTTATAACAGCCTCAAAAGACACCTTATTGAAACAGACACTGTCTCCTAATGTTCGATGGGCAAATGTCATCAGAAGGCATTTATTTCCCCCGTCATCTTCTCGGTCCTTACCAGGTACTGGCAATGCAGTGCTCATTTATTCACTGCTGGTGCCCTTAGTTGAGCCCAAATCCCTGCCTCGTTCAGAAGTTGGCCAGATTTGCTTCCACTGCACCCCCTAAAACAACAATAAGGCCAGAGTACATTGAGCCACGTCAGCTAAGCTCAGAAGAGGGGACAAGATTCATCAATAACTCCAAGACATGCGTGGACATTCATTATGCCTGCAAACCTCATCAATGAAGTGCAGACATGTAATTATTGGGTTTGGAAATGGCACACATGACCAGGACGAAGGATCCGAATTTGCTCCTGTTTGTGCCTCCTGGAGACGAGGGAATTTTCTCTCTCCCAGTCTCCAGTTCATCTTTATGTGAAATTAATATTTTTAAAGGCCAAACTCTCAGCTTCATTTTTCATTTCGACAGCTTCTGAAATGCAGACAGATTTTGCATCAGATTGGCTTTTTCCCTTTTGTTTGGGGCTGAGTTTCATTTCGTCCCACTAGCACCTGCATTGCGGCCCAATGATGGGCCTTTGAGATGAGCCGGTGAGGGGAAGGGGTTTTGATTACAGCATGAAGCTCTGTTAACTGGACAGCCAATGAGCCTGCTGCCCGCCCATGAGCTGGGCTTAGGGATGAGGATGCAGGATGTACAGTCAATGGTCTTCCAGGGTAATGTGGGCAGCCCTTCCTGCAGAACGGGGTGAACTGCGGCTTTGGTGGCAGCTGGAGGCCACAGAATTTGCAGAATGAGAACTTGCGTTTTGACATTTTCGTTTTATTGTTAGAAATCTTACAGTGGGGGTGCCTGGGGAGCTCAGTTGGTTGAGCATCTGACTTTGGCTTAGGTGATGACCTCAGGGTCCTGGGATAGAGCCCTGCATTTGGGCTCCCTGCTCAGTGGGGAGTCTGCTTCTTCCTTTCCCTCTGTCCCTCCTCCTGCTTGTGTTCTGTCTCTCTCTCAAATCAATACATAAAATCTTAAAAAAAAAAATCTTAAAATGTACCAGCTCTGCCATTTACTAACTAAGCCTTCTGCAAACAACTCCTTCTGTGCCTCCGTTGTTCTATGCCTCTGCATCTTATCCATTCAGATGTTTCCTAGTTAATAGGTGAGCTGTGAATTAAAGGGGCATCTTTTAACCTCTGATTTAGGACCTCATACCTTTATTGATTCCCAGAATAGGCCATGTATTGGGGATACTAAGCCAAAATGATATGGTATTGCCTTCAACAGGCTCACAAACTATTCAAACTATTAGGGAATGGGGACAGTTGGTCAATGGATTCACAGATCATGGTGACCAGAGGGGGTCATGGTCATGGGATCAGGGTCCATGGGATGGATTGGGCATCAGGGAAGCACAGAGGAGGGGTGACTCAGCTGGCCTAGGAGGTCAGAGATCTCCTGGAGGGAGTGAGGCTGAGTTTGAGTTTTGCAGGACAAACAGGGCTTGGCTAGATGGTAAGTGGGAAAGCAGTCCAGGCAAAAATGGGGCCAAAGCACAGATCCCGGAATGGCACAGCAGGTAGGGAATGGCAGGTGGTGGACCCCCAGGGATGGAGTGACTGTGGATAAGTGGAGAGATGGAAGGAGGGAGATGGGGGCAGGGGCATCATGAGATGAGAGATGAGAGATGAGGGAATGGGGGTTTTGTGGGCTTGAGGTGCCTCCTCTCCCTTGCAACTCATTTTCCTATAAAGGGAATGAGTAAAGGGGTTCAAAGAAGGGGCAGAAGCCCCCACCCTGGCAGGCCACCCTGTCCCATGTGGGAGACATGCTGTATGCATCGAGGTAAAAGTTGGGGAAAGGGGAAGAACAGTCCTTTCTCCACTGAGAGTGAGTATTAAGAGTGCTGTTAGCAGAGGGGCAGGAAACTGGACATCAGACATCTCCTCCAGAAATGGGAATGGCACCACGATTCTGTTAGGCCAAAAGACACACACATTGTAGGACACCCACGTTTATGGGACTTGAACTCCCACAGTTCGAGTCAGGAGAGGAATGAACTCAATTTTCCAGCCCTGAAGAGCTTCTCATAGATGCCTTAAAGGTCAGTCGAGCCCTAGTCTTGAACCACATGCAGTAGATCAAGTGCGAAAGCTACAGAATGAGAACTGAACGCCAAAAGAAGAAAAATCAGACAAGTTAAATGAAAAAGAGGAGTCCTAAGCCAGAAAAGAATAAATCAGCTGAAAGCAGGGAAGAGGAGGGAGAGTGCCCAGAGGTCCTCGTGAGGCCAGAAAAAGTGTAAGAAAGGAAGTAAAAATCCATCACCTTCACCCACCACATAAAGATTGTGTTTCTCAGATGTCTCACTGCCTTGTCCTTCCTCTCAGGGAGTTCCCAAGTATTCATCCAAGCAGAGAACAGGAGATGAATTAAACGTCACCAAATGTCCTCAAGGAGTGGAATCATTTGTGACAAAGAAGCACTCTTGGGTAGAGAAGGGGCTTGTAATCAGTTCTCCAGAAAAGCTCTACAAGCAAGAGAAAAAGAGCAATGGAAGGGGGATGGGGAGCCCTGGGAGGGATGGGGGATCAGGGCTATCGCCGCTGAAAGAGCAGTGGGTGCCTGCAGCGGAGAGGAGGGCTCAAGAAATCCAGCAGATCATCTCTGGGGAGAGTCTGGGGTTGGGGTACTTTGAGGAGGTCAGTTTTAGCCAGAAATCAAAGAGCAATCCTTGGGCCAGGTTTGACCTGCTTCTCTGGAGGCCGAGGGTCTGAAAAGGATCACGGGGCCTGAAGGGTGTCGATGAACTGAAAACGTGCGAGAATAAGCAGACACTTGGCAGGTTCAGGGCACAGAGCGATGCAGGACATGGAGCCGTGACAGATAAGACAAGAGACTCCCTCTGCCGGGGTGGCCCCGCGTGGTATTCTGTCTCGACCTAGGACAATATTTTACTGGAAAGAACAGTTCACAGCATTTCCAATGGGACATGGGAACTGGGGAGCCAGGCAGGGAAGACTTGCCATTCCTCCCCACATCACCATGCTCTTCTCTGTGCCTTGAGCAGAGTGCCTGAATGTGTCAGGCAATATTCTTGCCTCTTTGCCACTTGTCTTAAGACTCAGCCCAAATGTTGCTTTTTCCAAGCCCAACTCACCTCCCGATGGCCCGAATCTGGGTTTGTGTGAATGCTGTACTGTCACGGCACATACGCATTGTCCCACAAGCCCTCCTTTACCCATCACACTCCCCACTAGATGTTCAACTCCTTGAAATCACGAGACTGGGTCCAAGTTTGCGTCCCTGGAGCTTCGCAGGGTGCTCGGTACATAGAAGGCCCTTGCTAAATAGCAACAGTGATCGTAATAGTAGCGGAAGTACCAGTAGTACTTCCCTTATATCGAACACTTACACAGTACCAGGCAGTGAGTTAATCATTTCACATACTTGACCACATTTTGCCTCATAACTGCTTTGTGAAGATGGAGCTACATCCCCATTTTACAGATGTGGAAGCTAAGCGTTGAGGTTGCTTGTTCAAAGTGATACAGGCCGGATTTGAAGGGACAGAGATTCAGACCCGAATCTCTCAGATTCCGGGGTCTACACTCACAGTCACTTCGCTGAAGAGACAAAATGACCCTTCCTGATTTTTGTCCTGGGTGGTTGTGGTGCCAACTTAATCAAATAGGTGGTGAGCCGACTCTGGCAGGAGGCAGAGGGAAGGCAGAGAATAGGGCAGGCGGCTTGGTTTGGGTTGTCCTACCCTCTCAATCCGTTTTCCAAGAAGGCTTGCTGTTCGGTAGCTACGTGCCTTCCTAAAAGTGGGCTTTTCTAGAGGAAACCCACACTTTGGTCAAGAGGATTCATAGAATGATATGTACAGTTTCCATCAATCTCTGGGACTGAAGCGCACTATTACCAGAAGAGATGGGATAAGCGTCACCCTCCTCCAGCCGCGACAAGATTTCAGCTTAACTAGTGGGTGGGTTGACAGTAAAAAGTGAATATCTAAAATCCAATTAATACATTTGCTCACAGTCACTTTTCCTCTTTGAACGGCAGTTTTAATTCAGGGTTGTGGTTTTTTCCCAGGATAGAAAAACAGAGCTTCAGAAACATTTTTTTTTTTTCTCTTTAACCACAATGAGTTTGCAGTGAAGAAATGCACTGTCCGTCCCAGGAGTCCACCCTGGTTCCATGACTCTTGCATTCCCCCCCAGAGAATAACCACTACCTTAAAATTAGTAATACTGCACATAATCGTAATTTAATAGTGCTTTCCTCCCACATGATTTTAGGATCCGATGGGTGATATGGCCCCTGAGAAAAGGAAGCTACAGGTATATACCACTTTTGGCTCTTCTCTGCAAATCCACCAACTGTTTATGAAATCTGGCAACGAGAAACAGTTTGTTCCTTCACTCACTCACCATTCACATGCTTACTCTGCACTCGTGATCCTAACAGTGACCTTATAGACCAGCTAATTCAAGCCTCTTCCTATTACAGAAAAGGAGACATACCCAGAGAGAAAAGGGGACTTGCCCAAGGCCTCCCAGCCTGTCAGCCACAAGCTCAGGACATGGTCTGAGTTCTCTTTCCTTATGGCTGTCCCACAGTCTAACCAAGTAAATATTACTCAGGGCTGTTTACTCTAACAGTAGCATAGCATTTCTGCCTATGTTTTCAGACACAAGTTGGCAGCATCTGGTATTAGTTCTATGGTAGCTCACACATAATTTATTACTTGACACATTCTCTTCCCTTCAAGATTACATTTTTCCTTAAGACTCTTCAACTCAAAATAGGCAGAAACACCCTTTGTGGGTGTTAGCACATAGACTTCAGAGAAACTCTTCACCCAGCCTACACTGCATGAAGGTTCATTAAGAGAAAAGATGATCCATTCAGCCTGAGTTATGTTTTATCTGAAGTCTGACATCTGCAGGATTGTTCATTTTCATGAGCTTCTTTCTACTCGTGTAATTTTATGTACAGCTAGCAGTATTTCATGAAATAGGCAAATGGAAATTAAACTTCTAATATTATTTAGATCCAAATGCATCCCAGCATTTTTCCTGAGCCAAAGATACTTTCCTCTTCTCTACTCAGGGTTACATAAGAAGATGGTGTTGTTTGTTATTCTGTGTGTATGTGTTGCTAGTTGCGGAGAAAGCTAAAGTCCCCAGAGATGGAAAGAGGAAATGTCCTTATATCCTGACAAGGGTCCCTAAGCCTCTTCTGGTCAAAGCAGGAATTCCAGTGCCCTCCCCAGGTGAGAAGATGCTAGCTCTGAACTATCCTTTCAGCATTTGGAGTTCTACTATAAACAGGCTCTCCCCATAAAACAGAAAACAAAAGACTAGACTCTTTTCAGTATAGCTGACACACTTTGTTACATTAATTTCACGTGTATAACATAGTGATTCAACAAGTTTATACCTATGCTATGTTCACCACAAGTGTAGCTACTATCTGCCACCACCCATCACTATTACAATATAATTTGAGAAAGAAAAACAAAGCTGGAGATCTCACAATTCTACATTTCAAAATATACCACAAAGCTATGGTAACCAAAACAGTGTGGTACTGGGACAAAAAATAGACACACAGATCAATGGAACAGAATAGAGAGCTCAGAAATGAATCCATGATTATATGGGTTAATATGACAAAGGAGGCAAGAATATGAAAACAGTCTCTTCAAGAAATGGTGCTGGGAAAATGGGCAGCCACATGCAAAAAAAGAAACCGGACCACTGTCTAGTATCATACACAAAAATAAACTCAAAATGGATTCAAGACCTAACTCTGACAGACCTAACTGTGACATCTAAAAACATAAAAACTTTAGAAGAGAACACTGATAGTAATTTCTCTGACATTGGCCACGGCAAGGCTGGGGTTCTTGATACAGAGTTTGTATTCCCTTGAGATCAAGAGCACGGAGGGCGCTTGGGCTCCATGGTGAGCTCTCCAGGGTCCTGAATGTGCTCTCCAGGTCCTGATCATATACCGTGCACACAGATTTTCCAGGATTCTATATTCTGGGATCCTGGCACTATAACTCTTGGATTTTAATGTGTGATTTTAACTATTTTTTTTTTAAATTTCTCTCCTACCCTCAAATAACTAAATCCCCATCTCATCTTGGTATTCTACCTTCAAACTATTCAGTCAGAAGCACAGCAATGGTCTCTTTCAAAAGACTACGAAACAGCATTGTCATTGAGCTGTTCAGTGTTGTTGTGGTTGATGACAACATCACGGCAATCACTAAGCACAAGTTATTTAGCATGGGCTATGCATTAATAAGAAATTTAGCTATAAAATCTCTCAAGTGTCATCATTGCTTTGTATATCAGGTGTTATGACCATTTTATAAGTGAGAGACAGAGGCTGGCTGAGATTAAACAATTTTGCCTAATTTTATCTAAGATAACTGTAGATAATAAATCAACTTAAGCATGTAAAGTGCTTAGAGCAGTGCCAAATAGCCTAGTAAATACTCAATAAATTCTAGCTTCTGGTAGTTTTTCTTATTATGTTGCTATTGACTTAAATGTTGAGCTCCCATTGTTGGGGGGCATCTACTTTGACAGTATCCCTTCCCTGGCTCCAAGTTCTTTTGAAGGAGTGAGAAACAAACTTGAATTGATTTTTGCAAGAGAAGAAAAGAAGAATAATCAATCAAAAGTGATCTATTGGTTTGGGAATCAGAAATTTTGAGAGGACACTTAAACAGAAGAAACGGACTCTTAAAAACCATAAAACCATAGCATGAGATTTTAGATGATTGTACTTCATGGTTGTTCCAGTTTGCTACACACAATTTTCCTTTCTGGGTTAATCTGCTCAACTTCAGCCTCCGGAGGGGGGTGACTATTTAGAACATGTATTCTTGTTGAAGGGATAGCTTCCTGGGCAAGAGGTAGACATACCCCAAAGAGGAAATAATTCATAGTTAAGGTTGAGCCAATCTTAGTTACCTTTTGGGATGTTGGAAATGAGACCCTGAGAGAGACTGAATAAGTTGGTAGCGAGGCAAAAAGATACTGACACAGAAAAAGTAGCCAAGACCCATTAGTGGCAGAGCACAGAGGAGGAGGGCCTAGGGACCTCTATTGCTGAGGTCCCTGGAGCCATGGCACACCCTGCCCCATACCTGAAATCTGGCTGATCTACCTTTTCCTAGAGAGCTGAGAAGCCACCCTGTATCTTTGCCCTCTGAATTGGTAAACTGGATTTCTATTCCTTTCAACAAAACAATCCTTGCCAAAAACCTATGGTCAACCCAACCGATATACATTATGTTAAGATTGGACTGTGTAATTCTTCTTTCACTTCTGAGGGTCCTAAGAAAGAGAAATCGCAGCATATTTGCTGAGTAGAGGGTGTCAGTTGGGTATACCATAAGAGAACCAAGAGATGGTGGGTGTTACTTGATAGAGACTCAGGGGTGTATGGCCGTGCTTCTATGTATTGGAAGAGCTGTCCTGTGGCTTCAAGGCAGCCTTTAGCCTTGTGGTCTCACAATAAAGATCTAGGAGCTATGGATCGAAGTAATAGGGAAGATTAGTGATGAACAGACCCTGAGGTCTAAGCTCCATGATAGGAGGAACTACATGTATCTGCTCTTGACTTTGTTCAGCATTTCGCCCAGGGAGTAGCATGGAGCAGCCACTCTATATCTTTTTCATATAAATAATTAAAGATGTAGTAGAATCTGTTCAAAGGAACTAGAGTATTGTAGGAACTCGAACAGATGAGAGTTTCATGAGCACAAAACCCTTTCAAATCCTAAGGCCCAATGTTTCTACAGTTATTATGGAAAGTAATTGACAAGTTTCCCCCCATCACTTGAGGGACAATAGGCACACGGGTCAGTTGTTTCCTCTGCTTTAGTCTTTTACTTTTAGTTGTAAACATGGATCCCCAATCAGGGAACTTGGGGAGGCAAAAAGCGTTTAATTCTGAGAAAATGCTGTGAATTCAAACCTCTTGGGTTCAAAACCCTGTTCTTTGTGACAGGAGGAAGTTGCTTAAGCACTCTGTGCTCTCATCTGGAAAACGGGTATCATTAACCCTACCTCAGGGTTTTTGCTCTTTTAAATAAAGATGAGATAAAATAACATATGTGAGGAGAGGAGCACAGTGACTGGCCATAGTAATAGCTCCACAATGTTATTATGAGCTCTCATTAGCCAGAGCATTGCCTCATTGAGTTTCTAGAATGAAACCTTTGCATTTATCTGTCTTCACTCTCTCTTCCTACTTCCATGCGATGCTTCCGGTCAAAATTGCAGTGTTTAAAACAAGCAAGTTCCCTTTAGCTTCTTCCATGAGCTCCTGCCCCTCTGCAGCCTCTGGTATGACTTATTCATGAGATCCGGACCTCGTGTGGGAGGCAGACATGTAGCCCTTCACGGTG
Source organism: Nasua narica (assembly GCA_028533885.1). Lineage (NCBI taxonomy): Eukaryota > Metazoa > Chordata > Mammalia > Carnivora > Procyonidae > Nasua > Nasua narica. Next base: position 45,552,802 of record CM052803.1, on the reverse strand, counting down.
TTGGACACAGACCCCTCTGCTCGGTTGCCGTAGATACAGAGAATCTGACATGACTGCACACACCCAGTTTTGGACACCAACACACTGAGCATGACCACAGACCCTGTTTTCTCACCTCCCCACGGGGTCATTAAAGACGTACTCTTGCTCATTAAATCCTAACGAGGGCCCACATCACTCACTTTAAGCACTAGGTATTTCAACAGAGTTGAAAAGATGCCAACTAAATTTACTCAAATACTAAGCACTCAGATAAAGGCCATTTGGCTTTGGAAAAAAATAATACAGGTTTCACTTGTATTCATAAATGTTACATGCAGGCTCAGTTAACTCTCCAACTAGATGCGGATTTAAAATGTAAATTATTTAAAGTGCCTAAGACCTATGGGCCACATTCCTGATTCTAAGACAGCGACACATACATTACACATAGATTATTCATGCTTTAGGCACCCATTATACACACTGGTGATGCCCCCAAAGGCGTAACTAGTCAGGAAAAAGGCTATTGCATATTATAGACAAATTCCTCTGTTTTTTTTTTTTTTTTTTTGCCTTGAAGCTCTGATTTTAATGGAAATATCATTCACAGGTATTACATATGTCTCTGTCTCCTACAGATGTCTGTGGCCACTGGAGGAGTCTCTCTGAAGGCACCAACTCTCTCTGCTAACTGCTGGCTGCCAAGACGTCCAAATCCAATTTTATGACATACAAACTCTGGCCTTCCCACGTCCTTCCAGACTGTGTGGGTCCACTCTGAAATCCTAAGGGCTTGCTGAAAGCAAAAGCGATGCTCCCATACTCTAGTTCCTTCAAACAAGAGGTGATTTATGATCTAACCAGAAGGATTCTTGTCGCTGTTGGAACACTCACTGCGTCCAGGAGAAATGACCCCACGGATGATGAGAGCAATGGTGATCATCCATTTGTAGGTAATGTGGTACAGTCATCAATGGCTCAGTGCTTGATGCCCACCCCACCCAGGTATCAGGGTACAGCCACAAAAGGGGACTCTGATTGTGGGGTGACAGATAGACCCATGTGTCCTCACTCCAGAGATCCAACAGGTTCCGATTTTATATGTTTTTTTTGTGGAAGACTGCCACTCAGCACGATCCCAGCAGGTACCCTGAGTGCCCTTCTCATTACTCGAAGGCTCAGGAGGGCAGGGGACCTCTGGAGCTGGGTGCTGCTGGTGTTAAACTGCACGTCGACATTAAAGGTACCATCCAAGTTAGAGTAAGATCAGGAAAACCAGTATCTTCTGCTGGGACACCAGTCCAGTGCCTCCCAGACTGAACCCCAGAGTTAGTTTCTTATGGCATAAGGCAAGGTGGTGCGCTGCCCTGGGCACAGGTTGGCACTCTTCCCACTGTCCCTGTCTGCATATGGGCACTGAGCATGCAGGAAGGCTTTGCGGATAACCCTATTTGCTTCAACATAGAACTGTATGAATAATGTAACACGTTGCCAGTGATGGACAGTTGTCATCGTGAGATTATCAGCTACTGTGCAAAGCTGTGGACAGGGCCCATGAGAGGTCCGGACATTTCCTTGGCCTACAAGGTCCCCCACATCGACTGACCCCTTGCGCATCTGTCTTTTGGAGTGAGGTGTCGTCCTGTGACAACTCTGTCCCCTTGCCAGGTAAGTTACTGAAGTCAAGGGCCATTGTTGATTCTAAGTGGCTTTCCTGATATTGTGTTGCTCTCCATGTCCCTTGATTTGTCTGAAATACTCAAGGTGACAGAAGGAGGCAAGCATGGGGATGGAGACAAGCTCTGGATTCGAATCCTGGTGGGCCATTAATGGCTCTGTGATTTCGGTTGGGCTATCTGACTCCTCTAAGCTTGAACTGCATCATCTTTATTTGGATTAGAGGATGCACGTAAAGCACTTTGCATTCTTCCTCCTTCCCTCTCCCTCACCTATACAGTAGGCGCTCAATAAATGTCTGTTTATGGTAGTGATGATTATGTGGGTTTCTTGAACTCAAGGTAACTCTTCTCTAGTATTAGCTTCCTCCTCTCCCTTCCTTACCCTCACTTTGTGGAATCTTTCTTACCATTTGAAAACACGAGCATGGATTTTTTAGGGCCAATTTATTTTAAAGCCCATGAGATCTTTTCCATAATAACAATAATTAAAAATGATAATTTATCTGACTTGACGGTAGACCCAAATTGTCTCCAAAACCCTCCTAATGGCTAACACTGAACAATGCTGCAGGCAGCAACAAAATGAAAACTGAAGCTTTTGTACCATGCTTATGTAATTTTTCTCATTAAATTTCTTTGTAATTACATTTAAATTTAATATTGGTCCGTAGGTTGAGTTAATGAGGAAGGTAGGGAAAATGGTTAAAATGTTGTAGGTACTAATCTTGCTTCTCCAGGCCTTAGCTTTGCCTGCCTCTGTTAAGCCTGTGGTTCCAAAATTATTTTTCACTGAAGGGACATAAAAAGATGATATAAACAGAATAGAACATCCCTACACAGATATGTTGTGTAAAGTGCTTAGAATTGCAAAATATTTTACTTTCTGGGGTTAGGAGCTGAGAGGACATGCAACATTAGCAAGTCTGCCAGATTCTGCTTGAAATCTGAGGCAGCAACCTGTTTTGATGGACTTTGCCAAGTCCAATCCCCAAAGTGGATTGTTTTCTCCAAAAGTCAGAAAGGCTTCCTGCAGCCTTGGGCCTATCGATTGGTTTTCTCCATTTAGGCTAAACACCTAACATGTTTTAGCTTTTTGCTGGAGATCCCTGTTCGAAGAGCATACAAGATTCAGCCAACTACAAGGGCTCCTATAAATCTTTGGCTTTTCCAGTGAACAAGTCTGGCGCTTTTAAATCTAAGTTCCAGCGAAGTATGAAATCCGTATGAAAGGGTGTCTTCTAAGAGAGCGGTCGTCAAATTTTAATGTGGGTATGAGTCCCTGGAGGATCCCGTTCAGATGTGGATTGGGCTTCAGTGGGCCTGGGGCACGTAGGGTCTGAGATGATGCGTGTCTAACAAACTTCAAGGTATTTTCGATGCCGCTGGGCCACAGATGGCACTTTGAGTGGCGAGGTCCTAAGATAAGTGTAGGTCTGCTTCTGTGCTTGGAAAACCACTGTATAAACCAGGGTCTCTGTGCAGAGCGTAGATGAACTTGTCACTCTGCTTCAGTGACGACCTCCCCTCCTTCCAGCTGCCCCTCTACTCTGCTGGGTAGCTTCAGAGCAGAACTCACAGAATATGAGATGGTCGTGAAGCCCTCCACCCAGTAGGTCCTGACTGGTCCCTGCGTTCCACTCCTCCTTGGTCTGCAGAGGTCTGCCTTCGTGGTACGTGGATGTTCCGAGGAAGTGAGCGCCCCTCCCTCCAGAGCTAGTCCAGCACTTTTCTTCTCTTTCTTACTGCCTTCTTATCCTTGCTTCATCCCCATTTAATCCACCCCTCTCATGCCTCCATGAACTTGTTTTCTTTTCTTATCTCTTCTTCTGTCTCATTTCTGTTCGGCTTACTGTCTCCTGCTAGGAAACCTTTCTGCCTCCAAGAATGCCACGATTCACAGGCTGAGTTCAACTTTTCGGCTTCCTTTTGACTCTCCCCGCTCAGCTTCCTTTCTTTTCTACCCAAGACTCTGACCTCCTATTTCTACACTTAAGTTCAGAAAGATATTCGGAAGCAAGACTCCAACAGGAGTGGCCATTGCACTGAGATCGAAAACTAAAACCTACCTAAGCGATTCCAACTTTGACTGGGTCATTCCATCCCTAGACATTTGATCAAGAAAACAGGCAGACATAGAGGCAGATATCTGTACGAGGATGTCCACCGCAGAACTACTTATAATTTATAGCAAAAAAAATAAACTTTTCAAATAAACTGGCAGTTAAGTAACTGATGGTGCATCAAAATGACAAATATTACACGTTGGCATTAAAAATCCACACTTAGTGCCTACCGATTAGATGAAAATGATCATAAGAGTATTATAAGAGATGAAAATGCTTCTGAGAGTGTAAGAGTATATACATAATTATGCGTATATTAAAATTCGAATGTTATGAAAAACACGCATAGTTACGACTTGCAAGAAACACAGCCAATTGTTAATAATAATAGCTTTCTCTGGATGATGGGATTAGGGAGAAGTTATTTTTTTATAACTTTTACATTTCTTGTGTTTTCTACAATGGAACTACATGCTTTTATTTCAAAAAATCTTTATATTTAGGAAAAAAATCTTAACTTCAAAAACAGTTTACTTCATGAATTTAGGTATTAGATCTCACTCATGGATAACTTTAATTATCTGAATATTAGGACAGCTTAGAAGTCACATCAGAGTTTCCACTGAGCACTGCAAGATAGAGATTGAATGCGTATAATAAACGTGCCCTCAGCAAAAATGTTGACAACCACAGGCTTTCCAGAAGGAACTGAAATGCGATCTGTTCCCATCTTCCCTCTGAATACGGTAATCTCTTTCCCACAACCCAATGTTCTTTCTCTAGTGACAAGTTCATTTAAGATGTGATTCCTTAACTGGCTAGCAAACTCACTTGACTATTTTGGGCATAATTACAGATAATTAGGCAGCTTCTTAGAGTAATGTGACTTCTACTCACTGAAAAGAAAGTAATTTGCACTTTCAGTGTCAGTCTCTTCTGCTTCTCTATTCTGCAATGTCAACATTGTGCATTTCCTCTATTAGTTAATGCCTGACTAGGGGATGGAGGGCTTGCCAGGATGGCGTCGTGAGAAAGGATTGGTCACTCGAGCGCGGAGCAATTAGTACATCCTCTGCAGTAACCGACGGCTATAGGAGTCACCGGATTGGCTAGTGTACTTCCTTGACATTTCCTAGACGACACGCCTTCAACATTTCCTGGTGAGACAATGCCTTTACGCACGGGCGTAAAGGTACCTTGTCCATGGTACAAAGAGTCCCCAGGACCAAAGACAGATCCCCAGCCAGGTCCCGTGGGGTCCCTCTCTGCATCACACTCTGACGTCCCCAGAACCCCAGAACGCCCAGTCCAAATGGCAAAGAGACCAAGAGGACACTCACTTCTTGGATGGTGTCATACCACTTACCCCATAGTGGAGGGCAGTGGAGTTGTCAATTTCATTAGTATTTTCCTGGAATTAATTTATTATCTCTCCAACCACATCTTCCATTCACTTTGTCACACATTTAACTTGTCTATCTCTAAACCCACCCACTGACTGACCCATCTATCTGCTCATCCATCTACCCAGTCCATCCAACCATTTTTTTCAGCTAACACTAATTACGTGCCAGGAACCAAGTGTTTTAGCTTCCAGCTCCTCCACTATTCCATTTACGGAGGGGATGTCTGCGGGCTTCTCTGCTATCAGTCACCCGCAAAGGATATACTGGGGAACCAGACGGACACAGCCCTGCCCGCCTGGAACTTTCGGTCTCATTTTCACAAGGAGAGCTTTGCTATGCCTTCATCAGAAGGACTGATATCTCCCCACTTTCTCATGGGCCCGCAGATGGAATCCCCAGAAATTTCTCCCCAGGCCCGTGTGCGTACACGGACTCCTCCATTAAGAGCAGAACTCACCATCTGACTGACTGCTTGCAGTTGACCTCCCATCAATCACTTGTCTCTGTCGCTAAGATCCTGCCGTCAGCAGTGCTAAGTCACCAAATGCCGCTGGCGGCTCCCCGCCGCACGTTACCGGACCACTCTGTGTCACTCCTCGCAGGAGGATGAAGACATCAAAGCAGATGCTCGAGAGCTTTGCCAGGAGCACTGGCGACTTCGCTTCGCGCCTCCCGGGTGGAAGAGGCTTGTTCAGGAGGTGGGACGTGTCTAGTTCTTCCTGGCTTGCGGCTCCTGCTGGGCGGCGGACCGAGAGAGGGGACAGGCATTTGGGTTTGTCTCAGTCGCACGCTTGGGGCTTTGCCAGGATGGGGCACCAACTCACTGGCCGTTCTGCAGGGCGCGAGTCTCGGGAGGAACGTTCTGTGCGCTGACGTCGTGAGTCCTGAGAAGCCGGAGCAATAAGCAGAGGCCTCTTCTCTAGATGGCAAGGGTGCCTCCCCCCCCCCACCCCCCCCCCCCCGGGTAGCAGCGGGCTAACTAGTATTTCCCATTCGGTCAGCTAAACCTCCTGTCTGGATAAACCACCCACTGACGGTCTCAGCAAGCTAGCAGGAGAGGCGCACGCACCCGGCGAAAACCAGCTGACATCCTCCCTGCAGTGCCACCAACGGTTACACAAGCCATCATAGTACTCCGTGTCTCTTCTAAAGGGTTCTAGAACCCCTCTTTCTTTAGTTGACAAGGTTTGCCTTGTCTCTTTTTTTAATTGAAAATTCAGTGTGGTAGCACTTTCATCAAGTCGATTCCTCACACTGTGCAGTGTGTGTGTGTGTGTGTGAGTGTGTGTGAGTGTGGATTAATATGACGTGAGAAGTGAAGCTGGGTTCACAGTGCTGGTGGGGGGGGGAGGGTGGTGCTCCATGCTGGAATTTCATCACAAGCCAGACTGGGGAGCCCCGGGGGGTGGGGGACACCGCAGGGCGCAAGCTGGCAGAGCATATGGCAGTCTGCCACGGGCGGAGGGCTGCCTGGGGGTCCAACTACTCTACCACGTTCCCATGATGACGGCTGTTCGTCTTGTGTACAACGCAATCCGCTCAAATGCCCCCATGGCCCTTTCCTCTGGAACTTCTTTCCTTTCGCCTATTCCCAGATCGGTGCTTTGCACAAAAGAAGGAGCGGAGAGGGGGTGAGGCAGGGACGGTGGCCCCGAGGGGGCCGTCTGGGGACCACCTTCGGTCATTCCCTCCGGCTCCGGCGGAGATCAACCCGAGGGCTCCGTCTCGTCACATCTGGGTCCTTCCCTTCAAGGCAGTGTCCCCGAGGCTCGGAGGCACAGCTAATGCCTCGTGAGCAGAGGTGAAGCTCGGCCTTCGCAGGGTCGCCGGGCCTCCGATGGCTCCTCCGAGCCCTCCCAGCAGCTCCAGACGTGCCGGCGAGCACGCAGCCGGACAGGAAGGGCAACTGTGCAGATGGAGAGAAACCATACTTCCTCCTCTGTTTTCTTTCTTTTTTCCCCCCTCAGTTTTCTTACGGAGAAAATGACATACAAGGAGGTGAATAAAATATTCAAGGGAACTATGGAAGCATTCCTCGTTACTTTCGTCTGCTTTGTTGTGTGGTTGGGCGCCGAACCCCCAGAATGAAGGGGGCTGTAGGTCTCTTGAAGGCAGAAAGAAGGGGTGAGTAGGACACCGGGAGGTGGGAGTCCAGGTGAGTGGGGGCTAGAAATGCTGTGAACAAGGAAAGGAAGGCTGCCTTCCCGGGACTGGTGGAAATTAGAAAGAAAATGAGCCATCTCTACACTTGGATGCCTCCAGAAAGCCTCAAAAACCCACCTCGCGGGCTTCCCTCCCCCCACATTTCCTCCTAATGGGGAGCTTCTGGGGGGTCCAGTTCTTGGGGAAGGGCATGACCTTTCACCCTGCTAGCAAGACAAGACCTCAGGGTCATCTCTGACGTCGTATCTCTGAAATCCTAGAGCAGGGTTTCTCAGCCCCAGCGCTGTTGACCTCTGGGGCCAGGTAAATCTTGCTGTTCCCTGCATGGTAGGAGACTAAGCAGCACTTCCCGTCTCTTCCAGACCCTTCCCTGCACCCCCAACTCCTCCCCACCAGCTGCAACCTCCAAAAAGTCTCCAGACATCACCGGATGTCCCCAGGGGTGCCCAACTGTCCCTGGTTTAGGACAACTGGCCCCAAACAAACCACTATTGAGTCCTCCTGCTGAGCCGGCCTCCCTGATGTGCCTACCTCTGCCCACCCAGCCACCATCTCCGGCTTCAGGGGCCGTCCTCTCTCCCCTGCGCCAGCCAAGCTGCTCATCCATTCTGTCTGTGAGCCCAGAGTCGACGCGCATCATCTCTCCATCCCTTGAAAGCTTCCCTACACGCTGAGGATGGAGGTGAAGATCCCCAACAGAGCCAAAGAGCTATGGGCTCGCCGTCTGCGTGCCTCACACCATTCTTCTCCCTTCAGTTCCTGATGCCCCATGAGATTCTTGCACGCGCTCCCACCGACCACACGTCCTTCTTACTCCTTCCCCTATTTCAGCCTTTCGGATCGAGGGGCCAAAGTCACTTCTTCAGAGTGTTGGGTTTCTCAGATCCCGCCAGTGTCAAGGCTTCCAGCAAGACACTCTCAAGGCAACATATGTCTTTCCCTGTCTTAGTTTTTAACACAGTCCACAATGTCACATTTATCTGTACCATCATCTGATTGAAGTTTGCCTCTCCCAGCGGACTCTAAGCTCCACGAGTTGCAGGCCCTGTATAGGTTATCACACACCGTGGTAGCCCTGGCACCCGGCCCAGGACCTGACATCTAGCCCATTGCTGAAGGGACGGAACACACAGAGATGGCCTAATGGATTCAAGTTCAAGCAACAGGGGTCCTTGAACTTGGAGCCAATGCTTTTCCTGAGTACTTGCTATGTGCTAGATACAGACTGGGACTGTGAATATTTCAGAGAAGACAAACAGCCTATGGCATTGTGGGGCCCTCTGTCTAGCAGCAGAGGCAGCCTTCAACCATGGAGGCTTAGAAACGGATGCGCTCATATGGAGATGGCTGGTGTCTTCTCTGAGGCCAGGGAGAGAAACCGTCACAATGTGCCCTCCATGCTGCTGTGTCCTCCCAGACTTAACTACCCATGAAACAGGGGTTGGTTGTCTATGAGCAAAGACCGGGAGGCATAGCATATAACATCAGTAAACTTAGATGTCATCAATTTATGGAAATGGCACCAATCCCAAGATGTTATTTGGCTTTTATATTGCATTCCCTAAATGGACTTCCTGAAGTTTGTTTCCAGAATGTCTTGAACCCACGGAAAAGAAGTCTGTAGCTTTTTTTCTTATTTGATTTTTTAAAGAAATCAGGAGGGTGGTCAACATTAAATAACTGGTACAAGTGGAAATAAGGCTTTAAGTTAAATTAAATCAAGTCAGTTGAGCAATCGTCCGTGGCCACTTGGAACCGACACTTTCTGTACCAGGTGCTGGGCCTGCGAAGATTCTGGAGATACTAAGATCAAAGAGTTTACAGCCTCTTAAGAGGGAAGGAACCACACAGATCACAGCAAGGATGTACCAAGTGCCACCCGTGGGGTAAAGGGGCTTCTCCCTAATCAGGTTTCAGCCCAAACCTCACTTCCCAGAGGCTTTCTCTGACCACCTTGTCAAACACGACCCCTTCCTCTGCCGGCCACACTTTTTTGTTACTCCATATTATTCTCCGCATAGCAACTGCCACCTTCTAAACTTAAGTATTAGTTTATGTTTTGTTTTATATTGATTTCCCAGCTGGAATGTAAGCCCTATACTTTCTTGCTCACCTCCATACCCCAGTGCCTAGAACAGCATCTGGTAGGAGGCACTGAATGGATGGATGAGTGGATGGGTGGATGGACGGATAGATATGCTCAGAGAAAGGAGCAGTCAGTCCTCCCTGGGGAAGCTGAGGAAAGCTGCAGGAGGAGGCAATATTTGAAATGGGTCTTGAAGTAGGAGTTCTCCTGGACAACAAAGTGTAACTGGATAAGGAGGAAACTACGAGATGTCAATGTTTATGCATCTGAAAGTGGAGGGAAGATGAATGGTCAAGTCTGGAGGGTGGCAAGAAGAGACATAGGGGGATAGGAGGCTGGGGCAGGTTGTGAAGAGGTGTGAATGGTGTGCCCAGAGAGTGCCCTTTTTGCTCTCTGGACACTTGCAGATGATGGGATGTCCTTATACTGGGGAAACATGGGGCCAGATCTCCAATCCACAACCCCTCTCTGTCCCTGGTAGCCTGCTAGAATGAGGCTGGCAATGGAGAAAATTAATGAATCTTTCCCAGGAGAGAGGAACACAGTGTGTAAGCATCTGACTTAGCACATGCACAAAAATATACTATTTTCTTCTTTGTTGACATCGGAAATCCTTAAATCCCCCCAACTCTTACAGTAAATTCTGCTTAGGCACTGAGCACGCTGAACTGTGCTTGGAAGGCTTCCACATCTGCCCACGCGGGGTCACCTGGGGTGTGACACCGAGCAACTGAGGAGAAGGGCTGAGATGCTAAAGGACTAATTAAGTCCCGACTGGATCTTGAACAGCGAGCGTGTAAGCTATTTCTCAGTACTCCCTAAAGGAGATGAACAGAATAACAGCTTCATCATTAAGTATGTTTCTAGTAAATGGAGTCGCCTGGTTAATGTAGAGAAAGTCCCATCAACTAAGAGAAGTTGGTATCATACTTACAAATTTCTCTTAATATCTGGGAATAATGGCTGGTAAGGGGGAGAAGGACTAACAGTTATTGCACTCACGCGAGGGCAAGGCACTGTCAGAGGGATGTGATACACACTTCAATCCACGTAGGAAACCCTCCCAACTATTATTTATCCTCATTTTGCAGATGAAGAAACAAAGACGATGAAGGGTTAAATCCATGGCCTGAGATCACCCGACCAGTAAGCAGCAGAGCAGGGATTTGGAACTGAGCTCAAATACAGAAAAGAGCAGGAATTTACCCTAAAGATACAGATGTAGTGAAAAGAAGGGGCACATGTACCCCAATGTTCATAGCAGCAATGTTCACAAGGGCCAAACTGTGGAAGGAGCCGAGATGTCCTTCAACAGACAAATGGCTAAAGAAGATGTGGTTCAAACACACAGCGGAATATTACTCGGCCATCAGAAAGGATGAATACCCACCATTTACATGGACATGGATGGACCTAACTGGAGGGGATTATGCTAAAGGGAAATAAGTCAATCAGAGAAAGACAATTATCATATGGCTTCACTCATATGTGGAGTATCAGGAATAGCAGAGAGGACCATAGAGGAAGGGAAGGAAACCTGAAGAGGGGGAAATCAGAGAGGAAGGCAAACCATGAGAGACTCTTGACTCTGGGAAACAAAAAGAGGGTTGCGGATAGGGAGTTGGTTAGGGGCTGGGGTAACTGGGTGGTGGGTATTTAGAAGGGCTCAGGGTAGAAGGTGCTGGGAGAAAGGATATTGTTTCTATCCTCTTAGAGCTTGTAGCAAAGCAGTGTGTCTCCAAGTGGGGTCCTTGCACCAGGAACACCAGCATCTTCTGGCAGGGATTGAACTGTGTCCTCCCAAAAATATGTGAAGTACTTCAGATTGTGGCTTTGTTTGGAAATAGGGTGTTTATAGAAGTAAATAGAAGAGGGGGAGGTCATTAGAGTGGTTCTGTTCCATAAGGACTCGTGACCTTACCTAAAGGGGAAAATAGGTACAGAGACATATTCGTAGATAGAAGACCAAGCAAAGACACCCAGGGAAAATGCCATGTGAAGAAGGGACTGAAGGGAACTACAAGCCAGGGAACACCGGGGATTGCTGGAAGCCACCAGAAGCTGGAAGAGGCAAAGAAGGAGACTCCCTTAGAGCTGTCAGAGAGAGTACGGACCTGCCAACTCTCTAACTTCTGGGCTCAGAACTGCAAGAACTTAAATTTCAGTTGTTTCCAGCCACCTCGTTTGCGACACTTTGTGATGGCGGTCCTAGGAAGCCCGGACACCGGGGAATTTGGTGGAAATGCAAATTCTCGGTCCCTACCAAGATCTACCAAATCAGACCCTGTGGTTTGCAGGGAGATCCTGTAATCTGTCTTAACAAGCCCTCCCGGGGACGTTGACACACACCAGGGTGCGAATGCTGCTGGTACAGAGAAGTCGTTCTCAAGAAGTCCTGGCAGCCGCCTACTTCGCCCGGGTGGCCTTACACCAGAAACAAGAGCGGTGTCCTAGAGATTCTGATAGGAGTTCTCATTGGATGATTCTAATGTATAGCCAAGCTAAAAATGGCTGGTCTGCAATACTCTCTCTCGAGTCACCACCCCTGGCTCGGCAGGAAGGGCCTCACATGGGGGGAGGAGGGCTTGTGAAAAGCCAAACTGTGATGCAGTAGGGTGGGCACGGGGCCTGAGAATCTGCATTTCTAACATGCTCTGGGGCAAGGCCACATTGCTTCACGGCCGACGTTTTAAGAGGCAAGGGTCATATAATACTAATACTGAAGCTGAGAGAACTAACAGCCGATAATTGTCGGATAAGTCAGACATGCCCTCTGCCTCGCGGGGCCTGCATCCTGGTAGGGCTGATGCATTATGCATTATACTGTCCTGACCTTGTGGTACCTACGAAGGTATCTGACAAGGTAGGGCTGAGTCTTCGATCAGGCAAAGCAATGCTAACTGCCGTTAGCAGTTTGATTTCTTCCGGGATGCTCAATGTCACATGGGGGCTTCTGGGATCCAGGTCCTTCCGTGTTGGGCTATGCCTTCCTTTAGTTTCCTGAAGTATTCCCAGTTTAGTTAGTGGGTGGGAAGAGAACATGAGGGGGGGTCTCATGACTTCTACCAGGTTCCATCGTCTCTGATATGTGGCCCTGCCTAACTGCAAGGGACGCTGGGACACTGAGGCTAACTCTGTGGTTAGAGGGAAAGGAAGTGGGTTTGGTGAACATACTGCCTCTACCAATATCTGGAAAGATGAGTCAGGCTGATCAGACGAAGAAATGGAGGGAGTCGTAACAGCGTCAGGAACCAAGAATACGCAACAACTGTTTGGTAAAGGATTACAAACTAGCCAGACTTCCATAGCTTGTCTGGTTCTTATTTTCCTTATAGGAACAATTATGATAATCCATCTTGGTCTCCAGTGCTTTCATAGTGTGACATGTTAAAACATTTCTAAGGGACTTGAAGAGACATTTCCCCAAAGGAGGCATACAAATGGCCAACAAGCATATGAAAAGATGCACAACATCACTAATCATTCAGGAAACACAAATAAAAACTACTAGGAGACACCATCTCTCCCCCATTGGGATGGCTACTATCAGAAAAACAACAAAAATAACAAGTGTTGGCAGGGCTGTGGAGAAGCTGGAACCTTGGGCGGTGTTGGCAGGAATGAAAAATGGCGCAGCTGCCATGACAAAGAGCATCGCCGTTCCTCAACAAATTACAAATAGGATTAGCATGCTGTCCAGGAACCCAATTTGTGGGTACCCAAAAGATCTGAAAGCAAGGTCTCAGAGATATTTGTACACCCATGTACATAACTGCATTATTCATGACAGCTAAAATGCGAAAGCAGCCCAAGTGTCCATTGAGATGAATGGATAAGCAAAGTGCGGCATATACAGACGATGGAATATCATTCATCCTTAAAAAGGAAGAGAATTCTGCAATAGGCAGCATACGCAACATGGGGGAGCCCTGAGGACATCATACTTAGCTAAATAAGCCAGTCACAAAAAGACCAAGACTGTCTGATTCTACTAACATGAGCTACTTCGAGTCATCACAATCACAGAGACAGAGAGTAAAATAGTTGCCAGGCGCAGGGGGAGCGGAGTGGAGAGTCCCTGCTTAATAGGTACAGAGTTTCAGTTTTACGAGGGGACAAGGGTAATGGGTGGAGACAGTGGAGACTTTTGCACAACATTATGAATGTATTCAATACCACCAAAATGTACACTTAACCATGGTTAAGATGATTCATTTTACATTGTCTGCATTTTACCATAATAAAAATAAAAATTGAGAAAACGCTAATGAAGAATGTTGGCAACTTCCTAATACTCAAATGGCGGGTGGGTTATAGATGTATCTGGACTTATTCCCATCATCCTTGGCCACTGGACACTAACACAGACCAGAGGGTGAGGCTGGTGGCTGGGCTTAGAGTATGAGACGAGACGAGACTAGTGTGTAAGCTGGGGAATGAAGACTTCAGCCAGATGTCAGGAGGAAGCCAGGGCTGTGTCTGCATCTCTTCACAGTGGCCTCCATAGCCACCTGGACCAAAAACTCAGTGTCATGGTCTGACGATAACACAAAATATTTTTAAGTAGGTCTTATCCGGGACAAGTCACCTAAATATCGGAAAGATTCAGAGCCAAGACAATTATATCTAAAGTCAAAGAGTGAGTTGTAGACAGAGATGGATTATGGATGGAACATCAGGAAACTGTATGGACAATGCCCAGATCAGGCAAAAAGTCTCTCCTGGATATTCCTAACAGTGGATGCTATTTGGCTTTTAACTACCTGAGCCCTCCTCCAAAGGTTGAGCTGAAATCTTTTCCTCTGGACCCCATGCCTCTCTGGGGCCACAGAGAGGGAACAAGTTGAATCTCTCTGCGTGACCTTGGACAAATATTTCGCCTCCCTACGCCGCAGCTGCAATGTCTATAAAATGGGAGAAGTTTGCCTCTTCCTCAATGGAGTTCTTGTGAGGACAAGTCGAGTACCCGACCTACAGAAAGGACTCTGAAGACAACAGCTAGAATTAGCATCTTTACTCTTTGCAACCCTTTAAAACATGGCTCTTCCATTTGTCTCCACACCTTCCCCCACCCCGGTTGGACTGCTCCTCTTTCAATTCCTCGACTTTTCCTTCTCTTAGAGTTTCAAGTCTCCCACTTTCATGTGGATTATCTTTTCCCCAATTGTGTTTGAAGGGTACTAGATCCTCAAGGTGGTAGAAGTAATTCCTTGAAAAACAGAGTTTCTGAAACACATGGTATGCCAGATGCCTCCCCTGAAGGTTTACAAGGTATTCTGGTATAATAAAGGTTCTGAAAAGTCCTCACGGAGAACTGTGTAGGTTCAAGGGTGTGCCCTCTTTGCGGAACTGTAAGGGGGCACAGTATTTGTAAAGGGCTTTTAGTCATCGACTAATGCGGATTTTGTTTTTGTTTTTACAAAATTCTATATACCCTTCAACCAGCAGTGTCCATTCCAGATATCCAACTCGGAACTTCTCACACCTGGGTCGCTCACATTCGTATGTGTTTAATATCTTTGAAGATGTCTTTCAGCCTCGCCTCATCTGCTGGTCGAACTATGCCTTTCTTTCTATGCCTATATCCAAGTCACGGAGTAAAATAATCACAGGATAGCGCCAGGCTGTAAACAGTCCACCAGCCTACACTTTTTCTTGATGGATCTACCACTCTTTCTGTATCCCAACCACAAGGCGATCCCATTATCTGAGGATTGCATTCCTTTTTCAAAATAATCTCTCGACTTCCACTCATAGTTTGAGTATAAATTTGGACTCAATTGCCTGGGTGAAATCTCCTAAAAGGCCTTTCAACTGAGACTGCACTAGATCAACAGATTGTTGGTCTGTCTTAACTGGTCATTTCAGTCTCGAGATGCTGATTGATCGTCTATGGAGATGAGCAGAGAGTAAATGCTTTGGGCGACGCTGATGACTAATGCCCGGGAAATGGTGCAAACAGAAATAAATCTGGAAAGAAATAACCTGAAGTTATCCAGAAACAAACACATTTGGGCACAATCCAAGCAACAAGAGCCAAAGCTTCCCATGTCCCCTCCTAATCTTTATAAATGATTTTCTCCTGAGCCACTTGGCATATTTCCATTATGGCCTTCTGAATATGTATAGACACAGCAGGTAATTTAAGATTGCTGCAAGTGTCTGACAAAAACATAGTGCGTGTTCAACTTGTTTAGGAAACATCTTAATGACAAGCAGAGCAATTTATGGAGGACATATTTTTATAGCACAGTAACATCAACATTTATTATTTGGGCCATAACTGGGAAAGAAAACAGACTTCCCCCATTTAGACAACAAAATTAAATTCCTAGCAAGGCAATAGAGAAATAGGCACAGTTTTGAATACAGTTATGGTATAAAATGATATTCCTTTAGAACTATGGTAGAAAACACGGGAAAAGTAATATAATGGCCTGATCAGATATTCCTAAGATATAATTTTGGAGTACAATCCCTTCCAAGGGGCTAAAATTTAGTATTATAAAATTCAAGGTGATCCATCTACTTTAGACTTATTTTCCCCCTAGAATGCCACTATATTGGGTAATAGTTATACGTACCTATTATTTGCAAATCATTTTCCCCCCTAGAATTAATATAATATCTAAGGAGCTCTGGCCTTAGAATTATAAAGGTTCTGGAAAGTGTCAGAGAAGTGAGCCTCACTTAGATTAGGCTGGGTGTGGGCAGGGATCTGCCTCATGCACACTCCAGTTCCTAAAAGTCCAACAATTGCATATCTACCGAGTGCAATTTCTCACACACCATGCATTCCGGTATCACTGATAAGGAAAATATTTAAATAAAATATTCACACCAAGAAGCATATTTCACCTTTTAAGCTGCCGCCTAGATTTCTACACAGGGATGGCCACTGGAAGAAACACAGGACAAACTGACTTTACAGATGGGCCAATTTATTGTCTCAGTTGACTCGGCGGAGTCGGGCTAAATTGCCGTTGGATTTTATCCCCCTGCTCAGCACACACTTATGGCGGCCTGCTACGCGGCTGCAGTGGACCGCCAGGCCCCCTGAGACACGGCGCATGCTCCTCCTGCGTGGCTTCCACGTCGTTCCATTACGTCATCACTTCCGGGAGCCGTTCTTGTTACTTGAATCCCCAGAGCTGCCATGCTGCCATGTTTGCACGCCCTTAAAAGCCACATTCTTCCTCAATACTCTTTCTCAGTAAATGGGCCAGGCTTTCGCTGCCCTGAGAAGATGAAGGGCCCATGCCGTGAGTTATCGCCCCTCCCCACGCCCCATCTCTCATGCTACTCGCATAGGTGGAGAGGCGATGGTGCCATCTGGGCTGCCTGTCCTTCCTTCACTGCTCGCAGCCAGTCCATCTTGAGTGCTGCTGGTTGTATCTCCTAAACAGCCCTGGAAGTCCCACCATCCTCTCCGTCACTACCACCAGGCCGGTACATGTCACTGGTATCTCTTGTTTGAGCCAATGCAGTAGTGTCCTAGTTAACACTGTGTTTGCCTTGCCTGTCGGAGGCCAGTCTCTGCTGAGCTCACCAGCCTCATGTGAGCGCTCAGGCTCCTGTTCCTCTCCAGGCTCCACCCCACTGGCCTTACTTCAGTCTTCCATACTTAACCTTGCTTACAATGGCCACAGGACCTTTGCTCATGCTTTCTCCCTTCCTGGAATGTTTTTCCTACCTCCTCTCACTCAGTTAATACTACCTTATCCTCTTGATTCACTCCAAGTATCCCTTCCAGAAGAAGGCTTTCCATGACTTCCTTGGTCAGGTCAATTCATCCTACAGACCATCCTACAATGCATCCTATAGGTCAATACATCCATACAGACTCTCTGGAAGCCATGGCCATTTTCTTCTTATTGCTTGTTATCTTGGTTGGTAAGTTTATTTGATGAATGAAGCTTCATGAAGACAACACCTGTTTGCTTATTTCTCCCCATAGCTACTAGCAAAGTTTTGGCTCATAGTGTACACTCAGTAGATATTTGTGGAGTGGATTTCTCAATGGCTCACAATGACAAAGAGATCCATGGTTCTCCATGGGTGTTTATCTGAATGCTTTCCTGGGGGAATTCCTTTCACTAACCAATCTGAAGAGCAGTGGGTCAAAGCTTGAAGATTGTTTCTGGTTTTTTTTTTTTTTTGGCTGCTCCAAACACTTTCTCTGTGCCAAGCACTGCCCTAAACTCTTTTTGTGCATCCACTGATTTAATCCTCAGGACACTCTAAGAGATGGACACTGTCAAGATCTCCACTGTATGGACGGGAAAACTGAGGACTTGCTCTTAACTAAACTGTGCAAGACTCCACAGTCACTTTAGCATTATATTCCGAGCACCATTCTCAATACCTATCACGGGCTAGGGGGCCAAGAAATATTTGTGGAATGGAGGAATGAACAGATGAGGTAGCAAAGCTTGTCTATCCTAAGCCACAGATGACTAAAGAATTTTTTTATTATGTTCAGTTAGCCACTGTAGAGGACATCATTAGCTTTTGATGTAGTGTTCAATGATTCATTACTGAGGTGTGACACCCAGGGCCCATCACAAGCTTTTTCTTTTGGTTTTTGCGTCTGCCCACTTCTTCTGGTCTTTGCTGTCACATACTCATCCCCACCTTGGCCACTTCACGCCAGAACTTCTGCGTCCTCCCTCCTTTCCCTGTACCTGCTCTTCACTGTCTTCACTTCACCCATCTACCATGGGGCTGGGGATACCAGCGTCAACAAAGACCCTGCTGTCTCTCTCCAGCCTCACCTCTCTCGCGCGCCCGTCTTCCGTCTTGCCCCTGGGGGATACCCTCTGATAGAGGTTTGCCTCTGGGAATCACCATTCATTTGCAGGTAGGTTGTAAAGAGCACTGTTTCAAGCTTTTCTGAGCAAATGCAATCAGCCCCAGCATAAAGCGGAACATCACATTAAGGGGAGATTTCCTATAGTCGCCCGTCTCCAGTGTGACACCCACCACTGTCACCTGCTGGTCTTCCGGCAGGAGGCTGAGTCCAGGCAGAGCTGAGTCTTCTCCTCTCCTCTCCCTAAATGAGAGCTGACTCTGGGGTAGATATTAATGGGAGCCGGCAGAGTGGCACGATAATGGGGATCTTTTTAGCAATGCCTGGTTCTCTTGTATCCTGGTAAGTGTGGTTAGCTTCTTTTTCAGAGAGCTCTGTCACCACGGGTTTGTGTTAGAGACAGCTGGTGGCCGAAGGCCCAGGAGCTCACAAGCCCCACTCCTTGGATGCAGGAAGGGTCGTTGGCTCTCCCCGGGGCCGCTGCCAGACCCCAGAGACCAGGATGCTGGTGAACCGCAGGGCTTGTTGCCCAGACCAAAGCCTCATGTGGCTTAATGGGACCAAAGCTCTGCCACGAAGAAGAGAGGGAGAGGATTGCTCGGGTCCCAGGCAGCTCGGATAGTCCTGCAGATGATCCACAAGTAATGTGAAGCCCTACTAGCCGCCAGGCACCGTGCAGCTTGCCGTGGAGATAGCCTACTACACGGATATGGTTAATGCAGAGCGCAGTCTAGCCGGGGAGACAAAGGGCCACTGGGCACACTTCACTGTGCAGCTGGTCAAGACCATGATAGGACAAAAAGCAAGAGTGGGGAGGATGGCTGGAGGAGGAGCTGAAGTGAGAGGCAGGGTGCTGGGTATTAGAAGGAGGCTATGATCCTAAGGGCTCGAGCCCAGCTTCATGCAGACCCAACTGGGGGCCACGCAGCCTCAGAGCCTTCAAGGAGAGAGTCCCGATCCTGCCCGGACACAAAGCTCGCTGTCGGTTCTTTATTCTTGAGGGCCTCGTTCGAGGCCGATGTGACTCCAGGCAGCCGAAAACGATGACGGAGTGACTCCAGGCAGCTGAAAACGCCATCTAAATGTTTAAGAATGTGTCCAAAGCAAGAGTCGTAAAACTTCGCGCAAGGTCAGCTTGAGAGTGACTCCATAAAATTCCAGAAACGCAGACCTACGGAGACGGACTTTACAGTCCACTCAACTTGGCGATATTTCTCAACTGAGGCCTTCGTGTCTTAGGCTTTAATTGAAAGTATTTAACCTATTACAGATTATCATAAATAGCCCTGGGCTGAACGCCCCCAAAATGCTCATTTCAAATACATGAACCTCTTCCCGGGCCAGCAGGAAGAAGTACAGAGCTGGGATGTAGACAGAAGACAGATGATAATCTTCAGAGAACAGTCCACAGCCGCTCAGCGGCCGAATCCAATACCGCCCCCTGCCACTCCAGGGAAGTCATTACACTCGTTCTCACCCCCCTTTCAAAGGCCCTTCTTAGCCAGCCCTTTGCTCTCCTGTTTCGCTAGGATGGCATTTTCAACTTTCTAAGTGGTTTCAGCAACATCTTATTACAAATGCAATCTTCAAATAACCGGGATCTAAGAAAAACATTAGCCACAGTTCCACAACCACCTAATCAAGTAAATGCTTTGGTTATTGATATTCCTTTTCACCTTTTTTTTTTTTCCAAACATGCATATTCATTTTTCCCCCTCATATACGGTCCCTTTATAGATAACATTTTCGTTTGTACCATTATATGGGGAGTCATTTTCCCTTTGGCTTATTTTGTAAAATCTCCCTTCCCGTTATTCTACTCAAAGATAGGAGTCCCTACTTTTTCCTATTCTTACAGGATCCTAGAAAAGGATATACAAGGAATTTTTGTGATGTCTCTTTACCAAAAAAAAAAATTGCGTGGACACTTCACTACTCACATCACCTGCATTGCTCTGGGCCAAGAAATCAGAGATGCCAACAGTTGGTTTTAAAAGCCACAAACCGGGGCACCTGGGTGGCTCAGTGGGTTAAAGCCTCTGCTTTTGGGTCAGGTCATGGTCTCGGGGTCCTGGGATCGAGCCCCGCATCAGGCTTTCTGCTCGGCGGGGAGCGGGCTTCCCTCTCTCTCTCCGCCTGCCTCTCTGCCTACTTGTGATCTCTCTCTCTCTGGCAAATAAATAAATAAAATCTTTTTTTTTTTTTTTTAAAAAGCCACAAACCATTTCACAGAATGGACATGTATTCTGGATGGAGAGGTAAACTTCCTTCTACGTTTTGCACCCAGAGAAAACTATACTTCCACAAACGTCCCCGTACGTTTATCTTTAAATGCTGCAGTTTTATTTCTTCTCAAGGACAGCTTTCTAGAAGTCAGGTTGCTGGGTAAAAGGTGATGCCTATTCATAATTTTAATGTATTTTGCCAGAGTAGCTTGGAAATGGTAGAGTTGGGATTCAAATGCATGTCTACCGGGTTCTAGAATCTGAACTCCCAACCATTATCTTCTTCTATCTTCACAGCATGTATGCGTAGGTGTTAGAGTTTAAAAAGAGGCAGAGGGCTTTTGATTTTCATACTTCCTAGAGTGAACCCACTGTATCGTAGCCAGGCTGGCCAAGCAATTTAAACAGAAAACTACCTAGCTGTTAGTGACTGAGCACGATCACTCTTGGGACATTTCTCAAGGTGACACCTGCTAATTGCACAGTGGCACAGCCATGATTCCCCCCCAACCATAACGAATAACAAAGAAAAAAAAAATCCTGGAGAAACTTGCCTCGAGACACCTCTATTTTGACTAAAGCCAAAGCTGAACCATAAATGGACTATTTATACCAGGATGAAAATAACAGTGCAATCAGCACAGTACACATTTTTCAGGGTCTAGAATTTTTCATATTATTCAATGCAGTTATATCTGCACGCCAGTCGGGATATCTAGAAATAGACGATCTTATATTTACAGCAGTGAACCCCTTTAGAAACCAGATCTCTGCAATACAGGCATGAACGTCGGCGCCATCCCAAGGGGCCCTTGTAAGAGTTCAGAGGGGCTGCTGGTTTTTTTTTCCCCCAGCACCTGAGAACGAGCCTCGTAGGAGCTGATGCTTCACTATAAACCCCACGGAAGGGTAACAGCAAATACAGACAGCCCAACTGAAATAGAAGGAGACATTTCCCTAAGGAGAAGACATTAATGGAAAAATCATTTCACGTTTGCATTTTTAATTTTGCCATTTAAAATCTCTCTAAATACACCTCCCCCTTTAAAATGTGATTAACCAAAATTTCCCCATCTTTATTACGGCAAATAGCCGGTTATAGTATTCCTTTTGGAATAGCAGCAGGGGCATTATTTAGATTTAAGAGGGAAAGCACGCATGAAACTGTTATTAAAACTGAATATGTTTAGTTATCACGGCTATTAAGAGGATTCTTAAGGAGTTTTGCAAGTTTTGGACCGTAGATGGAGTGAAATCTATGTTGGGGGGCGGGGGGAGCAGGCTTGTGGCTCACTGTGTGTGCTTTTAATTAAATGCTCAGTTGGAACCGGGAGAGACTGGCGCCTGCATTCCCAGTATTCTACCTGAGTGCCCTTGGGTGAGTCATTGAACCCATCCCAGGGAAGACCTTGAAGGTTTCTTCCGGTTCTAATACCGCTTGAAGTTTGGCTGGTACTTAGAGAGTAAATGATTATTACAGCCTTAGTGGGAAAACATGCTGGTTTCCACGTTACGGTCCAACCCCGATACCCATGATCCCAAAGGTATTGAATTCGGCGAACGACATTATCCCTCCAATGACCACAGTGCCAGCCACAGGTGCTGGAGTTGTGGGGTGGCCCCCTGGGGCTAGGCCCCCCCTGGGTGCTGTCTCTGCGTCCACGTGCTGGGCCATCTCAGGCATTACTGATGAGCCTTACCTTACAAAGGAGGAAATAACTCGGGGGCCTGGGGGCATCTCTGAAATGCTACGGGGAGATGCAGGTTTTTAAAAATATTAATGACCTAAATAAATAAATGAATAAACAAACAAACAAATAAATAAAATAAAATATTAATGACTACTCAGTTTCTCTCCCCCCTGTACTACAGTGAAGGCGACCGAGAAAACTCTTTTCCTCCAAATTTCCACTCTGTCTGCTTTGAGACAATAACTGGGACTCACACGAAGTTTCACTGCTCGCAAGCTGGGACGGAGAACGAAAGCAAAGGAGAGGACTGTGCTGGCTGGGGCTGGGGGCTGAGGGGGGCTTTTGAACTTCTCTGTGGCTCTTACCCGATTTCTGGATGACTTTGAGTCAGACTGCCACCATGGAATGGCTCTTTGACCTTGGTTTAATCACCTAACCTCTCCGAGCTGTATTTGTTAAATAAACATCCAATGGCTCCACCTCCCCGGGGAGGCTGCAGGGATGAAGTGGGTCGACACCCTTCCAGCTTCAAGATGCTGGACGAGTAAGTGATGCTGTCACTATTTGCCTGGGGTCTGGGGTTGAAATACCAGGAAAAGAGGGGAAGGACAAGTATGGGAAGATATAAGTAATAGGAAGAGTCAACACTGACTGAGCGCCTACTATGTGTTGGGCTGACTTCTTAGCACTTTACAAGCATGGAAAGACTTAATTCTCACACCATCCCAGCGAGGCACGCACGATCGTATTGTTATTCCTTCCATTTTATAGGTAAGGACACCAAGGCACAAGGAATTGAAATAACCTGACCAGCAGGTTGGTGGCAGGGCTGGGGTTGGGACCGGGCTGTCTGTCCCCAGAGCCTCCTGTGTACCGCCAAGCCTCCATCCCATGTCACAGTCCCCCCGCCCCACCCTGCCTGGTCCCCAAGAGGGAATGATGAGAAGTAGAAGGGACATATTTCAACACTTCCGATGCTTCCGTTGTGGTCCTGAGTGGCGCAGATCTTATTATCTGGGCTGCATGATGAAGCTATTTTTGCCCCAGCCTGAGACTAGGCACCCTGCAGTGAGAAAACAAACTCCAAAACAAACTCCAAAAAAAACCAAAGAAACAATCACGAGAAATCATACAAACTAAACGAAAAGCCCTCAAACCAAATATCTCCCCTTGAGGTCCCGGCATGGTTGAGGGGAAGCCTGTGATGACCGGCCCAGGGTCACGGACTCTGGCTGCAGGATTCCAGGGGCCTTGGGTCCCCCTCCAGTTCTGGGTTAGCTTCCCGTGGCTCATGGAATGACCTGTCACAAACGCAGTGACCTTAACAACACACATGTATTATTTCACAGTTCCGGGGTCAGAAGTCCATCAGGGGACTTGCCTAACTAAGATCCCGGTGTCAGCAGGAAGGAGTCCCTCTGGAAGCCCTAGGGGAGAGTCCGTTTCCTTCCCTTTCCAGCTTCTAGAAGTTGCCCGCCCTCCTCGGCTTGTGCCCCCTGCGTGGCTCTCTTCTTCAGTCCCCATGTCTTTTCTGATCTAGCCAGTAAAGTTTCTTTAGTTAGACGGGGTGCACCCGGATAGCCCAGGATAATCTCTCCATCTCCGGGGGCCCATAACCACTCTGCAGCATCCCTCGAGGAAGGTAACGTTCCAGGCTCCAGGGCACCGGCGAGAGGGCCTCTCTGAGGGTCACGATTCTGCCAGCTATGGATGTGAGCCAGAACTGAGGGGCTCAGCGGCAAGGTCTGGGGAAGGAGCACTGCCTAAATCAATAAGGGCATAAAAAAAAAAAAAAGCAGGTGCTGCTTGGGGCCCCTCTCCCGTAGGCAGTACAGCTGAAGGGGTATAAACTACCGTTTACAAGGGGAGATTTGGGAATCCGAGAAACCTATGCAACAAATCCCAGCTCCACGGCTTTGCAGCGGTGTAATCCCAGGCAAGTGAGAGACACCCTCATGGTATCAGTTTCTATATCCTTTATAATGGGCATAGCCCTGGAGCTGTTGTTCAGAAGGCTAAATAAGTTTGTATACAAGAAGTGGTCAGTTTAAAGGAAGGGGTCAACAAACGGCAGGTGTCAGGAAATGGAAGGAGGCTGTCCTTGACATTGGGCGCCCGGTCAATCCCAGGACTCTCTTCCGCTTGCCACCGCGATTGGTCCGAAGGTTAGGCACATGACCCCAACGCAGCCCACCGGAGTCTGTCCCGGGGGTTGCGGTGAGGACACGTGGGGAGAAGAGGGAAGTCCCATTCTGAGCAAGTTGCCAGCCGATTGCAACGTGCACGCCTCTCACGCCAGTAATTCTCTTTAGAGATGAGAAAACCGGGAATCCGAAATGCTAAGCATTGTGTCTAAGTGGCCACAGCAAGAATGTGGCTCTGGGTGACCTCTCGTGCTCACGTGGGATTTGCAGCTTACTCGGCCCCGTCTCTGAGCCTCATGGCTTTCCAAGGTTAGAATTGTGGCCCCACTGTAAGGTGAAGGAACTCGGAGTTCAGAGGGCTAAGGACTTCGCCAAGGTCTCTCAGTCAGTAAGGGGCAGCACAGAGATGTGAGCTCGTGCCTTTCAGGTCTCACTACACTGCTTGGAAGTCCCGTTCGAACTTTCTGCTTCCGTGACTATAACTGTAAAGGACTTGTAACAATGTGGTTACACATCTTCCGATCAAATTCTGTATAAACACACTAAACAAGTATCTGTTCCTTCACTGGGCCGCGGATGAACACATTACCTATGCATATTACATGCTGATTTATTCTTCTAATAATACATTATTCATTCTCTAAACTGCGCACAATGCAAATCCCCAAGAATCTCTATGAAAACAAATCTATTGAACGGTAAGGTCGTGACAGATAGGGTGACATTTCAACTCTTTGGGTCTTTGTTGCATTAATGTATACAACTGAAATAACACCCACGTCCTGCGGGCGGGCTGCGGGGCACGTGAGGAAGAGCTACGACCTGAGGATGCGGGTTGGAGGATGCCAGTTACACGGGTGTCTGGGGGGGTACAGCAGGCTCTCCCTTGGCGCTGGGGCGGAGAAAGTGACCTGCGTTCTCAGGACCCGGTTGAGGCTCTGGCGGAGGGAGCTGGGCATGCGATGGGACGGGAGCTTGGGTTTAGAAAGGCTAAAGAGGACTCAGCCGCGAGGCTCAGAGAGCCACATGGCAATTGGGAGGACTGTGATGCTAGACTGAGACAGCCGACCTGCCAGCCTGGCTTTCCTCCACCCGGGCACCCCTCGACCCCTTACCAGCACCTGCTGGGGGCCGGTGCCAGAGCTATAGGGGGAATACAGCAGACGTGGGTCATGTGCTCCTTACCTGTGTAATGGCGTGGTGGGGGGCGACCCCATAGCTGCATTATTTATTTAGGTGGGACAGGGCATAAAGGAAAGGGGCACTGGAGGAGAGTGTAACTGTGGGTCTGGGGGTCAGAAAAGGCTTCAGCCAAGAACTTGAAGGGTGATTCTGAGTTAACCAGGTAAGGACGTAAAAATGAAGAGAGTTCTAGGCACAGGGGACGGCGCCTGCTAAGGTCACAGGTCTAAAGGGGACCACGTGTGGCTCCGGGATCATTCTGAGAGCAGTTAGTCATTAGGTGGCACAGATTGGGGCTGAGTTTTAAAGGGTTGGGAAAAAATAATTTAAGTCATCGGAGATGAGATGGGCTGAACATACACAAGGGGCCGGATGGCCTCCACACGAAGTCCCTGAAGAATACACAGTCCAGGCCGGCCTGACACTGTCTGTCACCCCCTGAAATTGGGTGGAGGTCCGACCCTGACCGGGCCAGCGGCAGTGATGTCAGCGGCCCCCACCTGCAGACGACGAGCCGCTCCACAGGTGCTTACAACCTAGGGCGCTCAGCGACTTTGCGGTGCCTTTTTATTTTCATTTATTGAACGGTATAAAACTTGACATTTATTGGCCACAGGCCATTTCCGGGTTCCTGTAACTCACAAAGGGTCACATTTTAAAAAATGAAGTATCACCTGCCTTAAGTCTGTAGTAAGGACCGGGCCTCGTTGGCACCAGCTGAATTATTGACATTGGAAACTCCACGGTTGCATATGATGCTGTGGAACATTCTCCCCCAACACACTTTATTATACGCACTCGTCTTAACTGTCGACAGTCCATAACACGAAGTGACCTAAGAGGGAAGTGCATGCTCCGTCTGGTAAATAGACAGATGATGTCGCCAAGTGACTGGACGCATTTGGACATGACCCGCTGTACAGGATGGAAGCAGCCATGATGGCCTCTCTGGGAAGACTGAACGCGAACACGGAGGCCGCAGTGGAGGGCCGGCTACCAGGGCGTGCCGGGGGCCAGCAGGAGGGGATGACTCCCTAACATGAGGCCCCCCCTTAGGGAAGGGGACTGAAGGTGCACAACCTCCATGGCAAGGGAGGATGGGAACTGGAGGCCTTGGCTGGGAGCATGGTGGCCGGGCAGCCACGAGTAGGCCCTTCACGGCCCGTGGGCTGATTTCCACCCATACCAACCATGTGGGGTGCCTCCTCTCAGAAAGCCACTTGAAAAATAACAACACTTTTCCGGCGCAGCCACTCTGCTGTTTCGTTTAAACTTCAACAACCCCTCAAGCGACACTAGGAGCCCCGGATTATAGGTGAGGATACTGAAGGTCCAAGAGGTTGAACTTTATTCTCAAGGTCGGTCAGCTCAAGGTCAGTGGCGAGACAAGCACTAGCCGGGCCCATCTGGCTCGAAAGCCAGCTTGTGTCCCACGAAGAGAGCAGCATTCTTTTCGGTAGGTGGTTGGTCTCTAGGTGCACAATTGAGATTGATTTCTCTAATACTCAGCTGCGCCAGCCAAGGATCACGTCAATATTTGTAAAACTTATACGTCTTTCTAGGCCTCACTAGGGGCTCTGACAGCGCTGTCATCCACTTCTCACAGCAGACTGTGGGACTTTACTATTGTTGTTGACAACTTGCAGTTAAGGACCCTGCCGGGGGTGGGTGGGGGGGCCAGGCGAAGGGGGGGGTCGGCGGCTGGCTACTAATACTAATGTTAGCACAAGAATTCAGGGGTTTTGTTTTAGATTATGGGCTTTTCCATTTTTGTTTTGTTTTGTTTTCTTCAGAGAGCAGAGAGTACCCTCCCTCTTGAGAGATTCCATAGTCACACCTGGGGATAACTTTATGATTTGAAATCATAAAGCCTTACAGCCAGAAGAAACCCAAGAGGATGAGGAATAATTGCTGATAGGTACTATTTGGGTAGCAAGTGCAAGAATTTAAATTTAATCTGTGTTAGAAAAATGCTCGTCTTCTGTTTCAGTGACACGGG
>CM052803.1:45419091-45524873 GCA_028533885.1 Nasua narica | reverse complement strand
GCGTTCAATGGGAAGAAAGTGCCGGCAAATCGCGAGTAGAGCTGTAATGTTGCTGATTTTGCAAACATGTGTTCCTCAGCTTGGTAAGTAAATACATATTGGGTAACATGGTGATGCTGCAAGCTGTCGTTTTATGGCTGGGAAGTCAGCTGCCTGTGATTGATGCTCGCAATGAAAGTATTTATAAAATAACACTGAATTAGAAGGAGTCACTTTATGAGTCTGGGGAAATGGATCTTTTATGAAGAATAAAACTTGATGAAGGAGCTTTATCAGGGTCACACAAATCTGAACTTAAATGCGTCCGGATTGAGACCTAAGAAGGAGCCCTCTGGACGTGTGGGCTTGCGGCCCGGGGAAAGGGAGCTCCCATCAGCTGCTCCCTGATGGTCATTTCCACTTGATGTCACGTGGCACTGGAGAGTCATTTCCACGCGCTGTGCTCGTTTTTCCCCGGGGTGAATGTCACTTTGGGAAGCTGCCTAAATTCTTCCAGACCACCAGGGTCCCACTCGGGGGATACCTTATACGTATAAAACTAAATGAAGCCCATCTGATTCACCCTCGTCTTCCACTGAATGCCACGGAGCCAGGCATATAGTAGGTGCTCAGTAAATACTTAGTTATGAAATGAATGGAGAATCAGTCCAATGATGTTCGGCTCACTCTGCGTGAATATTTTCTCACTTCATTTGTGTTTTTAAGTTGTCTTCCCTGCGTGTGCATTTCAGCCTTCTGACGGTGCTGCCTTTCCAGATTGGAATGTTCTCTTCTTGGAAATAGGGGAGAGACCAAAGGCATCTGTTTCCCAGGCTAAGAGGGCCAATAGGTACATAACTCAGGTCTCCCCCGGCTAATAACAGTTCCCATCTGATGGGGTTGTTGGGTGGATGAAATGTGTTAAAAATCTGTAATATTCAGCCTGGGGCTCTGTGTTCTTAGAGAATATCACTGTTATTACAAGATGAGGGAGGTGTGGCTCAGATAAAAACGTAGAAGGGAAGTCTTGGATGAATGCAAGTTTAGTGTGAAATGGTTCTTTTTCTCCTAACGTTATCTTAGGTTGTATAAATAGAGGTAGACAGACTATCAAGTACAAGGAAGGCGATAATCATTTTAACCCAATATTAAGCCTCAACAGTATCTCAGGGTCGAAACCCTGCACTAGGTGACTCGGGGATGATTTAAACACAACCCCTCCTTGTAACCTGCCAAACTGATCTTGGTCTTTCCCTTAGCCTTGCCTGGGAAGGGGTACCTCCCCTGAAGTGCTTCCTGTTAGTCAAGGTCTGTTTGTAAACTTCAATATAGCCGGGCACAGGGACAGCCAGGAGACTGTCTTCCAAAGCCCAAGGTTCTGATGTCGTGAGTAAGGTGGGGCAGAGGGAATGCTGAGCTGGTGCAGGGCCCCCTGCACTTCTTGGCTACTTAGCGCCTTCATTCGCCTTCAGACTCGGTCATCATCAAATCCCTCTCTGCATCCCTGGCCTCTGCTTTTCCATCACAGTGTCTCCTTCCCTGATGCTGGCCTCCTGCTTTGTGGCACGCAGATGGCTGACGGAGAAAGAGGGTGTGCAGGAGGGGGTGTGTTCGCTGGAGCTAAGGGCCTGGGAGAGCCACGCAGATCCGAAATGGGCCATCACAGGTGCCTGGGACGGAGCTGAATCACCCAGAGACCGCTGGTGGACAAGGAAAAGGGGTCGATGACAATGGCGCGAGTCCAACCTGACCTCCGGGAAAGGCTCTCTTCATAGCCCAGCAGCCCATGTGAGCTGGGGGCCTGGAGAAACCACAGCTGCCCCATCAGGGAGGGAGGGACGCTTCCTCACCCACACAGTTCGGGAGTCTCGTACTTTCCAGATGTCAGATGCGATTCCCGAGCATCGGGAGCCTCGGGTGGTGGGACACCTTGGCTCACCCTTGGTGCAAGGTGACTTGAGAGTGTCCCCGCTGCTCCCAGCTGGGGTTCAGGCAGGGGCAGTTCCCACCGCTTCCTCCCACATTACGTACCGTCAAAGATCTAACCCCCCTTGACGCCCTGAGGACCACTTAGCATCGAAGTCGTCTGAGCGCTTCCTCCCACAGAACAAGCCGCCTACATTCAGGGCACACAGAGGTCTTATAGCTCGAAAAACAGCATCCGTCGGCTGTTTGCAAACTCTCACTCCTGCGAGGAGAGTGGGAGCATTCAACATTTGGACGAGCTGGGACGTTCGGGGCTCTATTTGCAAGCCAGGTTGAAAAAGCCCCGAGTTATAAGTCCGGAGCACCCATCGTGCCAAGCCCTGCCTTTCACAGTCCCGAACACTCCACTTCTCCTGAATTTAAGTTCATAAACACGCACTGCCCCAAGGATGGCCCAGCCAAAGCGGCAGGTACCGCAGTCCCAAAGACCCATCTCAGGAGAGAAGAGAAACAGCAGAGAAGCTGCGGAGTCCTACACGGACCACACATCCCAACTAATGCCTGTCCCAAAAGGTGCAGAGTGGGAAGCCCACCCCATGGGCACTGGAAGGAAGGAGTCGGCCAGAAACTGGACGAGAAACCAGAGCTCATCCTGGCGGTGAATGTGATCAGGGACAGAGGAAGGGAAGAGGGAATCAGCCAAAGAAGGAGACAGAAAGGGAGACGCAGAGAGGCGGCAATGTGAACTTTCTCACTGAGCCAACACCCAGGAGGTCTGCATATGCTGCCCGCAGTGTGACCAGCCTTCTGTCCCCTCGGGGCTTGTATCCCAGGGACGGGCAGACTCTATCCTCGCTGACTACAGGGTTTTCCACAGCTGCTGCAACAAAATCGCGCAGGCCCAACCACTTGAAACCGTAGAAATGTATTTTTTCCCAGTCCTGGAGGCCAGGAGTCTGTGATCAAGGTGCTAGTAGGGCCACGTTCGCTCCAAAGGCTCTAAAGGACAATCAGGTCCCTGCCTCTTTTACTTCTGCTGGCATTCTGTGGCTTGTGGCCGCATGTCTGTCCGTGCCATTGTCACACCCCCTCCTTCTCCACTTGTCTGTCTTCGGTCCCTTTGCCTGTCTCTTGGAAGGATCTTTGAGACGACCCTGGCCCACCCGCATGGTCCAGGGTGAACTCCTCTCAAAATCCTTTATTCATTCCACCTGCAAAGATCCTTCTTGAAAAAAAAAATGGCAAGTTCTCGGTGTCAGGACTTGATGTCTCTGGGTGGCTGTGATCCAGCCTACCACAGAGATCGCTCTCAACGCATGGGGGAGCGGGGCTAAACCCCAGGGCACGAGCCTGACCTCACGGAGGCTCTGATCTCATCCCCACGTTGTCTGTGAGGGAACCGCGGTGCCAGGCGGTGCCAGGCGGTGCCAGGCGACACTGCCAGCAGCTGGTAGAATGGGACTCGGCGTCTGTGCCGGACCCCTGCTCTAGGGCCACGCACAGGCCAGGCCCAAACAGGAGAAATACACATGTATCTACTACCCGAGCACTGTGGCGGAATCAGTTTCTCAAGAATTAATTCAGGGAAGAACATCCACTGGGCCTCTGCCCCCAGAGGTCATAAATCACGCCCTTGGGGTTAGTTAATGATGGATGTGTTTTCTAGGCCCAATCCTCGTGGACGTGTGAGTAGCCACTTCCTAAATCTCCAGTTTCTGATCCCGCGGAAGCTGTGTTATCTTTCTGGAAACACAGCGGCGCAGCTAAGGAAGACGAATGTGTGACATTCGCTCATACTTAAGCCCTTTCACAGGCCCTGCCTGATTTAGAGGGAAAGAAATAGCTCTGTCACAGAGGACACATGCTTTATATTTTTATAAAAACATGGACAAGACAAGCTTTTCCCTCATTTCTTCCCAGTCTTTAAAGAAAGAAAAACGGCCACAGCGTATTTTTTTTTTCTTTCTTTCTTCTTTGAGCCAGAAAACGTTGGAGCAGAAAGAGGCTTCGGAGTTAATCAAGTGCCAGGGGCTTGATAAGAATGCTTCTCGAATGTCAGCTGTTACAGGTTAGATTTCTTCCCAGTACTGAAGAGCAAGTTTTAGGGAAAGAGCTAGAACCCGCCACCCCAGCCCTTGGCTTCTGGCTTCTGTCCTACTTGGATCATGGCTGGAACCCTGGATCATCCTGGTCCCCATGGCTACGAGGGAAAGAGACACACAAGAGGCTGTCAGAAGGAGAGAGGGACAGTGGGCAGTGTAGACAGCGGGCCAATTGCCGTATGAGGATGAATTGGAGGAATTGGGTCTGTCTTGCTGGGAGTCTTAAGCCTTCTTTTTAAGACTTTAAGAGAAAAGACACAAAGAAACAAGGACAGGAACTAAACCTCGTATGGAAGAGTCCTAAAGCGGGGGCACGTTCCCTTCTAATACATGAACGGTTTTGTGTTTAAACCCAAATGGAATAATTCCATGGGAATCCCGGTGTGGACCAGGGCATGGGTCTCGGGGAAGAACATGGGAGTGTGCTTGAACTGAGCTCCCGTCGCTGACCTTGTGTGTGGGGGGCGTCAGGAGGGAACCTGCCTTGGAGGAGGCGGAGCGATCAGACCATCCCTGGGGGGCCCCCAGCCCGCAGCATCTGTGGTTCTGGGGTTACACAGAACCACGCCAGCGGTATTCACGTTCACAGCACCCAAAGGGGCCGGCAAGTGAGCAGAGTTGGTTAGAGGTCTTGGCAGGTGATAAAGCCGTGAGGTGTCCTGACTGCCAGGCGGAGGAGGGAAAGAGAGGAGTGGGAGAGGTGCGGGAGAGGCACCTGCGCTTCTCATCTCAACCTCTTGTTCCCCAGGAAGGCGCGCAAGGTCAAGTGCAGACCATCGGTTTCGGTTAGCTGGAGGGGGACGTCTGCTCTGAAGGTCCCAAAGAATGGCCCCGATGCTACAGCCACTGGGAAACAGGCGGCTCCCTTTCCCTTCACCTCGGGGTCTCTCTTATCCATTAAAAAGGCAGCCCCCATTGACTTGAACCTCGATGTAAGCACTAGTGGAAATTTCTGTCTGCATAAACCAGTTGAGTGGCTTGTCTATTACTCACTCTCCTGAAAAGGGCTGATGTCATATCTCTGTCCACGGGCACGGAATCCTTCAAAAGGGATCTTCCAACTGAACGCAACTGCTGTTTACTGAAGCCTCCTGCCCGCGGCGTATCTTACCTCACTTAGGCTCTTGGTTCTAGAAGATGACCCAGTTCTGCGGCTCCTGCCTCCTGCGAGCTTTTGGATGCGTTCACTTCTCTCTCTTCTCTATGGCTCTGAGCCCATGTTCTCTCCCCACTAGGCTCCAACCAGTACCCCATCCAGCTTTTCTTCCTACAACTTAGTACTCTCTTTGATGCTATCGGTCGTTTAGATTGTTGATGACTCTCCTTCTCTTCACCCAACGTGACGGGGACCTTGTCTGCTTTGTATCACCGATGTTTGCAGATTAAGCCATATCCAATTTTTAAATCGAGCAACTGTGTCATTCCCAGACTTGATATACGTCAGTGGCTTTTGCTAGGTATAGAAAGTCTAGAACACCGTGTAGAGGACTTCATGAGCCGGCCGATGTTCACCCCTCCTTTGCTCTCCCCACAAACTTGTCCCTCCCTGTCCTGCCACACAGAACGTGGGGGTCGTTCCCGCTGTTGACAGATGCGTCCGGTCTCCTTCCGGCCCATGGAAGGGCTGAGCTCGCCTCCTCCGTTAGGTGTGGCTTATGAAATGTAAGTGCAAGGAAGGTGTGTCCCTTTGGAGTGGAAGCATTAAGAGATGGTGTGTAACGTGCCATGCGGTCTCTCCCTCTGCACTGCCATGGCCAATGTTCTAGGAAGTGGTTGCTCTGCTCGGTCAGCCTGAATTCCAGAGACAGGGTGACATGGAGAGGCGCCCCTGAACGGCCTCTAGCGGACATACTCGTGAGAAGCAACAAGCCGAGGCTGGCTTCCTTCCCCTGTGCACACTGGAGCCCGTGGGGGGTGATGTTAGCAGAAAGCCGGGTCCTGCTGAACCCACGTTTCATCTGCAGGGCGGTCACTGCCGCTTGTGGGAACTGTAGGGGAGGGGTGGAAGGGTCTGAACTTGGCCGTCTGTCCTGTGTGCTCCACAGTCCCCCTCAGGTTTGCGTAAACCAAAATGGCTTCCTCTCCAACCCCCACCCCCACCCCCGGACTTCTCTTTGGCTCTTCTTAGAGACCCATGGGAGCCATGAAGCAGAAGGGACATCAGAGCCATGGAGCCCACCTTCTAAGCACAACTGTAGGGAGAAGAAATCATCCAGTCTCTGTCTGAACACTCTAGGGTCCCAAGCTCACACCTTACGAGGCAGCCTATGGCTTTTTGGGGGCATCTCCAACTATTCGTGTGATTTTGTGCAGACACAATTTGAGCTGGAAACAATCTTCTGGAAGCCTCTGGTCTGCTCACCCTCTTCCAAATCCCCCCTCTGATGAACCGAAAACTTGTATGCTGACTTATCTTTCATTACTTGCCCCCATCCTCTGAACTTACTGCAATCTCTCAACTTCCTATTCAAATCAAGGTGCTAAAAAGCAAAATATGCAAGGTGTGGCCTGACCTATGCTTGGTATGGGAGGAAAATCACTGCTCTTAAAGTGGAAATTCATTCTCTGAGTGGATATTTATACAGAAGGTCCCTTTTGAGCTTGTGGTCAACTAAGACCCCAAGATTGTTTTCACATGAATTGCTCTTTAACATAGAGGATCTCACCCGGATTGAGGGACTGGCTTTGAAGACTCACAAGGCGAAGACTTTACATTCATCTCTGTGACATTAAGTCATGAGTTTATGACTGCAGCGCGTCCCTGCTTTCTAGGAAACCTGATTCAGTCATCTGTGATATTAGCTACCCCTCTCCTACTCTGGATGATCCACGATTTTGAGAAGTTATTGATACAGTTGTTGAATGAGATAAGATTAGTACCTGTCATGTCATCAACAAAAGTTATGGATTACATCCTACATACACAGGAAGATATGTAATACACACGCGTATGTGTACACGTACATAGACAACATACAGCAAAGCACAAGAAACAACACAATCACACTTCTACCCAGCACTTGGCTCAGAAAGGACCACATATAATGCTACCAGAGCCCCGCAGGCCCCCCTCCATCCCATCCCCCACATCGGGAATTCTCTCTCTCTTAATTCATTGTTCTGCTCCACAGTTTTACTCCTTATCTGTCTCTAAATATATTGGTGTTTTTTTTGGTGTTGTTTTTTTGGGGGGGGGTTGGTTTTTTGTTTTTGTTTTTCATTTCTGAATCCTCTATAACCGGAATGGGACTGGATGTATTTTCCTGGAAACTGCATTTCTCGTGACGAAGCATGTTCTGGAGATCGGCCGGCAGCGCTGCGGCACGGCTGGGCCAGACGGAGCTGTTATTTCTTCGGTTCGCTTCATGAGCGAGCACAGAGACGGTCCCTGGTTTTGCGAGTGCTGGCCGCGGTGCTGGCAACAGCCTTGCCCGTGGGTCCGGGTGCACATCGGAGAGTTCCTCACAGCCACAGACCGTGGGGTAGGTGACCCATCTTCAACTGAAGCAGATGATGATAAGCCATTCTTCAAAGCTGCTGCCCTGGTTCCACTCCCAGCCGCAGCGGATGGGGGGCCCGGGGTCCGCACTTCTCTACCAATCAGGGAGGCATAAAATCCTATCTAACCACAGCTGCTGTGTGAATTTCACTGAGGGCCGCTGAGTTTGAACTGATTTTTTTTTTAAAGATTTTATTTATTTATTTTAACAGAGAGAGAACACAAGCAGGCAGAGAGGCAGGCAGAGGCAGAGAGAGGAGCAGGCTCCCCGCCGAGCAAGGAGCCCGATGTGGGACTCGATCCCGGGACTCCGGGATCATGATCTGAGCCGAAGGCAGCTGCTTAACCAACTGAGCCATCCAGGTGTCCCTTGAACTGATTTTTTAACGCACTTTTGGTCACTTACATTTCTTGATCTATGAAATGAGTCTTTATCTCTTAGGTCTCTAAAAAGAATTTTTTTTTCTTTATTTATTACTGAGTTTAGGAGTTGTTTATACACTCTGGTTACTTTCCCTTATCAATTAAATGTGTTAACAAGTATCTTCTCTAAGAGAGTTTTTTGTTGTTGTTGCTTCACATTTTTATTTAAATTCTAGCTATTTTTTTTTAAAGATTTTTTTTTTTTAATTTATTAGGAAAGAGAGATTGAGAGAGAGCAGGTCAGAGTGAGAAGCGGACTCGCCATGGAGCTGGGAGCCCGATGTGGGACTCGATCCCGGGACTCCGGGATCATGACCTGAGCTGAAGGCAGTCGCTCAACCAACTGCGCCACCCAGGGGCCTAAATTCTAGCTATTTAACATAGAGTGTAACACTGGTTTCAGGAGGAGAATTTAGTGATTCATCACTTACAACACCCAGTGCTCATTACAAGTGCCCTCCTTAATTCCCATCATCCATTTAGCCCACCCCCCACCCACCTCCCATCCAGCAATCCTCAGTTTGTTCCCTATTGTTCAGGGTCTCTTATGGTTTGCTTCCCTTTCTCTCTTTTTTCCTTCCCACGTGCTCATCTGTTTTGTTTCTTAAATTCCATATATGAGTGAAATCATGCGGTATTTGTCTTTCTCTGACATTTCGCTTAGCAAAATCCCCTCTAGCTCCATCCATGTTGGTGCAAATGGCCAGATTTCATTCTTTTTGATGGCTGAGTAGTATTCCATTGTATATATACATACGCCACGTCTTCTTTATCCAGTCATTAGTCAACGGACACCTGGGCTCCTATTTGTCTATTGCAGATAATGCTGCTATAAACATCAGGGTGCATGTACTTCTTTGAATCTGTATATTTGTACCCTTTGGGTAAACACCTAGTAGAGCAATTGCTGGGTCGTAGGGTAGTCCTACTTTTAAGTTTTTGAGGAACTCCCATACTGTTTTCCAGAGTGGCTGCACCAGTTTGCATGCCCACCAATAGTATGAGAGGGTTCCTCTTTCTCTGCATCCTCGCCAATGCATGTTGTTTCCCGTGTTGTTAATTTTAGCCATTCTGACAGGTGTGAGGTGGTACCTCATCGTGGTTTTGATTTGCATTTCCCAGTGATGAGTGATGTTGAGTATCTTTTCATGAATCTCTTGGTCATGTGGAGGTCTTCTTTGGAGAAATGTCTATTCATGTCTTCTGTGCATTTCTTAACTGGATTATGTTTTTTGGGTGTTGAGTTTGATAAGTTCTTTATAGATTTTGGATACTAACCCTTTATCAGATATGTCATTGGCAAATATCTTCTCCCATTCCGTAGGTTGCCTTTTAGTTTTGTTGATTGTTTCCTTCACTGTGCAGGAACTTTTAATCTAGATGAAGTCCCAATAGGTTGGTTTTGCTTTTGTTCCCTTGCCTCCAGAGATGTGTCTAGTAAGAAGTTGTTACAGCTGAGGTCAAAGAGTTTTCTCCCTGTGTTCTCCTCTAGGAATTTGATGGTTTCCTGTCTCACATTTAGGTCTTTCATCCATTTTCAATTTATTTACATGTATGGTGTAAGAAAGTGGTTCAGTTTCATTCTTCTGCATGTGGTTGTCCAATTTTCCCAATGCTATTTGTTGAAGAGAGTGTCTTTTTTTCCACTGGATCTTCTTTCCTGCTTTGTCGAAGATTTGTTGACCATAGAGTTGTGGGTTCTAAGAGAGTGTCTTGAATTTTTACCTTTTAAAAAACAGTGTCCTCATTTTTAAAAATTTCCTAAGTTTCACAGAAGAACTTATCATGAGCCAGACTGAAGTCTACATACATTATGCCTTAGGAATTCCTCTTTTTTACCAGTGAGTAACATTACTGAAAACTATATGCTCCTGATCCATTTTTATATTAACTCATCCTACACTTCTTCTAGAATTCAAGGAAAGTTCGGGTTATGTAGTTGCTAGAACCTTCTTTTTATCTTTTTGTACCTCAGTTGCACATCTCTCTTCCTATGATGTAGACACCTTGAATATAGACTTTTTCTTTAACATTTCCATAAAATCATCACAATTTCTAAAATCTTCTTCCCCCTCTTCCTTAGCAAAGTGGTCACAAATCTATGACTCCGTTGGCCATTTTTCTACAGTTCCGGTGCAGCCCGGTGAAACCAAACTGGAAAGTTTAATTAGTTAGCTTGCTTCAAGATAAAAATGCAAATACAAAAGTTTTCAGTTTTACCTGTTTATGAGCCAAAGGCAAAATTAATTAAAGTCAACGGACAAAAGTAAATAAACATTTTGGAAGAAAGGAAATAAACATTCTGAAGTATGAGGTTAAGGCTCATGAAACATGAGAGAGTCAATTATTTATAGTCATATGTTTCTGCCCGATAATGTAATCACATCTCCTCAGTCCTGTCTTCCATTGGAATGTGCGCCAAGAAAAAGTTTTCGGAATAAAACAGGTGATCAAGATGGGTTTCTTATCCACAGTACTGCTACATCCCAGTGCTGACAAAATCTTTTTGGACAAAATGCCAGTGGATTTTCTGAGCTCCGTTATTTTCATTAGGATAAGATTTCTTCCCCCTCTTTTTATAAAACAGTGAAATGGGAATACAACTTTGCTGTATTCGAAGAACAAAAAAAGAGAGAGTTGCCATTGGCCATCCTGGTATTTAAATTAGATTAAATAGAGAGCAAAAACCAAGGGTTTGTATTGGGATTGACAGTAGGGGTGGAAGATAAAAATAAGGAAGGTATGAAAAACGGTCACTTTGTAGTCTGAAAACGCAGCTTTGCATGGTGACATTTTCACTTCTCAACACTGTCCTGGGTCAGCCCTGGGCAGCCATCTTCTCACTGCTGAACCATCGCATAAAATGGAAGTCTCATCAAACCTGGGTTGGATCAGGGAAAGAGGCGACGGGTGTTGGGGTCCGGGATCGGTGAGGGTGAGTGTTAGAAAGAGGCAGTCCTACCATGAGGAATCTATCCAATAGGGCAGAAGGGTGTCCATGTGTATGTAAGGGAAGTCCACAAAGGAGACCGATGCTTGATTGCTCAGGTTTCCAAACAAGAGAAAGACACCGGAGAATGGGAAATGAGCGCATTACGGTGTTATGGAGCCATTTTTAAAAAGAGAGAGAATTTGTATTGTCGTGGAAACATGACCATGACTTTTGTTTTGGGGGGGAGGACGTGAGAGAGACCAGTTCTAAGAGAAACTGCATTTTATAACTCCATAGTTTTGTAAAATCAAATCTAGACAAAGTAAAGCCCTGTCCGTATAGATGTGTGATTACGTAGGAAAGGAGACGTGCCTAGAGAGGAACGCGCACAGTGTCGAGGGCGATGATGTGGCAAAGCACCGGGTGCGATTACAGGGGGTGGAAGGGCTCATTTTCATTTAGTCACTTCTGTGCTTTCATGATTAACTCAGGAGCATGAGTTAATCAGGCCCTTTAAACACATAAAAGGAGCCATTCGGGGGTGCCGCCTCAGGCCCGTCAACTCAGAATTTGGGGGAAAGGTTCCAGCATTTGTGTTTTAAGACATTCCCCCAGGCATTTCAGATGAGGAAGGGTTGGCAACCACCGGCCTGGCCTGGCCTGCTGGCTTCTCCTCCCCCAGCTCAAGCCCTGCGCTCCTGTCTCGGAAACACAGTCCCCCTACGCCAGGCCCTTGCTTACTGTTACTGGTAAGCCATCCTTGTCGAGTGTAAGAGACATGGCGAGGAGGAGGAGGATGAAGGAGAAGGAGGAGGGGTGGTCATGACAACAGCTGTCCTTTACTGAGACCCTCTGTGCCGAGAACGGGCCTTGGGGGGCAGACACCTACTTTCCCTGAGGGGGAGAGGAGGCGAGGGAAGCTCAGGAAGATGGGGTGACACGCCCCAGGAGGCCATGCGGTGTAGACCGAGGATTCGAATTCAGGTCCACCTGCTTCGAAGCCCGTCACCGCCAACTCCGACTCACTGACTTCTAGGCGATAGATACTGATGTTCACGATATTGGTAATAAGAAAAACAGCTAATATTTACTGAGCACCTAGTTATTAGGAAGCTGGCCTTTGTGCTAAGGGTTTCAGGTGCCCTGCTTGATTTAATCCCTGAGACCACCCCACAGCGCTGGTGCTGTTATTAGCCCCATTTACTACATAGGGAAGCTGGCGGGTCCATAAGAGCTTGCCAAGGACACGCGGCTAGTAAGTGGCAGAGGTGGGACTTGTGTCCAGGGGCTTTGGCTCACCTTCTGTCCTCCATCACCTTGACATGGAGCCCAAAGGCGCAATCAGGCCCTGCGAGGTCCTTGGTAATCGATTTGCTGGCCCAGCTCCCTCGGGTTCCCTCATGTGTGTTTGCGAGAGATCTAGCTCCTCCCCGCGCCCCGAACGTGTCCTGCTGCGGGCTGGTGCAAACATCCCTCGCGGTGTCTGGGTGTCTTGCCTCTCATTAGCCCACTCGAGAAACTCATAGCAGTGTACCTACTCTTCCTTGAAGCCAGCTCTGACCCCACGAAAGGGTGAACCCCCGTTCCCTGAAGCCGCCATCCCCTGCACATTCGAACTCACTCAGCCGCCGAAACCGATCTCTTGGGTAGCTTTCTCACCAGAGGGTGGGTTTCCCCAACGTCAGGGGCTGTGTGGACTCCTTTCTGTACCCCTAGCTCCTGACCCAGGGCTCCACTGCTCTCATCTGAACCTTCTCTTTTGCCATCCACGTGGCCCTGGTATCTCTGATTTGGTTCAACTTGCAAGACACCTAGAACCACCACCTCCTGACTTCCCCGTCTGGCCCCGTGATTTCTGGAGGGCCGGGGACGCGTCTGCCCTGTCGGCTGCTATGCGTGCGGCGGGGACCCAGTGCCCGGCACACGGTCGGCCCCTCATCAGTACCAGGTGAGGGAAGGAATGCCACCGCCCAACCTCCGAACAAGCCGGAACACAGACCAGAAAGACCCAGAAGGGCTGCAACCTCCCCGCAGCGGCAGGGGTTGGGTTCGTGAGCCCTGCTGTGTTTGGGCAGAAGGAACACGTTCCTTCCCCAGCGTGGTCTAGGAAACTAACTGGAGGCACTAGCCTGTCGTTTTTTCCCCAGCTATGAAAGGTGAAATTCAATTAGTGGTTTGTTTCCAGGCAGCGCGGAGGAAGAAAAGGAGCAGGGTCCACAGGGAAAGCAGAGCTGCTAATGGGAAGGGATGCTGCCCGGGTCCGCGCTTTGAGCAACAGAGGACAGGTGAAGAGCAGGGGCAGCCTGCTCTCCCCAAGCCGCTGACGGAAAACAGTCTGCCGAGGGGCCCATTGGGAAGCTTGAGATTCTTAAAGACCCAGAGATTTGCTGCTACCAGAAGGCCTTTGGGGAAAATGCAAACAGGGTGCACGGCAAATGGAAATCGTCCCGTAGCAGGGCCAGAGTTCCTGAGAGCGCAAATGCTGAGAGAAGAAAAGAAAATCCAGAAAACAGTGTGCTAGAATGCACACCCAGATCCCTGGGGCCAGGAGAGATGGCTTCTGGAAGCCAAAGAGAGGCAAGTCCATGAATGGGCCAATACGACAGGAATGGGTAGGGTGGGGGACGCGTTCCCAGACCCCTCGGCGGACCAGTGTTCAAACCAGGCCTCATGCATTTGAGATGCTCAGAAAATATTTGTCTCCGACTGAATGTCCGGCTGCCATCTGTTAGGACCTGGGGCAGGGGTGACAGGGAACTGCTCAGGTCGAGTCACTCTCCCTGTCCCACCGCCCGGGGTCTCAGCTGTCCCACATGTGGATGGAGAAGCCGAGCTCTGAAGCCAGAGAAACCAGATTCATGTCCCCAGGCCATAACCTACTCGGTCTGTGACCTTGAGCAAACTCTGGAACCTGTCAGAGCATCAGTTTTCCCATGGGAAAAACAGGAGGATTATGGCTCGCATCCTCCAGGTCACTTAGGAAAATCAGAGAAGCTCAAGGATTTGCGAAGCCATCACCATCGTCCCCGCTGCACAGCAAGCACTCAGTGCCAGCTGCTGCTACCCCTATGACTAGCGTGTTTGACTTGGAGAACGTGTCACACGTTCTTAAGAAAACTGGTGAGAGCCACAGTTTGTACGACAAGGAATACAGATTTTCTTAGGGACGCAGAGGTGTTTGCTTTGGGGGCCACAGGATCGCGTGTCCTGGGTGGAGAGCAGGGAGCTCGGAAGGCGGATGCTTCCCCACGATGCTAGAGGTGCTAAAACCCGTTTGGGAAAACAATAGGTGGCCTGGATCACCAAAGTGCCCCGAATTCCTCATTCCCTTCATCCTACTCTAATCGTTTATCGCCATGAAATTCAGAAGGAGAGGTGGGGGAGGACGGTCTGCTTCCGACGTTCACCGCATCGTATCTCCTGCGATATCTACAGCGGCGGAGAGAGGAAGCCTCCCCAGCTGGGGTCTTCCCCACGGATCCCTGGAGCCACTGCCACGAGGAGAGTGGAAAGGACCCAGAGCAGATACAGGGACCCCCTGTACCGTTGTGCGTAACAAGGGCAAGCTGTGAACAGCCTCGCCGCCCACTTGAGAAGGCCTGACGAGGAGCCCCAGGGGCCCGGTCTCGTCGAGTATCACGGAGCAGAGACAAGGGAAAGCGGGCCGGCATGCCGCGACAGGAATCATCACCGAGGCACATTAAAGGCGACAAAAAGCAAATTAAAAACACTATGCCCTGTATGATCCCCCATGTATACAAAATGTTTCTCTTCTGTTTGGAAATGTAGACAAAAATGTCCAGAAGGACAGAAATTAAGCTAATACAGCTAATATCTCTGACACAGGGAATTTAGTGTGAGGCAGTAGTAATGAGAACTTGACTTCGATTATTATAGTCTGAGAGCATTTACATGCGGGTGATTCTGCTTTACCTTAGATATCCAAGGAAAAAAAGGAATCAATAAAACATATTTGAGTTCCATATATGGCTTCTTAAAATATAGCTTCTGCAGCTGAGAAAGACTGACGGTCGATGGCCGAGATGTTTAACCATAGGAAAATGGGCAAATAAATTAGGTCCAGCTACTTGATGGACCATTATGTCGTCATTAAAGGTTGTAATTATAATGACTGGGCAGCAATCTGGGACGTGCTTTTGATATATTAGATAAAAAAGTAAAATATAAAATGATGGATATAGGATGTCGGCAGACACAGATTAGAAGAAAAGGCATAAAAATCGCCATGTCAGAGTGGGACAGTTAGGGCTGAATTCTAATGTTCCTCCTGAAAAGGTATTTTTTGAATTAGGAAAGGTGAGTCAAACTGCTCATTTGATTTCTTTAGGACTTACGTGGAAGACGTACCATGCGTACAAAACAGAACTTCCTGTGGGGTCCTGTTCTAAGACACACACAAGCGACGCCCGGGAACATGTGTAATTTAAAGGTGTCTTCTGGTTAATTTCATCTAACGGCAGACACCCTCTCCTCTGCTGGACCCTCACCCCCTCTATGCCTGTCCTGCGCGTGTGCACCTGCCCTGTGGGGCTTCTCTTAGAGACTCTGCCAGTGTTTCCCAGAGTACCTGGATCGGATCAATGTTTCCACCGACAGTGACAGTGGCATACCCAAGTCCCTTTGAGGCCACTGTAGATGATGTTGCGAAAGTAAAGGTGGGAAGACGTTTATAACCCAGCTCTTACAGAAGGCACCTGCCCACACGCCTTGCCTGGGAAAGCAGGAAGCACCCACAGCGTGGGGCCATTTTGAACTGGAAGCCTGGATTCGAGGGGAGCTTACAAGCGTGAACTGGAAAGGCAGTGCCATTATCAGGCGCATAAAGTCCCCAGGCTGAATGGGCTTGTCAGAACACCACTTCTGAAAGATGCACAATAGATAAAGGGTTTCCTTTCAAATGTGCTTGGGGACACAGCAGAGAACGTTCCTCTTGCTGACTTGCGACGCACGTTCGGGTCCGGAAGGCCCTGGACACCCCACCATTAGACACGCACACCGTAAACGGGTCTCACGTCCCACACCTGACTCGACTGACCTTGCATCCTGTGATACCCATCAACACTGTGATAATTATAGTAATTAAAATAATTAATTAAACTGTAATTTAATTAAGTGCTTATAACATGTCAGGTACTATACT
This sequence comes from Nasua narica, assembly GCA_028533885.1. NCBI lineage: Eukaryota > Metazoa > Chordata > Mammalia > Carnivora > Procyonidae > Nasua > Nasua narica. Next base: position 45,508,851 of record CM052803.1, on the reverse strand, counting down.
AAGTGCTTTTCCAATATTATCTCATTTTATCTCTCTCAACAATCCTGTGTGGGCTGTCATGTTATTCCTATTCTTTTTTTTTTTTTTTGAATGAAAAGTGAAGCTCAAAAAATTAAGTGATCTTGGCCAAGGGCACCATGCTAGAAAGTAGCAAAGATGGGTTTTTCGGCCATGGATGGGAGCCCACGGTATGTCTCCATCTGGTGAAATCCTGGTGGTCCCGGAGCCTCATGACGGGAAGGGACTTTAACACTTAATGGGATAACAAGGTTTTCCCCTTCCCAAACCTACCCCCTGTATCTCCTCGCCTAGGAAGACTTCCCTAAGCAACCCAGACAGAGAAATCATTTCCTCCACGAGCTTCTGCTATTTTTTGGCATCACGCTGCTTCACAGATTTTCAGATGTTTACTTTTTTCTGTTTAATTGCAAGCTTCTTTTAAATATCTTGTTCATCTTTGTGGGAGCCCAACAAGCCTGGTTATTATATATTATTACTTACAAGAATTGCTGGGCAGTGTATATATACTAACATTCCACCCTCCCCCCCAAAAAACAGCCATGGAATCAGCCAGATACAGAAGTTATCAAGAAAGGGCGACGCCATGAGAAACAAAAATCATAAATGCTTTTGTCCTTAAACAACTGAAAACCCATTATGAAGTTCTTGTTGCCTGAATAGAGAATGTCTGTTCTTTATCTCTGTTTTCACACCCTGGTGTAGAGCTCAGCGCTGAGTAGATAGTTAATAAACACCTGCTGACAAAAGTGAGGGAAGAAATGAAGGAATGCACCATCTTAGGAAGGAACAAGCCTTTATGAAACTGACCAGGTCTAGCTAAATCCCGTGTATCAGGAAACACAGTGTCACCTGATGTATTGGCATACAACCAACTGTCACAAGATTGATGACAAGCATGAATTTTTAAGAAAATATTTCAGATAAACTTTTCGCCCTCTACTCTTGGGAGTAATCCTATGTCTGAAACCTCATGCTGGAATGTCTTCTGTCATTTGATGGGGGCGGTGGGGAGGGCATGGGACATGAGGACTGGCTGGGCAAATGAGCCTCCATTTAGCACAAACGGGGTATCAGAAGTATCAGCCCTGACACTCACGGATCCACAGGGACGAGCCACGATTAAACAGAAGAGCAAAGTCCCTGAGCTGGGTCCAAGTCCCACACACACACACCCGAGGCACTGAAATCTTCCTTTTTAAATTAACCTCAAACACAAAAATTTCAGGTGTGAAAATAATCATCAGGGGAAGAGGAACAGAAATAAGAAGCGGTTCTCCACTGTTGCAGAAGCACGGGATACCTTGAAGTCCATGTTTCTCAAAGTGGGGTCCCAAGACCAGTCGTCAGCATCACCTGGGAGCGTGTTTGAGATGCAGATTCTCAGGTCCCAAGCAGACCCACAGAGTCCGTACCTGTGGGGACGGGGCTCATCAATCGGGATTTCAAACAGCCCTCCTGATCATACTGATGTACACGCAAGTGTGAGAGCCACTGTTTCAGGTCATCAGCTATCAAATTTAATAGAGATTTTGGTTTTTAAAAATTTTCCTTTGATTCAATCAAGTCAGATAGGGCTGGTTTGGGCATTCCTGTAAAATACACTAAACCTTTGTAATGATCAGATACGATCTTTTGGCTGGATCTTCACAAGGATCCTATCTGATTGAAAGTTGCCCCTCTACCCGTTTCACAGATGAGCAAACAAAGGACCAGACAGATTGAGTCACGTGTTGCTAGTCTAACCCAAGAGCCCATAGACATCTGACTCACAGAGCATGCTCTCCACCACTCACAGCCCAGTCTTCGGAGAGCAGAGTCCAAATGCCTGAGACAGAACATCCCGGGCTGTGGGTTTCACAGGTGTGTTTTTGGGCTTCTTGTAATTTCCCTGCACTCTCTGTCCACGTTCCCGGCACAGCATCAAACACATTGCGCTGTGCTCACATCTGCCTTTCCCGCTAGGCTTTGGGACAAAGCTGGAGTGACATTGATCTCTGCCTCCCTAGTGATGAGCAGCGAGGGGGAAACCACCTGTCTCTATTCCGCTAGTAATCCTGGTGTTGAATCCTCTTGCTAGGAGAGGTCCTTAATAATAATAATAATAATAATAATAATAATAATAATAATAATACACTCATCACACACTGGGCTCCAGCCTGAGCTTCACTTTCCTTGCAGCAGCTCATTTACTCTGTAAAACAATCCCGTGAGGTTGGTACCGGCATTAACGTCCCCATTTGACAGGTGAGGAAACCAAGGCACAGAGGGGACTCGCACAAGATCACAGAGCAAGTGGGCTGCAGCCAGGCCTCTGTGGTCACCAGTTAGCACCCCCGGCACCGTGTGCAGGTGGAGGATGATGTGAGAACTGGATACTAACCCGAAAGACTTCGAAAGAACAGTTGGTAGAAGTGATATGCCAAACCCCAGAAATCTGGGCTCGTAAAGACTAAAGGAGAATGGATTTCTATTTTTTGTTTGTTGTTTCAATGAGAACTCAAGAATGACCCTCTTTGCAATGGAGCATGGAGCACTGGGTGTGGTGCGTGAACAATGAATCTTGGAACACTGAGGGAAAAAAAAAAAAAAAGAATGACCCTCTTAACAGCTCTCCTATGTATCATACAATATATTCATTATAGTCATCATCACATCCCTAGTTCCGTACCTTACAACAGGAAGCTGGTAACTTCTGACCAACCTTCCTCCAAGTCCCTGCCCCCACCCCACCTCTGCTAACCACAAGTCTGATCTCTTTTTCTGGGTTTGTTTGGTTTGGTTGTTTTTTTAGATTCCAGATATAAGGGAGACCATATACTATTTGTCTTCTTTGTCTGGCTCACTTCACTCCAAGGACCATGTTGTTACAAATGGTTGGAGTTGCTCATTTTTTTTTGTGGCTGAGCACTATTCTGGTCTGTATTTGTGTACAGATTTATGTCTTTATATATCTACATATGTCTCACAACTTTGCCCATTCATCCACTGGTGGACACTTGGCTTGTTTCCATATCCTGGCTATTATATATAATGTTGCTCTGAACACGGGGGTGCAGATACCTTTTCCAGTTAGTTTTTATTTCCTTTGGATATATTCTCAGAAGGGGGATTGCTGGGTCATATGGTAGTTCAATTTTTAATTTTTTGATGATCTTCCATACTGTTTTCTGCAGTGGCTGGCTCCAGTTTGTAATTCCACCAATAGTGCACTGGGGTTCCCTCTCTCTGCATTGCCATCAGCACTTGTTATCTCCTGTCTCTCGAATGTGGCCGTTCTAACAGGTGCAAGGTGATATCTCATGATGGTTTCAATTCACATTTCAGTTCCCTAATAATTAATGATGTTGAGTGTCTTTTCTTGTATCTGTTGGCCTTACCTGTAACTTCTTCGGAGACATGTCTACTCAGGTCCTTTGCCTATTTTTAAAATTGGGTTGTTTTTTGCTACTGAATTGTATAAGTTCTTTATATATTTGGGATATTAACTCCTTACCAGGTATATTGTTTGCAAATATTTTTTTCCCATTCCATTGGTTGTCTTTTCACTTTACTGATGGTTTCATTTGCTGTACAGATGCTTTTTAGTTTGATGTCCTCCCACTTGCTAATTTTTTTATTTTGTTGCTTGTGTGCTTAGGTGTCCTATCCAAAAAATCATTACCAAGGCCTGTGTCAAGAAGCTTTATTCCTGGTTTTGTTCCCCCCCCCCCCCCAGGAGTTTCAAGGTTTTAGGTCTTACATTTAAGGCTTTAATCCACTTTGAGTTAATTTCTGTCGGTAGAGTAAGATAGGAACCCAGTTTCGTTCTCTTACATGTGAACATCCAATTATCCCACCATTTACTGAAGAGACTGTCTTTTCTCCATTGAGTATTCTTGGCTCCCTCTCAAGAATATATTAGTTGACCATATGTGCTTGGGATTATTTTTGGGCTCTTGATTCAGATCCGTTGGTCTGTTTTTATGCCAGTACGATATGGTTTTGATTACTTTATCTTTATAATGCTTGAAATCAGAAAATGTGATGTCTCCTACTTTGTTCTTTTTTCTCAGAATTTCTTTGGTTATTTGTTTTTTGTGTGTGTGTCCATACAAATTTTAGAAGTGTTTTTTTCTACTTCTGTAAAAAATGCCATTAGAATTGTGATAGGGATTGCATTGAATCTGTAAGTGGCATGTGGTAGTATTAACATTTTAACAATATTCATTCTTCTAATCCATGAATATGGGATACCTTTACATTTATTCATCTTCTACTCTGTCATTGATGTTTTTGTAGTTTTCAGAGTAGAGATCTTTCACCCCCTTTAATTTATTCCTACTTATTGTTTTTGATGCTTGTAATGGCATCAATTTGTTTGTTTTAAAGATTTTATTTATTTATTTGACAGAGAGAGACACAGTGAGTGAGAGAGGGAACACAAGCAGGGGGAGTGGGAGAGGGAGAAGCAGGCTCTCCGCTGAGGAGGGAGCCTGATGCGGGGCTGGATTCCAGGACACTGGGGTCATGACCTGAGCTGAAGGCAGAAACTGAGCCACCCAGGTGCCCCCTCCCTTTTTTTTTTTTTTTGGTAAAACTCAATGTTAGTGTAGAAATGCTACTGATTGTTGGATGTTAATTTTGTACCCTTCAACTTTGCTGAATTCATTGATTAGATCTAACAGTTTTTTGAATCTTTAGGACTATATCTATATCTATATACACATGTCATCTGCAAATAGAGACAATTTTGTTCCCAATTCTGATATATTTTATTTCTTTTTCTTGCCTGATTTCTCTAGCTAGGACTTCTGGCAACATATTGAATAGGGTGGTAAGAGTGGGTTCCTTTGTCTTGTTCCTAATCTTAGAGGGAAAGCTTTCATCCTTTTACCATGGAGTATGATGTTACCATGGGGTTCCACATATAGCTTTATGATGTTGGGATATGTTCCTTTTTGCCCATTTTTAAAATATCTTTTTATCATGAATGGATGTTGAATTTTGTCAGATGCTTTCTCTGCATTTATTGAGATGACCCCACGATTTTTTTCTTTCATTCCATTAATGTGATGCATCACATTGATTGATTTGTATATGTTAAACCATCCTTACATCCCAAAGATAAATCCCACTTGATCATGGTGAGTGATTCTTTTATCGTGCTGCTGCATTCAGTTTGCCAGGATTTTATTGAGAAGTTTTGCATTCATATTCATCAGGAATATTGGCCTGTGGTTTTCTTTTCCAGTAGTGTACTTTTCTGATTTTGGTATCAGGATAATGCTGGCTTTGTAAAATGAGTTTGGGAGTGTTCCTTTCTTTTTTTTCTTTTTTCATTTTCTTTTCTTTTCTTTTTTTTTTTGGTTAGAGTTTGAGAAGAATTAGTGTTAACTCTTCTCTAATTGTTTGATAAAATTCACCAGTGAAGCCGTTTGGTCTTACATTCTTCTTCACTGGGAGATTGTTGATTACTGATTTAATCTCCTTACTAGTAATGGGCCTATTTAGATTTTGGATTTCTTCCTGATTCAGTCTTGGTAAGTTGTATGTTTCCAAGAATTTTTCCATTTCTTTCAGGTTATTCAGAGCAGCCTCTTACACTTCGAATTTCTATGGTATCAGTTGTGACATCTCCCCTTTCATTTATAATTTTGTTGATTTGGGTCCTCTCCTTTTCTTTCCATGGTTAGTTTAGCTAAGGGTTTGTCGAACCTGTTTATCTTTTCAAAGAACGAACTCTTAGTTTGCTTAACTTTTCTGCTGTTTTTCTGTTTTGTTTCATTTATTTCTGCTTTAATCTCTATTGTTTCCTTTCTTCCTGCTAACTTCGAATCCAGTTTGTTCTTTCTCTAGTTCCTTAAAGTGTAGAAGTGTATAATTGTTTATTTGGGATCTTTCTTGCTTCTTAAAGTAGGCATTTATTGCCATGATACGAACTTCCCTCTTAGAACTGTTTTGGGGGGGGGGCGCCTGGGTGGCTCAGTTGGTTAAGCATCTGCCTTTGGCTCAGGTCATGATCTGGGGGTCCTGGGACTGAGCCCGGTGTCTGGCTCCCTGCTCAGAAGGGAATCTTCTTCTCTCCCTCCCTCCCCCTCTCTCACCCCCTTGCTCAGGTTCTCTCAAATAAATAAAATCTTTTAAAAAACCCCTGGTTTTTGTTTTGTTTTTTGGTGCATGGAGTGACATTTACAGAGCAAGCACCTTCCCAAACAGTCAACATGTCCTGGCTCCACATCAGAGCTCTGCCTGGGCCTGAGGGACGCAGCAACAACGTGCATCCAAGCAGACAGCCTGTCTCTTTTCCCGGCGGGCAGGGACTTCGTGATTCCTGTCTGCTGGTTGTTTTTTGGTTGCCGCCAATCAGATCTTTATCATTATCCTCATCGCTTACTTTTATTGACCATCCTCTCATCTCGGGTCTCAAAGAAACATCTAGGGCACCTTTCCCTGGTGGCTTGACATTCTAACTGGGATGGCACCTCGTAGATCAGTATAGATCATTGTAGAAGTGAAGGGCATCAGGCCTGGATCATTTGGACCCACAAAATGTAAGCAATGGCTTACATTAGGCTCTCCTTCAGGTCTTTGCTGTGTCAGGAGCGCTGCACCAATCCATCCCCCTCCTCCTGAGAACCCTCTCCTCTGTCCCTCCCCCTCTCCTGCTACCCCCCCACCCCCCGCCTCAAGTTCATCTTTCCCGGCTGGGCCTTCATTCAGGAAATCGATCTATCTCCTTATTCTTTGCTCTATTACTTTTCCCTGGAAAAACTTAGCCTTTCTATAAATAATGATGACGAGGAGGAAGAGAATGATAATACTACTACTGATTAATAGTCATTGAATGTTTACCAGAAGCCAGGCACTCTTTCATGGTGACCCACGGAATATTCATCGCAAGTCTCAGGGAGAGCACTGCTACCCCGCCCTCTTTACACACAGGCGGATGTGAAGCTCAGAGATGTTAAATAACTTGTTCAAGGACACACAGCTAGGAAAGAGCAGACCGAGAGTCTGGGACTCTAGAGGCTGCACATCAACTAAAGGTTTTGCACAGATGTGCTGCACCCTTTTCCCACTCTTGGCTGCTCCTCCAACCTGGAAGACAATATCTTTGTCTCTGTGTTTGCATGCCTAGCTGCCACTATGGTGTCCACACACCGACGTCTATTGTGTTCCGGATTACTTGCAAATGATCCTTTCCCTAGTCTTCTCTATACATCACTGATGCCACAATTCCCCCACAGTTTGTCTTGGACCTTGACATTGAAAAACACACCAGAATTTGAACTTACTCAGCTGCATTATCCCTTACACACAGTCAGGCAGCCTCCTTTCTAGCCTTTTCCCTCGGAAATATCTGCCTTAGGCAAAGTCATGTCACAGTGTGTGAGCCAATGGGTCTTCACAATAGCCCCCCTTCCAGAGTGGGATCTTCCTTGTTTCACATGAGAGACCTGGGGTCTGGGGACATGGAGCAACCTGCGGAGACCGTGGGGTCTATCAACGTGAGGGTGAGACTTCGGATCAACACACTTCCTTTGGGAGCTTCTTGAGAGATGGAACCCATCGCACTCATATTTGTGGATACTCAAGGCTTAGTACAGTCCCAGGCACACAGTGAGTTTGGTTTGTAAAAACTCTGTACGGCAACTTCTAGCGCCACCTTCTGTTCCGCTACCTTGATCATCTCGCAGTAGCCTCTGCACGGTCTGCCTGTCTTCACGCTCCTTTTCCTGGACATGGACATGAGACTCACGTCATGATTTCATCTCAACGACCCCTGCGCAAACACCTTCAATGGTATTTACGTGCCCGTAGGATGAAGGGCAAAACCCCTCGGCTAGTATCAGGGTTTCCCACAGTCTGACTCCGTTTTCACGCAGCTGTTTCTTCCAGCTAAATTCTCAGGACACAAACGACGATCAGATTTTTTTTTTTGTGGGGTGGCAGGGGTTTGTGGTGGCGGTGGTGGTGAATTAAAAAAAAAAATTCCCCTCCCGTACTTCTTAACCTTCTTCAATGCAGGTACACTGCCACCAGGTGGCAGTAATGTAGCACAAAGAATGGGCTATCGCTTGCCAATTGCCAAACCCAGTCTACCCTTCATTTAAAAGTCCAAACAGCCTAACTGAAAAACTTAGAGCAGGATTTGTTACAGGAACTTGTAACAAATCCCTCTGTGGTTTTTCTTGCATCATCCAGAGAAAAAGAACATCTTTGCTCTTCTAATTTTCATTTTCTGCCCCTCCTCTTCCTGGGAATGATTTAAACAATTTTATACAACTGGAGGCATGAGTCTCTTAACACTGAATGGCAGAACTCAGCAAGCCACTTCCAGCAAAAAAGGCTAGGTTGAAGCACTGATCTCTAAGCACCTAGTTCTAAATTTAGTCAATGTACCTCCTTGTGTATTTTTTCACCTAATAAAAATATTTTGGGGGTAAGGAGGGGGGAATAATTCCTTGGAAAACTTGTAGTTGCATTTTTGCATCCACAGGCACAGACATCCGTGAACTACCTGTGCCTGGATCCATTTGCAGGAATCATGTTCCTACTACTTTGGTGTCTCCCCAAGTGCCCACATCAACAAAAACTAAGAATTCTGAGTTCTATTTCTGGACTTAATGTTCCTCCCTGTCCTCCTTCTGACAATTTTTGGGTTGCTTACAATTGCTTCTAACTGCAAAGCTTAGAAATTTCAACCATTCAGTTTTATTTAGCCAAGTGATGAAGGCATCCACTCTGAATTCTAAAGGCAAAAAGAAAGCAAGCACAGACAGGGGAGAGGAAAAACATGATTATCATTATCTCCAACAAAAATGTGTGGGGAGAAATTAAAGCCGAGTGTGAAAACTCTTTGACCCCTTTGTGGCATGTTCATGCTGCTGGGGAAGGTTATCCATCCTGAATCTTGGCGTCCTCATCTATTTAGCCAAGTGACAGAGCCACCTACTGAATGACACAGAAGTGTGTGCAAATTGAGGTCAAGTGTGAAAATGGCGGGATCTGATTTCCTAGGCCAGAAATTCATATTAGGGAAAACTTAGTGAGGGTTTCTAAGATACCTTTTTTTCCCTTCCGTATAACAATGACTCAACTGGGAGAAAATGATGCAGTGTTAACCTTGAAAAAATTATTTAACTTCTCTTAGCTTTAGTTTCTTCATCTGCAAAATGGGAACACTATTACCCATCTGTTGGTGTTGTACAGGGATTAAATGAGAAAGTAGGAGCTGGCCTGGAAGGAGTTCATACATGTAGACCTAATCAGATTCCACTGTTATGGAAAATATTAGTTTGAAAATTAAATTAAGGATGTAAAAATATAATTAATCCCAGAGAGGCAAAGCCTTAATTAACTAGTATGGTCTCATTTGAAACAATCCCAGCCTCTGGATTAAAACCACGGGTGAGCACTGCCAGCATTTCTTAAGAGCTTTAATTTCTCACCTGAAACCTGAGAATAGAGGTGTTTTGGGAGTTCACAGTGAACTTCTCTTTTTATCAAGGAAAGCTCTGACTCACTGATTTAGAAATCTGGACGTCTCCCTGCACATCACGGACTCCTATCACCATCTCTAGGGACTCAGGGTTCTGACTACCACCGACACTTAAAAAGGAGCTAATAATTCATCAGAATTTTTTACCTTCAGGCAAAAACAACCACAAGCATATTCTCAACATAACAGAATATTATGAATGAAACAAATTATTCTGGTGGACAGAGACTCAGACTGGTTCAGGCACACTTCCCAACCGATCTGCCACTCTACTTGAAAGCACTGTGTTTTGGACCATTTGTTATTATTGAAAACAGCATCCACGAGGGCATGGACGAGGATCGGGATAATTCCCTGGGGCACTGTCAGACTGTCAAGGGAAAGTGCACAGTGAGGTGGGAAGGAGCAGGACCCTGGGGCCCGATGGCCTCGTGGTGAGTCATGGCTCTGCCACTCACCAGCTGGGCAACATTGGAAAAATTATTTTAACCCGTGGGTCAAGATTTTAAAAACCTTTCCAGGTGATTCTAATGTACAGTGAAATTTAAGAAGTATTGTCCTGGGGCAAATTCTTCAATGTCTCTAAGCCTCCGTTTTTCCATCTGTAAAATGGGAGAATCACAGCACGTAACACACCCCATACCATGGTGCTGAAGACTGAATGAGATAATGAATATTCAGTATCTAGCATGTGACTTGAGGCACCAAAAGGGATCAATAAACCTAAGCCTCTACCACCACCACCATCACCACCATCATCGTCATCATCATCGTCATCATCGCTGTCATCACATCAGTAACAGCAGCAGCATCGTTATTATTAGTGACCTCATAAATGTCATCCTCACCGTTGTCATCCTCACCATGATCATCACACCACCATTGTCACTTCCATCACCACCATCACCATCACTACCATCGTCACCATCACCACCATCACCATCATCACCACCACCATCATCATCACCATCACCACCACCGTCACCATCATCACCACCATCATGATCATCACCACCACCACCATCATCACCACCATCACCACCATCATCATCATCATCACCACCATCACCATCACTACCATCGTCACCACCATCACCATCATCACCACCATCATCACCACCACCATCACCACCATCATCACCACCATCATGATCATCACCATCACCACCACCGTCACCATCACCACCACCATCACGATCACCACCATCACCACCATCATCACCACCATCATGATCATCACCATCATGACCATCACCATCACTATCATCACCATCATCATCACCACCATCACCATCATTATCTGCTTCTACAAGAGGTGCCATTGATTCCCTTAGGGAGCCCTTAGAATACTTGGTACTCAACCTGTTAATCTTGAATTCTTGGTTCTTTTTTACATTCTTTGGAAAAAGTGAGTTACTAGCAATCTATAAAAAGTCCTTATGGGCTAAAAATGTTGATTTCACTCCATTTAGGCAACAAATCTTTAAATTAAACTTTTTCATACCATTCTATAGGCACTGAAAATGTGCTGTCAACAACGGTCATATCTGCAGGTGTGGTGCTCCAAGCTTGCTCTTTATATTAATTCACTTGGAGCCCTACGACCTGCGGTGGAGGGGGCCACTGACCACTGTCACAGAGGGGTGGCCTAAACAGGACTGAAGCAGGATAAACGCAGATAGAACTCCATCAGCCATTCTGAGCCTTCATGTAGGAGTAGGTCACCCACTATATCAAATTCTCAGCTTTGGATGAATTCCTTTTGCATTTGGCATGAAAGGTGATAAGTATTTTCTGAGCTATTTTTCAGTTGTAGGCTTCAGTCTGCTTCGATGAAATATGCAGATTGAGCCTTGAACAGCTGTAGCACGCCAGAGTGGCTGGTATTTTGGTGGGCTTTATTTTAAAGTCTCTGACAGTTCAATCTCACTAAATAATTCAGCTGTTTAGGAAAAGCCATATGATCTTAAAATAAGTCCCTGAAGGTCAAGTATATCGGTTGAAATTTTATTTATTTTTTTCGTGGTGAATAGCATTCAACAAAATAACAAAAACGTCCCTTGTAATATCTCTTCCTTTACATGTTTGAATGAAATTACCAAGTGCACATCACTGGCTGTTCATTTATAAACATTCTACATCTTCTCCACGCATTTCTGGCAGAGTATTAAGCTAACATTCTGATTTTCCTGTTCCCAATGAAGTTAGAGATTCTAAAGAACAATTTCAAAATGCGGCTCTAACTTGAGGTGTCACTGATCATTTGGAAAGCTCTCTGTTACATCGAGTCCAGGAAAATACAAGCCTTGTGTCATGGAAAATCTAAAGTATTGACTTTATAAATCTGTAAAGAAAAGGGGAAAAATGCCATGTAAAAGTTTTCCAGGACAAAGCTGAATCTCACTCATCCATCATCAGTCTCTTCAAGGTGACATGCAATCCAAGAGCAAAACATTTGCATCCAGAAAGATACTGGCCAAGGATTTCTTTGTGCTCCTTGAAGATGGGTGTTGTGGCTAAGCCATCAGATTGATGGTTTTGAAATAGCTATTCATGGAGATGGAAGATAGGACTTGAGGTGCTCGGGTAGATCTCATTCAAACTCCCATAAAATCCTACGTTCTTTGAGGCTGATGGGATGCTAAGGTTTGTCTACTTCAAATGCCTCCTTGTCCCATTTTATAGATGAGAAACTGAGGCCCAGAGACTATAAATCATGTGTGTCCATTAATGCACTCAGTTGGTAACAAAATCAGAATTAGAACAGAGGTGGCATCGGGGCACGGAGAGGACACATACATCAGAGCTGGCCTATGTACTCCTCCAACCTGGCTGACAGGGCTAGGTAGAGCCATTTTGGTTGTATACAAAAAAATTGGACTTCTACACTGTGATCTGACCCCTACTCTGTGCCCTGAGCCAAATCCTGCAAACTCCCTCGATTCCAAATGCTTTACATGCAACGTCCCACTACCAATCCCCACACCATAAGTATGTTATATTACTGAAATTCCACATTTAAACATTCCCCGGGCAAAGCCTAGTATGCAGTAGTACTTAACAAAGGCTCATGCATAGACTCATCCCTTCTGATGCCCTAAAACAGTCTCCCTTGGACACAGGTGTGGGGACCCGAGATTTTCTAGAACTGAAGCATCATGCAACCTGCTTGGGTTCCAGCAGGCACTCCCATACTCGGCAGACACACTGTTCCCAGTTTCGTTGAGGAACACACAGGCATTTGACTGTCCCACTGCTCACCAGCTCCTGGTGGCAGCCTTGACATCAAGCCCTCCCAGGACAAGCAAGTGCCTAGCTAGGCGCTACTGGTAGCGGCAGCCCAACTCCAAAGAAGGGCATGCAAACACTTATGATACATTTGTCTCACGTACTGAAGGAGTTCGGCATATTCCTTTTTGAAAATTTGTAAAAGATCAGTGGCCAAAAAAGGGAGAAATAGAAAGCACTCATGGGGCGTCTGGGTGGCTCAGTTGGTTAAGCAGCCGACTCTTAATTTCAGCTCAGGTCGTGATCTCAGGGTCATGAGATCAGGCCCCATATCGGGCTCTGTGCTAAGTGTGCGGCCTGCTTGGGATTCTCTCTTCCTCTGCCCCTCCCCTGTTCGCTCATGTTCGTACGTGCGCACTCTCTCTCTCAACAAATAAATCTTCTTTTAAAAAACCACTCATAATTCCACCACACCATGAAAGTCAGGCTCATATTTCAATAGAAATGTAAAATTTGTATAGATTTGACAAAATGGGTGCCGCTGTTCTTTTGTCAATTTTAAATGCATTGTGCAGTTCTTCTCAAGTGGTTAGTTATCTTTTAAGTAGATGTATAGTATTTCATAATTCACATATTCAATTAAAGTATTGAACATCTGACCGAGCATGATTACCCAGCAGCCAGAATGGGGAGGGACAGCTGGTAGACCCATACAGGGTAGACCAGATGACTAATGGCCATGGATGTGTCATCGTTTAACTTGTTTCTTATTAAAGGCATTTCCTTTTGAATAAATCATTTTTTTCTGGTTATATGAATACTTTTCTGATGAAAGAACAGATAATAACATTGTGACGTGCATCCCTTAGTATGAGGCTGAATTCCTAGAAGTGTGTCAAAGAATATACATGGGTTTGGGGATGCTGATGCAGGGAAGGCTGTCCAGGATACCCACCCTCCAGGTAGGTCATGGTCACAGTTCGCATTCCCTTCCTTGGCAAACACCTCCAAGTAGGTAATTAAGAAAGGCTACATAGTCATACTGGAAGGACACCAGGATTCCCCTGACCATCTCTCTCCAGACTGTGCCTTATCATAGGAGGAACTTCTAGTGCATAATTCCCTTCCCCCAATGTAGTGAGTCCCCATTTCCACCGTGCTTGTGGATAACGGGATGGAGGAATATTCTGGGGCTTGGCCCCTGCTCGTCTCTTTCAGCTCTGCTACTAACTCAGTATTTCGATGTGGGGGCAAGCCACTTTGTCTTGGTCAGGGTCGATTCTCCCCTGTGTAAAGGAAATGACTGGGTCACACCGGTAATCAAATACCTTTTGGCATTATCAGTCTAAGAATCTCCAGTTCCGTGTCCTCTACATGCACATCCTACTGCACGTTAATGATGAAAGCTTTGTTTCACTTCCCGTATCACCTCTCCCCTCCCTCTACATTCCCCAACCGTTCTCCATCCACACACAGGGAAAATGGCAGTTTTCTAGGGTCGGAAATCATCTCAAGCTTTCTCCTCACAAATAAAAGCCAGACCCCCTAGCACATCCCGCCCACCATGGCCGGCCCCCCTCTGCCTGTTGGGTACTATGTTGATAGAAAGCCACAGTGGTATTCAAGCTCTTTCTCACTTAGAACCTCTGCAATGCCCGCTCGTTCTCCCTCCAAGACCCTCCCTGGGCTAAGCTGTGTGGGTGTGAGCCTCTGAACTTGCTATTGTCCGTGCCTGCAACACGCACAGCCGGGTTCCAGGTGGCATCAATTTCTTCCTGTCTCAACCATCACTTCCCGGAGAGGGAATTCAAGTAGCCCTCCCTGCAGTCCCTCTTCACCATGCTCTCTTATTTTCCTCTTTGCACTTAGCACCAACAGTATCAAGCTTTATTAATCTATTTTTCATAGAATATAAAGTATTTTCAAGTGAGGACACGCGGGACCGACGACACTCACTAACGACTTGTTGGGTCAACATGGGCAGGAAGAGCAAAGCAGCCATTGGCATCCAGGAGCTGGCCTGGTGCCGTCAGCTAGATGTTGGCATTCTCCTGCTGGGAATGAGCCACGGCGCAGAACATCGACATGAGACAGGGCCGCCGTGTGACCGCGACGGGTGAGTGAGGACAAGAACACAGCCATTCCGTCATAGAGTCTGAGTGTGGCCCCCTTCCTGGCTAACGTGAGTGACGGGCGCCTCTCTCTCTGCTGATTATGGCGACTGCCTCTTCTTGCCCCTGTCCAGACGTGGATTGAGTTCCCAGTCCCAGAATTAGCCCGGCTTCCGAGCAGCATCCAGTTCAGAGCAATGCTCCATTTTTATGAACCTTCCCCTAAGGCAGCTAATACGAGCCCCAATTCTACAAATCTCTCTTAACAAGGGCCCCCCACGGTTCCCCACGGTATGCTCTCCCTCCTTGCAAAGAGCAGTAAACCCACTCATTTAACTACAGGTGTGTTTCTGGTGATCTCTAACTGGAGGGCAGTGACGGTGGGAAAATAATTATGAATAGTAGCTTCTTTTTCTTAAATAACTGCTATGTGCCAGATACTACTGTTTGCAATAAAATAGCCTTGGACCGTGGGCATAGCTATTACTAGGCTGATTTTAATGCTGAGGACACTGAGCTCAAATGCAGTAACTACCTTCCCAAGGTCACACAGCAATTAAGGGGAAGTTGCAGTTGGAATCGTGCCTTCCTGACTTCAAATCATGTATTTTCCTCATTATTGTGGTGTTCCTTCTTTTTCTCCTTTTCCTTTAGAAACTATGTCTGGTGCTCTAAGCTAGTAATGAAGATACACATGATAAATGTGTTGCCTCTACTAATTCCTCCATTTACCATGATTTCCATTCCTGATGGATATTTCAGGTTTTCTTATAATAGCTTTTTAAAAAGATTTTATTTATTTATTGAGAGAGAGAGAGAGAGAGAGAGAGAGAACGTGTACACAAGTGTGGGAGGGACAGAGGGAGAAGCAGACTTCCTGGGATCATGACCTGAGCTGAAGGCAGATGCTTAACTGACTGAGCCACCTGATATTTCAGGTTTGCAACCATCTGTGAAGGTTTGTATTTTAGATGTCTGCCCTTCCAACGTCACTGCTGCATGGAGTTTCTGGCCCAATCTCAAACATACAAATTATGTTCGGCATCAGAAGAAGTATTTTCAGACAATCGTCCTGCCATTTTGGAGAGTACTATTGTGAAATGGAGAAAACATTTAAAAATACAGAGTTGTGGGAACGACAGTCTACACGCAGGCTTTAGATGAGAGCTCATTAGCTTTCTGTATTTTGTATTACTGCTTTTTAAATAATGTCTCCTGACCGGGCGCTGGGTGGCTCAGTCAGTTAAGGCTGAGACTCCTGATTTCCGCTCAGGAGCGATCTCAGGGATGTGAGATCGAGCCCCGGGTTGGGGGGGGGGGGGTGCTCCGCGCCGAATGTGGTGGGGCCTGCTTAAGATTCTCTCTCTCCTTCTCCCCCACTTCTCGAAAAAATAAAAATAAACAAAAATAAACAAAATAAATAAAGTCTCCTATATCCTGTGTTTGAAATCAGACTGATGAATGAATTTGAATGCAACAGTTTCCCCAGAAATTAAGCCTCCGGGTTGTCGGTAAGTGAACAAATCTATTGCTTGACTTCACGGATCATTATTGGGAGTCCCTGAGAATGTGGCCCTGCGCTAGGTGCTTTGGTCCATGCCATCTCGAATGCATTCATTTTGGGTGAAAAAAAATATTTCTGAATGCACCCCTGAGAAGACAGGAAGTCAGCAACGTAGGTGCGGTGTTGGGGGCCCAGGCAGCATTCGCTGTTGGGGGCCCAGGCACCCTGCAGCCCGAGATCGGACGTCTCCGTGAGCTGGCGATCACTGCTGGAGTGGGCTGGGTTCACAGAGCAGGACAAATATCAAAGACCAAACATTTTAGTGTGTCTGATAGGAACAGCCTTCGGGACAAGTCCCTGACGTTCTCCACCGGGTGGCCTCATACAGCAATCCGAGGTCTCAGATGTGGGTACAGGGTGACCTCTTGAACCACCGTGGGGCTTTAAACAGGGTGGAAGCAAGTTTTGAGGGGCGCCATCGGGTGTCTCTTTCGGAGGCTGCCCTCGCTGCAGGGGGTAGTGGGACGGGGCGGGGAAGGGGGCTGCAGGGAGACCGCCGGCGGGGCAGACGGCCTCAGAGGGTGGGAGCTTGCCCCTGGGTCAGATGGAGATGGGAGCAGGTGGGAGACAAAGAAGAGCAGATGTGATGGGCCCGGGGCACTGACTGCTCTCTTGGAGGGAGGAAATGCATTTAATGGAATAAATGCTCTATTTGATCTTAACTCTAGGTTGATTCCCACATTGATTTCTACCTTTGTTGTTGTGGTCAGAACACTTAACTGTGAGATCTCGCCCCTTACCAACAGTAACAGTGTTGTTGACTGTGCGCACAAGGGTGAACACAAGTATGTCTCTGGAACTTCCTCGTCTTGTGTAACTTGAACTTTGTACCAGCGGAAGAAAAAGCCCCACTTTCCCCTCCTCCACCCGGCCCCTAGCAACCATCACCCTGCTCTCTGCTTTGGGAGTCTGACTATTTTAGATACTTGATATAAGGAGACTCAAGCAGTATTTCTGTCTCTGTGGGACTGGCTAATTTAGCTTGGCATTCTGTCTTCCAGGTTCAACCTCTTTGTTACATACGACAGGATTTCCTTCTTGGTTAAGGCCGAATAATGGTCCCCTGCATGTATATACCACGTTTTCTTTATCCATTCATCTGTTGATGGGTATTTAGTCCCCAATGATTATAGATCAGAGTCTATTATTAATCGAGTGGATCGAGGGTAAGTGAGAAAAGGGGAAATCAAGAATGCCCTCTTTTCTTGTTCTCTGGCTTGGTGTGTATATTGAAGAATCATAAAGATAGGTGGGTCACTTGGTGAAGACTTTATTTTACCAATCGAATATGTGGATATAGCCGAGCATGTTCCCTGTTCTAAGTGCTTTATGGATATTAATTCATTTAATTGTTATTACATCCCCATGAGTTAGGGACTATTATTCTCCCATCTGACACATGGGCAAACCGAGACACGGTGGGGAGGGGGCAGTGGTCAAGTAACTTGCACAAGGTCACCCAGTCAATTAGTAAGAGTCAGCTTCTGGAATCTGTGCTCTTAACCGTCACAGGTCTCAGCATCTCGGAGACTTATGTCAGGATCACCTCCTGACCAATGCCAGTCTGCTGGTTGGGAAAGAAATAGTACCCAGCCTCCCTCAAGGATGACCAAGGGAAAGTTACTTTTATGGTTTTGACTGATTTAATTTGGTCCCAAGCACCACAATCAGGAAAGTTTCATCATCCTAGTATCTTACATTAAAAAAAAAAAAAAAAAAACACCAAAAAAAGGTGATTTTCTGCTGGAAGCTCTGATGGAGTTTTAAACACAATTATTTTAGCCCTGTTTATCCAGAAAGAGCCCTACCGATGGCACACGATGATTTATCTCTATGGATTAAATGTCACAATTGAGGAGTTGTGGTCTAAATCATACATTCACAGCAGACCTTGAAAGTCTCTGGAAGGGCTCCCAGTGGCACACACCAAAGTCAACAAAAGTTTTCAAACTTTTCTTTTTATTATCATGTAGCTGAGCTTACACATGGAATACATTATTCAGTATACCACAGTGTGATAGGCATTTAAAGGTGCGAAGTTCTTCCAAAGATCCAACTTTATCAGCCAAGCTGAGTCTAACAAATTCACCATTGGATTATTAACCTTGTGTTTTGAAAAAAAGCGTGAAGGCTTCCAAGACAAAGGAAACAACTGAGTACTTGGGTATGTTGCTATTCATTATTTCACACTAAAACTCCAAATGGATCCCTGAGAATAAACATCACGCATGGTGCATCATTGTAAATCCCAGTGTGGGGGAACATATGCAGTGAAATTGCTCCCAAATGAAATAACCAAGGAAATAGATTTTCAGGTCAAGAGTATTGTTACATTCTTCCTTATAGTTTTTAATTTGGTAATAGCCCCTCCGGCGATCTCTAGAGCAAGTCTTCTCAACGTGGGCACTACTGACCTTTGGGACTGGGTAAGTCTTCGTGGCAAGTGTTGTCCTGTGTGTGGTAAGACACTGAGCAACGTCTCTGGTCTCCACCCACTAGATGCCAGTAGCACTCCCCTGCTGTGATAACCAAAATGCCTCTAGACCCTGTCCAATGTCTCTTGGGGAGACGGGGGAGGGCAGCAAAAATCACTCCAGGATAAAACCAATGCTCTAGAATATTACTATTCAATGGGATTGGCTATAAAACCTGTCCAGTAAAGGATTATCATTGGGGTCTATGAGACCACATGACCACTTATTTAACAAGTATTTACTGAGTGCCCGTCATATGCCAGGTGAGGGAAAGGTTTGGCGGAAATGGAAGTGAACAAAATACAGTGAACGTGGGCTATAGCTTAAAGACAGGGTAAAGGTTGATTTCATTATTTTAACATCTTTTATAGATAAGATTTGAAACCATTCCAAAGGGGAAAAAAAAACTAAAACAAAGTAGAATACTTAGCAAGTATTAATCTTGGAGGCACTCAGTTTCCTTCTATCCTCTTGCTCTTCATGTGGTCCCTTCATTCCCTAGGTGGCTGCTTATATGCTCACTTTCTTGCCCACATTTTACCAAACAGCAAGGAAAATGGGGATTCAAGAAGAGCGACAAGGGATAAGCACCAGCATTTTATAACTGGAGATCTCTGGAAAGAGCCATGTGGGCATTGGCCACATCTAGTTGCAAGGGAGACTGGGAAATGTAGTCTCTGCTCTTGGCGGCCATAGGCTCCAACGAGCTTTCTATTCCTCTGGAGGAAGGGGAGCACAGATTGGAAGACAAGCAGCAATTTCAACACCAGTCATCCAGAGGCATTTTCATTTCCTCCACTGGTATCAGCTCCACTGGAGTTTGGAAGAATTAGTGTGATACCATCTTTTTATAAGAATACCAAATACTCCTGATCTGAAATTCCATTCTATGTGATATGCCCGTGGATGCTTAAAAACCAGCTTTTCTCTGTTGGAGATGGGAGGTGCACAACCTGATTTTTTAAGTTTGCCAATTTCTGTGGTATAAATACCCCCACTGAGACCAGTTGGTTTCAGTCTACCAGCATGTCTGAAGGTGTTATTGGGAAGAGACACACACAGCAGGCTCTCAAGTCTGGGTACAAGTGGGCTTCACCCAACTTCGCTTATGAGCAAATACTCAGCACTGTGTCTGGTACAAAGTAAACTCTCCATGGCTAGTTTTATTAAAGAATTAAAAATACATCATACCCACTGATATCCCATTTGTTCCCTACAGATTTATCGAGTGGCCCACTACGGGCCAGGCCTAGCTTTGCCCCTTACTGGAGGTGAAATGGTAGACAGAAATGACAAGCTTCCGACCTTCTCACCGTAGAGTTTACACTAAGGTGAGTAAGCCTGATAAGCAACCAGAGACAAGAGTAAATGCAGAAGGACAATTTTCATAAATAAGAGGAGAGGGAGAAGCGGAGGTGTTTGCCCTACCCCAGGGGCACAGCTGAGCTGAGTCTGGAGGTTGACCAAGAGTCCCTTAGACTTGGATGTGGGCTACAGGGAAAAGCATGTTGGCAGAAGGAACGGTATGAATGAAGACCCCACAACAGGGCAGGAAGAGCATGGCATGTTCAAGGGAGGCCAGGCTGGAGTGCAGTGGGCACAGGAGAGTGAGATGGGGGGGTGGGGGTGAGAGAGAAAGCAATGGCTGGACCATGTCATAGTTATTTGCTGGTTTATATTCCAGAAGCACCGAGGAGCCCCAGAAGGCTTTCAAGGGAGTGCTATGACATAGTGTTTGGGAAAAAGATTGCTCTGCCTGCACCAATAAGCCAGGGGGCAGGGGGGCTTAATAGATACAGGTATGCCGGGTATGAGTCTCTTTTAATAGTTCAAGAAGGAAATGATGGCCTGTGTGTGGCAGGGTGGCAGTGGACATAGAAATGGACATGCCCCAGACACATTAAGGGGCGGCACTAATACGTTTGGAACATCGGAAGGCTCTGGGCCAAATATGGGAAAGGACCTGTGTATCTGATTACTGTGTGGCTTCTTACTTTGAACACTCGCTGGATCCTGGGGTCTTTTATTGAGTTGGGGATGAAAGGAGTGGAGGAGAGAGTCTAAGTTAGATTTTGAGGATATGGACTTGAATCATTTGATATTTCAACGATCCTTGAGAAGAGCATTCATGCAGATAATCTCCATCATACCAGTGGGGAAGCAAGTTCAGAGCCCATGCCATACAGCTAGTGAATGGCACTGCTGGGACTCGAACCCAGGTCCTACAATGCAAAACTCAATGGTCTTCCCATGATGTCACAAAAGGTGCCAATAGGGTCCACCTTGAACCTGTGGCAGAGTGAGTTCAGTTACTGGAAAATCCTCATTAACCTGAGCTGCAAGGTGGGACCTCAGTTTATGTACAGAGAGGACTGGGCTATTAATGATACCTCTTCAAATTGCTTTGAACAATTTCTTCTGCACTGGACTAATGAGCCCTGCACTGCACTTCTGGGAAACCTCTCACCTTGTAAAATAAAGTCCATCAGATCATGCTCTGAATATTAACCTTGCTAGAAAGAAAAGAAAAATAAGCAATAGAAAAGATTGATTTCCCCCCATGCAAAGAAAACACTTTTCAATGAGCCACTAAGTGTAATTCATATTTTTAGATTAAGGGCATGTTTTTTCACTGGGAAAAAAAAAAACCATTGCGAAGTATTGCCAATATCATGATGCCAAGTAATAAAGGCATTTAAACACTCTCATCTCCTGCATGGTTCTTGCATAAACCAGTGTAATGTGACACAACAGGAGCTAATGGTATATTCAAGGAATCTCTATCAGCCTAAGTTTGCCATATTTGTCATCATGTCTACCCTGCTGGACTTGGGAGGGCTCCCCTTCCCTCTTGCCAGGCTAATGAATCTTCTGGCAGTGGTGCTCCTGGATTGAAGATTTATGGGAGAAATCACACCTGGTCCCTGACCTAATGAAAATGGAAGCAATGAGCTTCTTTCGGTCATAGGCAATGAAGCCAACACCCTTTGGTAAAATTAGCAGGTGCATGAAGAAAAACAATGCATGATCTCATTTATCCTGAGGCAGTGTGCTTTGCCCACTGGTTGCATATTTTTGCATCAAGAATGTCAATCTGGGGGCGCCTGGGTGGTTCAGTGGGTTAAGCCTCTGCCTTTGGCTCAGGTCATGATATAAGGGTCCTGGGATTGAGCCCCGCATCAGGGTCTCGGCTCAGCAGGGAGCCCGCTTCCCCCTCTCTCTCTCACAGCCTCTGCCTACTTGTGATCTCTCTCTCTGTCAAATAAATAAATAAAATCTTAAAAAAAATAAAATAAATAAGTAAAAATCTTTTCTAAAACCAAAAAATAAAGACTGTCCGTCTGTTCACGCAGATGTCACAAATCTTTTTTTTTTCCCCTCCTGCCGACTCCTTGGGCCCACGTGACAAGCATAAAGAGAATGCAGGATAAGGCCTATTTCTCCCATTGTGCAGATAAGGAAGGTAAGGCTCCAAGATCCTGGGGAACCAACCAATCACCCCGTCCAAACTAAGAAGAGGGCCAGCATTGAAACTCAGAGCAACCCCTTACTGGACCCGACGCTCCTTCCACAAGTTAAATTCCAGGACGGCAGGGACTGGGTCTATTTTTACTCCTTGGTGTCGGACACATAGTAGGTGCTCGATCAGTATTTGCTGATGGCTTCTCTGTGCCTTTCACTCCCCAAAGCATGGTGCAGTGCAGCCGCAAGGGAACTGGAAAGCAACATACCAAGACTTCCCACACGAGCGGGGATAAGCGACATAATTTCCTTAGCCCTTGGTTCCTTTTGCGCAGAATGAAAAGAATCCCTACCAGCCCCAACTGTGAAGAGGAGCCATAAGGATCAAGTCGAACAGGGCAATGAGGGTTTTCTTCAAATGGGACTCAGTTAAAGTGTCCTGTTTTTAAGTGCTTTTAAAGCGAAGAAATACCCTCAGGGACCTGTTCGCTCTTGATCAGCTATCCTGCCTCCCAGGCTGTGTGCGAGATGCAGCTGCAGAGACCCAGCTGCCCGTGTCAGAGAACTCTGGTTTCCAGAACTTTCTTGGGGGTCTTTGGGGGAGCTTATGACATTCATAGGAGCCTCGGAGTCAGCTACATCTCTCTTCACCCACAGTCACAGTGACATATGGGGGCCCACACAGGCCAAAGCTTTCCTTGACTTCTGGCTAAAACTTTTCCTTAAAACTCAACCTTTACCCACTATAATCATAGCAGCTGTGATCCAGGGAGCGGAGATCCCTATTCACTGTTCTTCGCACCACAGGAAAACATCTCAAGTGTGGGTCCGCACTCTATTACTTGAAGCTGTGCCATCTGGGACATATTTCCTAGCCTTTCTTAGCCTCGGTTCCCCCACCGTGATAAGGGAATACCAAGTACCACTCAGGCAGGTCACAGGATCAGATAATAGCACACAATATGAATGAAGTCTGGACCAACACGAACGATGACTACTACAGCTACTGATGTTCCGCCTGTAGATCTGCCTATCCCAGCAGCTCATTTCGACAATTCGTTTCCTCTCATTCAGCACGCATGTCAACCTGGTGGATAAAACAGAGCTCCGGGTGACTGGGTCCCAGCTGGCTTCCAAGCCGTGTTCACTGGGAGTCATACATTTCGAAATGAGAGAACGGATTATATCCACAGTCTGACCATTTCTCATCAGCAGTCCTGGCTCCAACGCAGCTCCAGGGACTAGCCTTTGGGTCTGGGTTTGACTATAGCAGCTTCCTTCACTGGTTTCCCTGCTTTTGTTCTTGCCCCCCTCTTCAGTCTCTCAACGCGGTGGCCAAAGGATCACATTAAAACATAAGTTAGACCATGTCTGTCCTCTTTGAGAGCCTCCAATGGCTCCCCACATCAGTCAGAGTAAATCCAAAGTTCATACAATGACCTACAAAGACCTCCATGATTTGCACACCTCTGCCCCGTTTCCTCTCTGCCGCGACCTCCTGCTACAGTGCTGGGATAAATAAAGCAGATGATAAGGAGACAGGATCAGAATGGTGAAAGAACTCCAACCCATGTTTGCCCTGGGACGACTTAGTTGGTTCAATCAAATGAACTAAGTAACAATGGAAAGAACTGGTGTTTAGACGAGGTCGACAAGAAGAGTATGAGAATCGTTTTGTTTTTTTTTTTTTCTCTCTCTCTCCAAATATCTGGAATATGGAAGAGGAAACCACTACGTAGAAATGTGACCAAGAGGTAGGAACACAGGAATTTCAGATCCATGTGGATGAAGAATCTTCCTACAACTTCAACTGACAACGAATGGAACGAACTCCTTCACGAGGGAGTAAATTACCCACCATTGGAAATATTTAAGCAGAGACTGGAAAATTATGTGGGCAGAGAGAGAAGCAAGATTTTTAACATGAGAAGGCAGATGGAATGAGATTATATTTAATTTCCTCTTTACTCCTGACAGTCTGCTAGTTGTAATCCTAAAGAAAGGGGGAAATAAGAATCAACTGCTTTAGCCCCAACAATTATACAATAACCAAACGTCAACAGAGAGTGCATGTCATTGTGGAATACCGCAAAGGTACTGCACAGAGAGGTCTCTGCTGGGACCGCATAGAATGGTAGACCCAAATCGGCAACCTTCTTGTTGGCCTACCGTCTGAGGGTGAGTTGAGGTGGGGCAGAGTGAAAGATCTGAGACCACTACCACAGTGCGGAAGTAACTGGGGACCAATCCTAATTGAAGAAAAGGGAATCGTTCCAATCACCAAGTGACGCACTAGGTTGTCTGGCAGGAAACCAGGTCATCTTCTTATTTCTTTCCCTCATGTTCCTTTCCTTCTCGTTTGGGTCATCTTCAATGCTGTATGGGAATGTGTGAGTGTAGGAGTGTGTGTGTTCCTCTATTGTCTTTTAGTGTATAATGCAATGGTTCATCCAACCACTATGATGGCCAGTCTACTCTGCACCTGGTACAGAGATACAATGATGAACAAACTCCAGCCTGCAGGAGTGGACCCTTTTCCTTCAGCAATTGGTTATCAAGAGGAAAGATTTCATAAAGAATCCTATTGTGTTCGACCCTAGTTAAACAGGAGAGCTCAAGAGACCAGCCTTTGGACTGATCATGGAAAATGGGCCTTTCCTCCCATAAATGAGAGAACTTTCGGGTCATGAAGTGATTTTTCAACACATAATGGAGAGCCTTCTCTGACTTAGTCTTCTGGAGAGTACTGAGAAGTCACAAAGGACCCAGACGGCAATACTCTGTCCCATTACTAAGTGCATGCATGCCAACACCATATTCTCAAGTGAGAGACTCTGCATATCTTTCCTTTTGCAACGGTCTCACTATGCGAAGAAGAAAAGTCATTTGCCTCCAGGAAATATATTGAGAGCATATATTTGTGCCCCTTAACAGGGAAACTGATGGTAGAACCAATCCCTAGAATTGTTTACTAAGGATAAATGCAATGGATCAGTCCAGCACTATGGTTATTTTAACAAATAAACCTAGAATAGTGGCTGAATGCATTGGAAGATAGGGAGATTTGAAACAACCAATTTAACCTGAAAACAACAGAATCAATGCACCAAATAGAATTCCCCTAAAATAAACAAATGAGTATGTGTAGCTTGTTCCACAAGCAAAGGCAAGAAGCGAATATCAAGCAGATGTAGAATCTCGTCTGTTCCCTTGTCTTACAGACAGATTTCCAATATGTCTCCTTATTTCTCATTCATTCAGCAAATATTTTTGAACATCTCACACATCTCCTAGGTGCTAAGCTCCGGAAGTTCTGGTCTTGTGGGCTAGCGCTTATTTTCATGGTTTCCTGAAGGACTTATTTAACAAGGCGTTACAAATCATGGCCTATCACTGTCATCTCTTTACCCCACACAGCACTTTTTAAAAAGCAGAATTCTGTCCTCTAATTTGACAACATCATGAGAAAACCTTGTTGATGAAACAAACAAACAAACAAACCCAAGAACGATCCAGAAAAATAGTAAAGTTAAAAAAAAAAAAATCTAACCACTAAGGTCAAACTAATGGAGACTTACAGTGTGTTTCTAATGCTTTTAAATATAAAAAATGAGTTTCCCATAATAGCCGACTGTTTTTGCTTTCTGCTCATTTGTGGTGTTTCCCAAGCACTGAATCCCCTTGAGACCCATGGAAGGTCATACCAAGCCCAATAATAAAACTCATTTTTTCCCCCTCCCAGTATAAATACGAGCAGCCCAAATGGGGCACTTTCCCTCTGTGAAAATGTGGAGCCTAGCCACTGAAGCTTTCAGATTGACCTTATAAGCACGAATGAATCCGCTCTGTGTCATGCACAAATAGGAAATACACCAGAGCACACTTCTTTTGAAGGCTTCCATTCGGGCCAGAGGAACTGACCAGAGGCTCAGCTATAGATCACCCTGGCCCTTCCGTCACCTTTCACAAGTGAAGTGACACAAAGCTGCCAAAGCTGCCAGAGACTCGTGACGGGCTCTAAGAAAGAGCCTCACGGCCCTAAAGGACCTGTGGAAGCATAACTATTAATGTTATTAGAGGAGCAGAGGTTCTTGTTACAAACGGGGTCCCAGTCAACTAGACGGAAAGAGGCGGAGGGGAGTTACCTCTGAGCACGATCGCTTAACTGTACACAGGCCTGGCCAGAGCGGGGATCTGGAGGGTGCCAAGGGCCACCGCCCCTGTGTGCCTGACCATGTCATCTGTTGGCACTTTGTAGGAGGTTCCTACAGCTGTGATAACATAACCACAATCTTAGCGGCTTAGAACAACGTAGATTTATTATTTTATCGTTCTAGAGGTCTGAAGTCTGAAATGGGTCTTATGGGAGCTAAAATCAAGGTGTCAGTAGGGCTGGTTCCTTTTGGAGGCTCTAGGGGAGAACCGTTCCTTCCCTTTTGCAGCTTCCAGAGGAGGCGCACATTCCCTGGCTTATGGTGGTACCCCTCTGACCTCTATATACATTGCCACATCTCTTTCTCTGACTTTGACCTCTGTATATCCATCTAATAAGGATTCTTGTGATTACGCTGGGCCACCTGGATGATCCGGGACCTGCTAATCCTTCACTTAATCACATCTGGAGTCCCTTTAGCCAACAAAGGTAATATATTTATAGATTCTGGGGATTAGGACAAAAACAACTTTGAGGGATGATTATTGTGCCTATCACCACTTCGAGAGCAAGAAGGGAGAAAACAGATGGGTTGTGTTAATAAGGAGTTTAGATTTGATAGGAAAGTGGAAGGGGCTTATAGTCATTGAGGGCTTAGGGGAAAACAGAGACAATCAATGACTGTAGAATACAGTGAGCCCAGGAGGCTGGGAGATGAGCAAAAGGGGTGTGTGTGAGAGAGAGTGTGTGAGTGTGTGTCTGTCTGCCTGAAGGAGAGAGAGAGAAATATCTTGATGATATTTTGATAAAGTTAAAGAGCTGGTTCCATGGGGGAGGAAAAGGGATAAACAGAGATCATTGTTTAGGAGGAGATTTAGGGTGGGAGATATTGGAGTTGGGATATTAACGAGGTCTGGAATATGAGCTGCTGAGTTGTCTGCTCCAGTTAAAGGAAGATAAGTCCCACTGGCACAATGGAAGTCAAGACTGTAGTCCTTCCAACCACAGGCTGAGATCCCCCCAATGATGAAAGGAGAAAGGGTAGATAGGAAAACCATGAGCCAGGACCCAGAGGTCTAGAATCTCAATGAATAGAGAAGAGAGCTGGCAGCCAGGAGGTATGGAAATAGTATAATCACATGGCGTGAGCTTCAGACGAGCTAATGAAAGAGTGCGACGGAACAAAGGTTCTTCCAAGGGAGTCCTGGGAATGTTGGCCTTGCCTTTTGGTTTTGAAAGACTGGGGCTGAGAGGATGGGAGAAAGAACCAATTCCACTTGAAAAGAAAAATGAAAATTTTTCTCTATTCCACTTATCGTTTTATATTTATATTGTATTTTTAAGACCTTGTTTATTTTACCACAGAAGGCAAGCTTAATGAGGATAGTTCAATATTGTATAGGTAGTGCCAATGACTGTGCTGAGGACATATTGGATCTTTTATAACATGAATGAGTGAATGAATGAATGCAAGAAATGGAAGGAAGAAAGAAAGGAAAGGAAGGCACAGACAGATAAATAGCTTCAGGTTAGTTGGGGAAGGGTTAAGTTTCTCTAAAGGTGAGAAGGAAGGATGTGTTCTAAGGGTTGACTGAAGACATATGGGAGTTAAGAATAGAAAGTTACAAAGGCAACAGAGGAAGGGATTAGCAAGAGGAAGATATTTTTCCTGTGTGGGAATTATTTGGGGGAGTGCAATCTAGGGGAGGACATCGTAACCTAGCCACCCTTCTCTGTAAGTCCCTGAGTCCTGGGAGCGTGTTTTATTCAGGAAATGACACCAGGGCTAAGTGGCTGGTTAGTGGGGAAGAATCCTGAAGAACTCCAGGCTGGACTCTCATTCCCCGGTAGCTTCAAGCAGCAGCCAGATGACCATCTTTCAGGGATGTCCTCAGAAGAAGTCAAACATTGGATGAAACCAGTATTTGATGCCATCTGGGGACTCCTTTCAACTCCTACAGCATCAAATGACCAAAAAGAAACCTTTCCCCTTCCTCCCAATTTACACTCCAGCTGTTTCATTCATTTTAAGGATGGGAGAGGAGAATGACCTTTTGCAAATATCACCCACAGCCTGGAACTCGATCAGCAAACAGTGGAGTCACAGCTCGTACTTGACCCGGGTCGTAGACATGCAACGGGGCGATCGCAGACCTGAGCCAGTCAGGGAGAAGGAGCGACTCCATAGATTTAGTCTCCTATTACTATGGCAACCTTGAGACTTGTTGCAGCAAAAGGTTAACCACAACCGAGTGTTCATTAGGATGTTCCACTAATGAATCAGACCAAATCCTTATTTGTGTGTAAATCAATGGCTGTGTGAATATAGGGGTGTAGAACAAAGGGACAGTGCACGAGCCAGGGAGAGCTAACTGTCTAATCAACCTTGGGATTAAAATTGGTCTCCAACTGACACAATGGCTTCATCTGTAACATGCGTGAAATAACTATAATTGAGAGGGGAAAAAAATCAGACGTAATATTTCGAGAGCATCTGTCTACAACTGAGGATGATTTTTTCCCTCTTGCAAAGCCACTTTTGAAAATGTTTAATTTCTTCCTTTTTTATCTTTGCTGGGCCTTTGTGATACTTCCCAAGTGAAGAAAATAGCCAAATAATATTTATATTTGTTTACCCCAGTCCCGGCAATATGCCATCCAGCAGGACCTCATATTACAGCGGCTTCAGAAAGAAATGAGTGCGCGAGACAGGTTTCCAAAGTGGGGGTTGTGGTAGGGGCCGTAGCAGTCCGAATGGTTTGTGCAATCGGAAGTGACAGACTGAGCCTCCAAGGATGCTTTTGCGGTGGAGCTCTGGGTCGCGGCGGACACAGAACAGAGGGTAACTCTGAGTAAGAGGGAGGGTGGCTTATAGCAAGTCTTTAGTCCGTATTAAATTTCCTTCCCCTCAATTGTTCTCATTCCCATCTTTTACTTGTGGGTGACTCGCGGTACAGTCATGGTGCCCAAACCAGTCCCAGACTGCCTGAGAATGATGAGAAATGGGGGTGAGCAGGCAGGACTCACGTGCCTCCTAATCTTGATTTCCCTGGAGTCGTAAAGATTGTCAGGATGCCCCAGGGGCCACCAGAGGATGAGCAAAGGGACTCGTGGATCTTTCAACACCCAGGCAGAGAAATATATCTTGACCCAACGTATTTTTTAGGGCTTCGTTACAATCATACATAATAAAGAACTGCATGTGATAGGTATAGGGCTATGAATGCACTAGGTGTTTACGGGGGTATTTATAATCCTGTTCTTCAGGGAGCTAGGTAGGCAAGCCTGTGCAATTATAAGGATTCTGAAAATCAGTTTTTAAGAAAATCAGTAAAATCAGTTTTAAACTTCTATTTCAGACTTTTTGAAAAGTTTTGTCCCACCCAGGCTTCCGCCCCCTGCCCCGACAGGGACACCGGTCTTTCCCGATGAATTGCCCTCTGGGAAATCAGTTCTAAAAGATGAGGGGTCTAAGATTACTGGCATTTCCTCCTAGAGGCAGAAGACAGATCACTCAGTCATGGTGTTATTGAAGAGTAAGGAGTGAGTTAGTTCCTTTAGGCTTTTTTTCCTCTTTGTGTTTTCATAAGAATCAAATAAAATGAGAACTTTCAATAATGACACAGATAAAAGATGCTCTCTCGGGCAAGCTTTTATATGTCATGTTGAAAACGCCTGCGATGCTTTAGAGGCTGCTGGGAACTTACATAATTCTTAAACTTTACCCCTCAGCAAAGAAAAGGAAACAAAGGAGATTCTTGGGGGACCCCTAGTATTCCTAGATGCAGGGTCAGTATAGCAGAAAAGGAAAGGAAAGGAAAGAAAAGAAAAACGAGTTTCTGAGGAATTTGGGGTCATATGTAAATCTACTGACATATGCTGAACTGAAGAATGGAAAAAAAAAACGAACCTTTATAGAATGTGACTTCTCCACGTTTAACTTATTTTTGTAACCCTGGCATCCGGCACAGAGCTCGACACATAGTGGGCATTCAGGAAATGATTGCCAAATTCTCAGTGTCCTCATCCAACATTTTCTGTGTGTTTCCTATGTTCCAGGCACCATTCTAAGCATTTTGCTTATATTACCACATAAATCCTTGAAGCAGTCTTATGAAAAAAGTACCGCTATTATCCTCCTTTTAAAGATGGAAAACAAGGGCTCAGGTATATTCAATAACTTCTCCCTTCTCTTCCAATGTCCCATCCTTCTTCTCAACATTCATTGAGCACCTGTATCCCTAGGGACTGTTTTAGGCAAGAGGATGCGGAAGTGAACAAGACAGACAAAAGTCCCCGCCCTCACGGAGCCGAGACCACTCAGCGAGGAGGTCGTTGATGGAGGACTTGTACCCAGGGAGCCTGAATAATATGCCAACGACATGGAAGTTTATAGCCCAGTGCCGTCCCTTAGCTATTTCAAGATGTTTTCTGAGTGGAGTAGGAACTCTTGTTGGGCAGTTTAGGACATCTCTGCCTAAAAAAGCCTCCGAAATGTGCCTTCGCAGGAGTGGGGAATGGTTTTGCATCATTTCCTACCACATGCTCTGTATATTCTCGTGGTGACTATTTCAAGATCCCGAGAAAGATGTGTTTCGAACGAGGGTTCCAGCTGGTCTTGGGGCTCGAGGCTCTGTGCCTGCGGTCACTCAGGAGCTGTACGACCGCACTCCCTCTGCCGTACGACTGGCCAGTTAAGTCCCACTTCACTGGAGTTTTATACGGATGACCTGAGACAGCGTCCGCCTCTGTGCCGTTACTGGACTCGGCTCCAGAAAAGCCCCTGCGACCGTAACTCGGATGAGTGGACGGTGGAAGGAGAAAGCCTTGTTCTGTTTCCCATTTCCTCCCCGCTGTCAGCACAACGATCTCGGAACCTCGTCCTCGCGGTCTTTGGCAAACGGTGAGAGGAGAAGACAGCCTAAATTCATTCCGCCTCAGGAAGTCTAGGTTTCCAGAATAGCTCACCCAAGTCCTGGCATCCCCACTTGCTCTAGAACCTCGTGAAATGCAGTGAAAGCAGCTGACATCTTTTTTTTTTTTTTCTTTTTTCTTTCTGTCTCTCTCGCCACCATATTAAGGCCTGCCGCAACGACTACCTGTGGTCGGTTTGGCAGGAATTCGGGCCTTGCCACCCCCACGTGCAGGTGTTCAGGAGGTTGTTGCACTGCCTGTTTTTGGTCATGACTTTCAGTCCTCTTAATAACCAACTTGTCTAGGAGGAAGTGGATGAGAGCAGTCCTACTGAGATGCCCCGGGGCAGTAGTCACTGAATCACTTGTCCTCTAGCGAGCAGTCCTAGACCTATTTTCTCCTTTCCGACCCTATGTCCTGGTTTTCTATTTGGACTTAGGAACCTCGGCTCTCCCGAGAAACACTGAATGATGAGGTCACACTGAATTTGTCTGACACCCAATTACCTCGCCAGTCGTCAGCTCCCTGCTCTGGTGTCTGTGCTCTCCCTGGTTCGAGGGCCACGAAGGGCTTACCAAACGACCGTCAGAGTTCATGGGACCCTGCGCACAATCCCGACTCGGTGTTTCTAACATTTATGAACACGCCACTTGGACCAAATCAACTTCGCTATTATCCCTTGTAGGCGCCGGGGAGAAACACAGTGATGGGTATGATGGACAAGATACTTGCTCTCCTGGCAGCTACAGCATGTGGGAGGAGACCGACCCCAAACACGGAAGCAGAAAACAAGATCAGATAGGTACGTGAAGGCCCGTGTAAAGAGTTAAAATGGGATTGAAATTGGGACACGGAAGGGAGTAACAAGAGCTGTCCTTTTCTATTAGATGGTAGGAAAGTAAGGGCCCCGAAGGAAATATATGGCGCACTCAAATAGGGATACTTTGAGAGAAGCGTATGAGGGGACTATTTGGATGCGGGAAGCATCTAGGGAAAACATAAGGTAAAGTTCCAGTTATAGTTCTAGAACCTGAAGGAAGGGTTATCAGAAAAGAATGGGAGGAAGGGGCCAGGGAAGAGGGAGAAGGGAGAGAGGAGAGAAAGAAGGAGGAAAGAGAAGAAAAAGGAGGAGGCGTGGAGGGAGGGATAGAGGGAGAGGGACGAGGGAAAGCTGCTGGGTAATAGCCATGATCTGTGAGTAAGGAACACAGCCAGGCAGCAGTGAGCCCACAGGGATAAAGCTAGGGAGAAAGAAGTGCGTTGACCTCAGTCTCATGTCTCCCTCCCGTCTCCTGCTGGCACTCCTTATTGGCTCAACACCATGGGAAGCCGGAAGGTGATGACAGTGCAGAAAGGTCACCCTCCTGGAGCACCTAACAGGGTCACCCAGGGTAGAGAGTGCATCTAGAGGGAAAATTTCCAGCACATGTAGTTAGGGTGGCCTGTCTGATGAGATAGTTAAACCGAGGCCTCAATGACAAGAAAGAGGCCAGAAGGTGAAGACGGGAAGGGAGAGCAGGGAGAGGCAGAGGGGACACCCAGGGCAAAGGCCCCGCACCAGGGTGCATTTTGTGAGTGCGACAAAGAATGCATAGGTGCAGGGAGCTTATAATAGAGGGAGGACTGATGACTGGGAGGTTGGCTTCTGAGCGACTTGGCAAAGAACATTTGCTTCTGGCAAAAAACTAGGATTTTACTCTGTGGGCCATGGGAAGCCATTCAAGGGTTTCAACAGGGAGTGTCATCATCTGATTTATGTTAAAGGGATTTTTCAGTGTAGAGAAAGGACCGCTGCTGTAGTAATCCAGATGAGGGATGATGGCAACTAGGATTAACACAACCAGAGATGGGAGGGGGAAAAGATTTGAACTAGATTTTGGAAGGGTTGGTTATAGAACATGAGGAAAAGAGAAGAAACAGGGATTCTACCTAGGTTTATGTGGACTTGCAATGCCATTAGATATGCACGTGAGATGTCACGGCAGCAAATGGTCGCGTGATTTTAGAGGTCACGGCGAAAGTCCAACATTCTTTAATTCACGCATCACCTGAGGGGCAGCTTTTTTCCGCTTCTCCATTTTAAAAGAAATTAATAGATCTGAAGAACCGCTGTTTTTGATCGGACACCAGAAAGAGCTTTAAAGGAATTTGTCATAAGAATTAATTAATTCATGCAAGGAATTAAAATCTATTCTGTTTGAAATTATAAGCATTAATACTGTGAGAAACCAGCCGATTCATCATCTTGAAGATATGCCCAGGATGTCATTTTTTTCTGAAACTATTGGCTCAACTTAGAATCATGGATGCTTTAGTTTATCATGACCACAACTCACTGAACATCTCTCAAATATAATAAGAAATGTTCCTGGTTTTTAAGTTACTCTGTGAAAGACATTTTTTTTAACCCAAAGAAATAACATCTTCAAAACAAATTAGTTTTGTACAGTTCAGTGTAGCTCATGGAAAGTAGTATTGTGGAAAAATCCTGAGGTCCTAGAATATCTAATTGAAAAGGAAAATGACCTTCACACTATACATAAATTCTCAGCCAAGTAGCTCTACTATAAATCCACAAAATTTACCAACTTCTCTGAACGATTGATTCTTAAAAACTAAGATCTCTAAGTGAATCATGACCTAATTTTTACATCAGAAAAACATGAGCTAAATGTGTGTTCAGATGGTGATAGTTATTAATGAACAAGAAATGCCATCAACTCCAACAACTGAAATACTGTGGTTGAGAATTGCCAAGACTCTGTTTCCCGATTTTATGAGAAAGTGCTCTGGGTAATCTTGACTATTTTATCAGCTTATTTAAAAGAACCACAGAACAAGCATCGAAATGAAAGGAATGACACTGATATTGAAATTTCACTGTGGTAGGTTTTGTTGGCTAGCCACAAAGCCCTTTCCAACTGCTTCCTGCATATGAAGAACAGAGGCCAAAAAAGCCAGAAACTTCTCTAGCTTCTGCAGGTGAGAGTGGCCATGTGATTGGTCCTGGATAACCAAAAGTCATGAGATGTCTGCAGCAGTTTCTTACAAGGATTTTCTTCCCTGATGGAAGAGAGAACCTTGAACCTTCTCTCCATTTCCTACTTGCACCTCATTCCCCTTCAATGGAATCTTGATGTGTCTGGAGCTGTGGCAGCTGCCTTGCAACCATTAGGCAACAAATACATGAGCAGAAGGACAGAAGGCCAAGATGCAGAGGACGAGGAAGGGGAAGGGTGCAGGGAGCTTATTTTTGTCAGGGCATGATAAGTAGCTGACCTGCCTTTAGCTGCCTACCTCCAGCCACTTGATGTGAATTCACCAAATGTATTTACTGTATAATCTCCAGTGGGTTGGATACCTTTACTTGCAGCTCAATGTAGCCTAAACAATCAGGCCTCTTCTTAGTATTTATTCTTCCCTTGGCATCACTGATCCTAGACTCTCCTGAGCTTTTCTTCTCTGAAATGGTTTTTAATCACTTCCTTCTCCTCCCGTCATCCCACAGTATGAGCACCCCCCACCCTCATTCAGCTTCTGTGTGCAGCCCATAGTCTCACTTCCCTTCTCATTCTCTCTCATTCACTCTATCCACTCCCACAGCTTTTACTATCACCTACATGTAAGCAACTTCCAAACCTTACTTGTCCTTTAATCACTATGATGTAAATCATAAAGCTAAAATGGGTTGATGGGGGTGGAGCGCCCTGCACGAAGTCCCACTCCTGCCGTAACACTGTGCTCTCCAGGGCAGGGGCCAGCAGGTGGCAGGCATCAGTGGCACCCATTTCCCAGCTATATCCATTTTTTTTTTTAAGATTTTACTTATTTGACAGAGAGAAGAGAGACCACAAGAAGGCAGAGAGGCAGACAGAGAGAGGGGGAAGCAGGCTCCCTGCTGAGCAGAGAGCCCGATGTGGGGCTCAATCCCAGGATCCTGAGATCATGACCTGAGTTGAAGGCAGAGGCTTTAACCCACTGAGCCACCCAGGCGCCCCAGCTATGTCCATTTTTAGGATAAAGAATTCACCTTCTTTCTGCTTCAGAAGTGGAAAGTGTTCCAAATGTTCAACTCCAATGGAAAAAATGTCTTTTTTTTTTTTTTTTACTTTCCCCCTTCCCTCACTTCATCCTTCAGTTGTTGCAGTGCTTCCTGTTGTGATCTTCACGTGAGGAACTGACAATATGATACCGCTTACTTTTCCTTCGACTATTTCGTGACCCTTGGAGCATTATATAACTCTCGCTTTCTCTTAGCCTTTATCCAAGGCCCTCTTTATATTCACATCATGAAAGAAAGTGAACATTAAGAGATGAATTTGTTGATGATGCCAGAATGAGGCTCTAAAGCTATTGGAAGACAAGAGGCCCTTGGTGGAGCCTCCTGCCAGAGCTGAGGGCACGGCCCTCCCTGAGACAGTGATGATAATGCTAACGTATGTCATTCAGTTGTCACCTAACAAGTGCTGAGTAGTGTGCACACGTCATTGTGTGCACCTGCTTGCAAGAGAAGAGCGTCTACTGACATATCCTGGGAGGCTACACCCCCACATCTCTCGGAGCCATAGCCTGGCTGGGAGCTGTCCTTGGTACTGAATCATTTCCTAATTCACCAGCGTTAATCTCTGTGCCTACAAGCTGCCTGAGACTTCAACTACTTCTAATTTTCCAAATCTGTGTCCAACCAAACATCCTGCTCCAAATTACACACTAACTGACCTTAACTGACGCCCCCACCTAGTGACCGCTCCGTGATATCTCTAGTCACCCGCACAATTCTTTGGTAGGCCCATGACAGCTCAGTTTAGTTCCTTGAAGGCAGGGGTCAAGCTTCATTTTATTTTGTAACATTTAAAGCACCAGGTCCATGCACTAACCATATCAGATTCTATTCTATTATCTATATATTTTATTCTGTCCATCTGTAGTAGGAAATTCACTGTCCTCTATTTAACAATTCTTTAAAATGGATGTCTAGTTAATCCACCTCCCAAGATTTGAAATTGGAAGCACCAATTCTCTCAAGCTGGAGCCAAGGTACGAGTATTCAGAACTTAAAAAACAGCAACAACAACAACAAAAAACCTTTTACAAAAAATTGGACTATTCAGAGAAAATAAATTCCTATTATTATATAGAGCTGAGTGTCCAACACAGTTTATTTGGATTGGAAGTAAAGTATACAATAATTTCAAGTGACTCATCACCTGCTGGGTAGAAATAACCAGAGAAAAATGTCCTTTAGAATATATATTTCCTAGGATATAACCACCATATCAGTATCCCTATGAGAACATGTTGGGGTAAGTTAGTGAAATCACCTTACATAGTTCTGCTGGTTTGGGGCAGCTTATTAGGAATGGGGTTGAGTAACTTCTCCTCTGTATAAAAAATAGTAAGCCATCATCCTGTGTGATGCATGGTCCAGTGTTAAATCAATGTTGGCTGATGCCAGGAGATGATTATCAGTATCAGTGGATGACCCAAAGGTCTAATTTAATTATAGCCTGGCTG
This sequence comes from Nasua narica, assembly GCA_028533885.1. NCBI lineage: Eukaryota > Metazoa > Chordata > Mammalia > Carnivora > Procyonidae > Nasua > Nasua narica. Next base: position 45,471,929 of record CM052803.1, on the reverse strand, counting down.
TTCCAGCCTAGGAATGCATCTCGCCCCCACCCCTTTCTAACTGTTTGGCGTTGGACAAGACACTTCACCTTTCAAGGCCTCAGGATCTTCATTGGTATAATAGGAATTTAATAGCAATTTAGCTTAGTCAGTGTATAGCAATAACCACAATGGCTGACAGATGTTACTAGGTCAATAACTGTTAGGTATTATTATTGGTAAAGTATGGCAATGTCTCTGTAATGCCTGGTTCAATTGCTATCAGTATAGAACTTGGAATCCTGCCCCTGAGGTCCCTTCTATCCAAGCAGGGCGTGGTGCCTAGTTGGTACTTAGAAGGGTAATTGACCACACATACAAGACACAATTACGATTGAGGATAGGGTATACCAGTAGTGGCAGAAATGACTGGTTTGTTCTACCTTTGTTTTCCCTCTCTTTCTTCCATAATAATATAATTTTCAGCCTGATATATGGCGGTACAGAGTATTTCATTTCCCAGATTCCCTTGCAGCTATTTGTGTTTATGTGATCCATTTTTGGCCAATAAATTGTGAATGCAATTATTGTGTGCAATATCTGTGTTATTCTTCAACAAGGGAGGGCTCCCCCTAGACTCCTTCCCTCTCCTGCTTTCTGGAACATGGATGTGGTATTCAGCCATCACGGGCCATGTGGATGAGGGCAGTACCTAGCATTAGCTAGCTGAACAACAATACTGAAGCAACCAAGTTTCCAACCCCATGGAGCTACCATATTTGTCCTAAACTTCTCTGTCACTAGGCTGTTCCATGAGAGAGGAGAAAGTCACATTTCACTCTTTAAGTTACTATTATTTAAGGACTCTAGCAGCACAAGCGAACCCATAGCTAGCTAATATTTATATGCACTAAGTGATTAATTTAATTAACGAACTTGTATGTGTATCACATGCAAAGTAATGTCCAAATACTTCATCCATCCATCCAGTATTTATTCTGGTCAGTAAGAGTTGACATTAGAGGACACAGTGATGAACAAATCCCTGGCATGCCACAAATGACTCTTCATAATTTGGTCCTAAGCTTCCTTTTCAGCTGAATATCCTGCAGTGAATTCCACCATTTCAAACCTCTGGGCATTTGCAAGCATATACTTGTTCTCTAGCATGGAACACCTCTTCTCCCAACAAACTCCTACTTCAACCGTCTGGACTCAGTAAGTACCACCTTTGAAGATCTACCTATGTTCTTCAGCATCCCACCCACAAGGTAGGATCGTCTGCCCTTTCATTTGTGCACCGACAGCACTTTGCAAGTCTGGACTATGTAGGGTTCAATGTGGACCAGAGGCAAGGCACAAGTGGGTTTGAATCTGACTGAACCCTTTCCCTGTTAACAATGAGCTCAGACACATTACTTAACTGTTTTTCATGCTTATTTGCCAGATCTGAAAAGAGGTAAAAACAGAATTTACCTCCTTGAGTTTTGGAGGGGGTTAAATGAGAATCCTCACAGGTTTGAGAGTTTAGAACATGGAATGTAGTAAATAAAGGTTTATTATTACAACAGGATATATCCACTGAGCTGTTGATATTCATACACTGGGGTTTCAAACTAACCTAAAAGTCCTTTGAGGTCAGGGATAGCTTCTCAGACATCTTACTGGTATCCAGTACTAAGTACAGTACCAGGCACATGGCAGACTCAATGGATGCTTATGGCATCTGCCAGCAAGTAAATCACTAAACAAAGGACCCTTTCCTGGGTTCCAAGGAATTAACACGAAGCATATAATCTGGCATCTCCTAGACATGTCTGGGCGGGGTAAATGGAAGTCTCCCATAGATGGTATCAACGAAGAATGAAATGTTGTCTCTGTAAGCCTCTGAATGGAAACAAAAGTCTGGCCACAGAGGGTGGAGTGGGATGGGGTTGGAGCTGACAGCAGTTTTCATGGAAGGGGAGGGCCAGTGTCACCAAAGGACAGCTTTTAAGGAAGGTGGGAGTTACTTCCTTTGGCCCCTGTTCTGCTCGCCGCACTAGGGCACAGCACCTGCTTCACCGTTTTAGAAAACACTGAAGTGTCATAAAAGCGGTTAGACGTTAGGTGGCATCTGCAGGTGTCTCGTGAATTTAGGGAACTTTTGCTATTCCCTACCAGAACAGAAGGGTCTGCGGAAGATTCTCCATATGACACTTCATTTGCCAAATGGGCCTGCAACTCCCCAAAGAAGGAAAATAACCTTCACAGAGAGAAAAGAGGGAGAAAGGAGACCCTCCATCACTTCAATTTGAACTGTAAAGCCTCTTCCTGTCATCCTCATCTTTCCTACTGTCACCTGGTGAGTCACTTAAGAGAGCTATGACAATGTCCTAGCTCTTATCGCTGTGATTCTCTCTCTTCTTTAAAAAAAAACAAACAAAAAAACCCCCCTAATTCCCAGGAGGCAGAGATCATGGGCCAAAGTCTAACATCACTTCCTCTTCAAAGGAGTGCTCGGACAGAATCTTGGTTTGTATAGATCCAATCAAATGCCCGTGACATTGGATCAAACCTTACTTTGTAGCTGGAAGTCTGCCCCACAGTCTCCTCATATTGTCCCCTTGGCCCCGAGCTGCAGGAACAACCTCCTGATTATTGAGAATGTAAGAAAGTCTGACATTTCCTTTTTCCTTTTGGAAGAATGGTAACTACTCTTCAGATTTGGAAAAAAAAAAATCCAAGGCTTACCATGGGCATCATAGTTTTCTAGGATGTCTATATTTGTTTTAGGCTCTAAATTTCAGCAAGTAACAATTATTGGATACTTAGAATGTTCCAGGCTGAATGCCTTTCATATATTAAAAAAGAATCTTCCCAACAGTCGCATAAAGCTAGAGTTGGTCCAACCTCTCATTTTCCCAATGTGGAAACTACAGCACAGACTCACTGGAGGCCACACAACTAATTAAAGAATAAAACCAGTATTTAAAACTTAGTTGCTGCTGTGGAGTCATGTCCTAAGCCCCATGCCCCACTTCATGAGGCTTCAACAGGAAAGGTACATTCTCCCTGGGCTTTGAAGGATACATAGGAGTTTTCTAAGTAGAGGGGTTAAGAGGCATGCTACAGTTGGGGAGAGGAAAGAGTTATTATTCCTCTTTCTCTCTGGGTGACCGGAACCTTTTTGCTGTGAAATAGATATTTTATTTCAGTGATATCATGGGTCACCCTTCAAAGCAGAGAATGATTCATTCAAAGAGAAGAGAGAATCCTGGTTGTCTCTATGCTAGGAAAAATGGGATTGGTCTTTTGAGTCCAGTTTTGTCACTCTAGAGCTTATCTGCTTCATAAGAAAAGTCCCTGGTGATAGATCTGAATCCATTGATGTCACTCTGAAATTTCTCTAGATGCAGCAAAAATATGTAAAACATATCTATTCTTCTTGTCTGCTCAAGTGTTGCCTGTAACCTCTCTACCTTGTTATAAACCCTAAGGCTCTATCTTTTCACAGCGAGGGCTGTGAAGGAGGGGCTCCATGGGCTGGACAGCCCCATGGTGGTGTTAGAGCAGGCCAAACTAGAGAAGAAGGTTCTACTGTCAGTAGCAGTGAGAACAGAGTGGGGAAAGATGAAAGACATATTCTGGGTGTAGCACCTGCTGGCTGGCAAAGTAAAGAGAAAGGTGACATTAAGGTGGTCGCTGGGAGGGGAGAGAAAAATAGGAGAAGATGCCATTGCAAAAAAAAAAAGAACATTTGTCAATTTCGACCTTGTCAACAGAGAAGGGAGGCAGCACAGCGAAGCCACCAGAAGTGTGGGTCTGAAGACAGACTGCCCCGGTTTACATCGTGGCTCTACCACTTACGATGTGGCCTTGAGAAAGCTGTGTGTCCTTGAGCTGATTAATTAACCTCTCTGTGCTTGTTTCTCATCTGTAGAGTGAGAACAGCAGTTGCTTCACAGGATCATCTTAAGGATGAATGAAATAATCCATGCACAGGACTTAGGTAACACCCAAGAAAGCTTAGCTGATAATATTGTTGATTTAAAAAAATTGCTACATTTTATTATTGCTAACACTTCAAGAGTATTTTCCAGGGGCCGGGCACTGTCTGTTCTAAAGAGTTGCACATACAATGCAGCATAGCTAATAAGAAGAATCCTGTACGAATCACAACGATCCTATAAGGCGAGTATTATTTTGATACACGTTTTATTGCTCAGGAAACTGAGGCCCAGAGAGATGAATGAGGAGGACCAATGATACAGAGCTAGTCAGTGGCAAAGCCAGGTCTCAAGCCCAGGCAGTCTGGCTCCAGGATCTGAGATTTTATCCTTCTCTCTGCTGGGCACATCTTTTCAAGCTGCTAACAGGGCCTGAAGCTTTTCAAGCTGCTAACAGGCCATCTGCATGGAGATGTTAATAGGAAGCTCAAAATGCAGATCTGGATGCGCAGGAGAGAGGTCAGAGCCTGGAGCGACTGCTCTGGGAGGCATCAGTAAGGATGGTCTAGCTCAACTTGAAGGCATGGGATATCCACCCAGGGAGAACAGAAAGCCTTACTGAGTAATGCGACCACTTACACAAAGATCGCTACTTACAACATAGAGAGGGAAACTGAGGGACAGCCCCAGGTGAGTCACGTGAGGGACAGGAAAATAAGCAAGATGGTCGGGAAGATACAGTTGCTCTTCCGGAGACATCAAAACAAATATAGCTGAGAAACAGCTATTGGATTTAGTGCTTCGGACGTTGTTGGCAACTTTCTGGACAGTGCTTTCATCAAAGCAGAGCAAGTTAGCAAGTGGGTGTTTGTTAGGGAAGTGAGCTGTCAACTTTTCTGAGGTTTTCAGAAGACCAAAGGGGGGGGGCAGCTGTAGGCGGATGAGGTGGGAAAAGGAGGGAGGGCTGCTTTGAGGATGGGGGGCACGTCAGCCTGCCGAGGGGCTGTGTGTGGGGGCACCACTTCTTTCTAAGCTTCGTACATGTGAATTCTCTTGCCATGACTTTCCCCAAGATAGGTTCACCCATCTCTTTGTGTTGGGGCACATTACCATATCGCATAGTAAAATGTCTTCCATTCCACTTAGAAGGGAGTGTGGCAAAAGGAGGATTAGTTGCCTGGTGGGGGAATGAAAGTTGCTCAGTCTTATCATGATATAGTGTGGAGAGAGGGGACAATAATAATTGGGGGGCAATTCTGTTTTTCCTGTGGCCTGAGGCAGTGATCACATCAAAGCTCAATACTGTTAATGTGCTGTTTTAAAATATCTCTAATTGTGAGGTCTGAAGCCATTTTATGGTGGGGACCTATAGATGGAAGAGAATGTGCACCACAAAATTGAATGGATTCTAAAATAAATTTAGACTACACAGGGACCAATGTTCCCTGCATTTCTGTGTTCTGTGTTTGGCTATTACAATAATGTTATGCTAAAACACTTCCAATTAAATACTGATCGTGAAATGCCATTACCAGTGTTTGATGATATGATGTGTTAAGTAAAAAAAAAAGAGCGAAATGTAGAATTGTATGTGCGCAGTGAAATAAAATGTCAATATATCAAAGAAGAACAGGAGCTCTGTAAGATGACAGGCTTATAAGTGAGTTTTTTAGTTTCCTTTTCTTTTTCTTCCAAATGTGTCTATTAGTTACATAACACACTTACATTTCTTTTAAAAGGAGATAATATGAACGATAGCATCTTATATTTAAAAACTTCCACTGTTTACAGTTCTGGGAATTTTCTAAAACAGAACTTCTTACCCTGGGTTCATGGATGTCCTGAAATTGTGGGCGGATGGCTCACCAGCACAAAGGATTATTCGGCTTTCGTAAGATCTCAAGGGGACTCATGGATTTAGAGTAGATAAAAGCCAAGGATGATGAGCATTTTGAGCAGCCTGTCTATTCTGTCCGTGGTGATGAGCTGAGGTGCTTCCCTTGACACCGCAGGGGGTGGTGCCTCTTGGGGACCCTCAAGTACAGAGGGGCGACCTGTCTCCCATTCCAAGGTGGTTCCATGAATGTGACTAGGTGGTGATATATGTCTTACTTTCAAAAAACCTTTACGTTGGTAGCACACCTACAGAGTGAAAAGGAGACCCTTCGTTCCACGTGGGTCGGGGCATTTAGCTCTTTCTTAAGTGCCCATGGTTGGGGGGACATTCCAAGTGACAAGGTAATGAACTTATGTGTCTACTTGTCTTCCTCTGCCTCATTCAGAACCCCCAGGAGACCCTGCTCTTACCACACTGTGAGGGGCACAGAGGAGCCCTGCAGAGAACGTGGGTTCAGACCCTGCTGCCTACTGGCTCGCTAGGCGCAGTGTAGTCGTGGGCTCAGGCTTCTCATCTATAACGTGGAGAGCCACTACCGACTCTATGGACTATGGGGGTGGAACGAGAGGACAGATGCTGGCGCGCTCGTGGATGCATCCACGCAAGCTTCCCTCCCTTGTACGGGATTTTCTTGCCTTATCACACCATCCACTAACCTGTTTATTTGGGCACCTGCTGCCGTATGAAACACTCTAGTAGGTACCCAGGATAGAAAGGGATAAAAAATGGTCTTTGCTCTATCATAGGCTATTTGAGACATCACATTTAAAAGCAGCACGTGTTGAAGGGGTTGGGAGATGGTGGCAGACCCTAGGCTTGCCTCCTCCCATAAATACAACTATGTAACTATCAAATCAGCCTAAACTGACCTGAAGACAAACTCCACAACCAGAGGGAGAGAAGAGGCCACAATGAGGGCGATAAGGATTGTGGAGACGTGGTTGAGAGAGAAACAGATCGCGGTCACTGCCGTGGGGAAGGAGCTGCCACTGGGGAAGAGGACGAGAGACAGAAGAGTGCACAGGGGAGCACAGGGGGAGAATGAATCCCCATAGTGATTGCTTGGAAAGTGAGAGGGGCCAAATTCTGTCTTCTAGCAACCAGCGCGGGGCTTCAAAACTAGAGTGGTTTTTTTTTTTTTTCAAAACTAGAGTTTTAAAGGTCAGTGGGCTTGGCTACTGTGGAGTGTGGAGGGCACTGGGACGGCCCTGGTCAAGAAGGTCTGCAAACAACCTGAAGAACGCGAACAACCCACAGACACGCAGCATGGAAACAGTGATCTGAAGAGTGCCTGGGGCACACGGCAGGGAGGTTGTCTGCTCATTGTGGAGCATGTCCCAGGGAGGCACGATTCACAGAGACCCCTTCAGGGACGAAGAAACTGGCTGGCGTCATTTACCTACCTCACCCCTGCGCAGAAATACAGAGCCACCTGCGGGAACCAGAGCAGCACCGAGGACACTTGCTACTAACTGGCTGACGCCAGGCCGCAGCCCCTTGAGGCTGCAGTGGAACCATCCTTCCCAGGGCTTGCTTCAGTTCCAGCGCAAAGGCCCCTCTCAGAGAAGACCAGCCCAAAGCCCTGCTCACACCATGGCTCCCAATGGGGAAGTTTTGTAGAACCTTTTTTCCCATGGTGGTGGTGACAGGTCTCATGGCACAGACAGATCAGAGCCCACCTCATTAAAGCGTGTCACATTCAGGCCAGGAACCAAACACTGCCCACACCAAAGAGAGCCTCTGCAGATGACTGGCCTGAAGGATAAAGCGGCCAGGACAAAACATCAGAGCACACGCAGTACACACCGGAGACTCTTCCAGCAATTCCAGCCTCTGAGGAACCAGGGGACACCACATGGTGGGCACCAGAGGACCTCTTCTTCATAAGGCCATTACTCTCAAGAGCAGGAGATAGAGGTGACTTTCCTAACACATAGGGACAGGTTAGGAAACTTAGACACGTTGTCTAAGCCTCTGTAGGCTTAGACAAAGCCTTTGTAGGCTTAGACAAAATGAGAAGACAGAAGAATTTCTCCCAAATGAAAGAGAAGGACAAGGCCACAGCCAGATCTAAGCAAAAACAGATATAAGGAACATGCCTGATAGAAAATTTAAAGTAATAATCATATGGATACTCACTGAACTTTACAAAAAAGTGGAAGACATTAGTGAAACCCTTAACGCAGAGAAAAGGAATAAGATAGCTGAGATAAAGGGCTTAATAAATAAAATGAGAAACAGACTGGATGGAATGAACAGCAGATGGGAGAAACAGAGGAATGAATTAGTGACCTAGAAGACAGACTAATGGAAAGTAATCAAGCTGAACAAAAGAGAGAAAAAAAGAATCATACAAAATGAGAATAGATTTAGGAACTCAGTGACTCTATCGATCAACATTTGTATTATTAGAGTCCCAGAAGAAGAGACAGGGAAGGGGGCAGAAAATTTATTTGAAAAAATAATAGCTGCAAACTTCCCTAATCTGGGGAAGGAAATCGCTATCCAGGTCCAGGATACACATAGAAGTCCCATCAAAATCAACAAAAGTAGGTTCACGCCAAGACATATCGTAATTAAAATGGCAAAATATAGTGATAAAAATATTAAAAGCAGCAAGACAAAAGAAGACAATAACTTACAAAGGAAAACCCATAAAGGTAGCAGGGGATTTTTCAGCAGAGACTTCCCCAAACAGAAGGGACTGGCATGATACATTCAAAGTGCTGAAAGGGAAAAATGTGTAGCCAAGAATACTCTATCCAACAAGGCTGTCATTCAGAATAGAAGGAGAGATGAAGAGTTTCCCAGACAGACAAAACTAAGGAGTTCATGACCACTCAATTAGCCCTACAAGAAATACTAAAAGGGATACTTTGAGAAGCAGACATAAGAAGCGACAGAATAAAGGTAGGAAACATAAAGACAGTAAAAATGAGTATTTCTGTAAAAAAAAAAAAATCAGTGAAAGCAGCCACAAAATAAAAGGATGTAAAATATTAAAACACATACCTAAAACATGGGGAGAAGAAAAGCGTGGGTTCAAACTTAAATGACTATCAAGTTAATATAGACTATGATATGCATCAGAGGTTATATACAAAACCAATGGTAACCACATATCAAAAACGACTAGCAAACATGCAAAGAATAAAGAAATCCAAACATATCACTAGAGAAAATCAGCAAACCATAAAAGAGAAAGATAAGAAAGGATCAGAGAAAATCTTCAGAAACAACAAAACAAAATAACAATAAATACATATCTACTCATAATTACTCCAAATGCAAATGGACTAAATGCTCCCATCAAAAGACATAGGGAGACAGAATGGATTAAAAAAAAAAAAAGACTCATCTATATGATGCCTACTGGAGACTCATTTTAGACCTAAAGACACCTGCAGATTAAAAGTGAAGTGATGGAGAAACATCTATCATGCAAATGGATGTCAAAAGAAAGCCAGACTAGACTACTTATATTGGATAAAATAGACTTTAAAGCAAAGACTTTAACAAGAGACAAAGATGGACACTATATAATAAAGGGGACAATTCAACAAGAAGATAAAATAATTGTAACTATTATGCACCCAACATAGGAAACCCAAATACATAGTTAACAACAAATATAAAAGAACTAATCGATAATAATACAATAATAGTGGGCAACTTTAACACCCCATTTACATCAATGTACAGGTCATCTAAAGAGAAAATCAAGAAAGAAACAGTGGCTTTGAATGACACACTGAACCAGAGGGATTTAACAGATATATTCAGAACATTTCTTCATAAAACAACAGAATACACATTCTTTTCAAGTTCACATGGCACAATCTCCAGAATAGATCATATATTAGGCTATAAAATAAGCCTCAACAAATACAAGATTGAAGTTATACCTCACATCTTTTGTGACCACAACGCTATGAAATTAGAAGTCAACCACAGAAAAATTCTGGAAAGACCACAAATACTTAGAGGTTAAATAACATCCTACTAAACAATGAATGGATCAACCAGGAAGTAAAAGAAGAAATAAAAAAGTATATGGAAAGAAATAAGAATGAAAACATAACGGTTCAAAACCTCTGGAATGCAACAAAAGCTGTCCTAAGAGGGAAGTTTATAGAAATACAGAAAAATGTCAAACAAAAAACTTAACCTTACACCTAAGGTATCTAAAAAAACAACAATAAACATAACATAAAGCCAGCAGGAGGAAAGAAACAATAAAGATTAGAGTAGAAATAAATGATATAGAAACTAAAGCAAAAAACAAAAGAACAGGTCAATGAAACGAGGAGCTGTTTCTTTGAAAAAGTCAATAAAATTGATAAACCTCTAGTCAGACTTATCAAGAAAAAAAGAAAAGGACTCAAATAAATAAAATCACAAAGGATAGAGGAAAAATAACCAACACCACAGAAATAGAAGCAATTAAAAGAGAATATTATGAAAACTATATGCCAACAAATTGGACAACCTAGAAGAAATGGATAAATTCCTAGAAACATATAACTTATCAAAACTGAAACAGAAAGTTATAGAAAATTTAAACAGACCAATAACCAGCAAAGAAATTGAATCAGTAATAAAACATCTCCCAACAAACCAAAGTCCAGGGCCAGTTGGCTTTAAAAGTGAATTCCATCAAACATGTAGACTTAATATCTGTTCTTCACAAATTGTTCCCAAAAAGAAAGGGAAGGAAAACTTTCAAAATCATTTTATGAGGGCAGCATTACCCTGATAACAAAACCAGATAAAGATGCCACTAAAAAAAGACTACTCAGGGCAATATTCCTGATGAACATAGATGTGAAAATCCTCAACAAAATACTAGTGAACTGAATTCAACATTATATTAAAAAGATCATTCACCATGATTAAGTGGAATTTATTCCTGGGTTGCAAATGTAGTCTGATATTCACAAATCAATCCATGTGATACATCACATCAATAAGAGAAAGGATAAGAATCACATACTCATTTCAATAGACACAGAAAAAGCATTTGACAAAATCCAGCATCCATTCATGATAAAAACACTGACCGAAGTAGGTTTAGAGGAAATACACCTCAACATACTAAAGTCCGTATATAAAAAACCCAAAGTGAACATTCTTAAAATGGGGAAAAGCTAAGGTCAGGAACAAGGCAAGGATGTCCATTTTCGCCACTTTCATTCAACATGGTACTGGAAGTCCTAGCCACAGAAATCAGACAACAACAACAACAACAACAACAACAACAACAACAACAAATATATCCAAATTGGTAAGGAACAAGTAAAACTTCCACTATTTGCAGAAGACATAATAATATATATAGTAAATCCAAAAGTGTCCACCAGAACACTGCTAGAACTGATAAATTCAGTCAAGTTGCAGAATACAATATCGATGTACAGAAATTTGTTGTATTTCTGTACACCAATAATGAAGCAGCAGGAAGAGAATTATGGAATCAATCCCGTTAACAAAAGTAAAAAATTACTGGGCTACATCAAAAGAAAAAGCTTCTACACAGTGAAGGAAACAACCAATAAAGCTAAAAGGCAATCTACAGAATGGGAGAAGATATTTGCAAATGACATATCTGATAAAATACATAACAAACTTATAAAACTCAATATCCCCAAAACAAGAATCCAATTTAAATACGTCGAAGAAGATACGCAAATGGACAACATGAAGAGTTGGGCCTCACCACTTACCATCAGGGGAATGCACATCAAAACCACAATGAGATATCACCTCACACCTGTCAGTATAGCTGCAATTAACAACTTAAGAAACAACAGGCATTGCCAAGGATGTGGAGAAAGGGGGCTCCTTGTGCACTGTTGGTGGGAATGCAAACTGGTGCGTCCACTCTGGAAAACAACTTGGGGGGGTCCTCAGAAAGTTCAACTAGATCTACTTTGTGATCTAGCAATTGCACTATTAGGTATTTACCCAAAGAATGCAGAAACACTAATTTTCAAAGGGATCCATGCACCCCCATGTTGAGAGCAGCATTATCTCTAAGAGCCAAGATATGGAAGCAGCCCAGGTATCCATCAGACCAATGAATGGATAAAGATGTGATATATATAGACACAGTGGAATATGATTCAGCCATAAAAAGAATCAAATCTTGCCATTTCCAACAACAGAGATGGGTCTAGAGAGTATAATGCTAAGTGAGGTAAGTCAGAGAAAGACGAACACTGTATGATTTCACTCACATGTGGAATTTAAGAAACAAAACAAACAAGCAGAGGAGAGAAAAAGAAAAAGAGGGAGACAAACCAAGAAAGAGACCCATAACTCTAGAGAACAAACTGATGGTTACCAGAGGGGAGGGGGTGGGAAGGTGAGGGGGTGGGGGGAGGGGGTGGGAGGTGAGGGGGATGAAGAGGTTCATGTGTTATACGGAGCACAGGGTGATGCGTGAGAGCGTTGGAATGACTATGTCGGACACCTGAAACCAGCATAGCACCGGATGTTAACTTTAAGTGTATTTCAAATAAAAACTTAAAAAGCCAAAAAAGAGAAGAACAGGGCGAGAAAAAGAAATAAAAGGCACAAAAAAAGGGAAAAAACCCAGAAAAGCATGTGTTAAGTGCCAAAGAGATTGTAAAAGTCTCAATATTTGATTGAAAAAAAATGTATTCATTCTTTCGAATATCTATTGAGCACTCACTGTGCGCTGTGTCATGGGCATTAATGCCTTTGCTGAGAACAAAAGAGACAAGCCCTGTACTGTCCCAGGGCTCTCCGCGCAGCAGTGGGGAAGCCAGAAATAGACCAGGCAATAATGATACAACCTCGATGCTCTCAGAGGGTGGAAAATCCTACCAAGAAACACGTCTTGACACAGTGCTGCCGAGTGGGATGCTAACTTAGGTAGGGTAACCAGAAAAGATCTCTCCAAGGAGGTAACATTTGAGCTGAGACCAGAATAAGGACTTAGCTCTGCAGAGATCAGTGAGTTGGCTTTTGAATGTCGCTACTTTGTAGCTGGGCAAAGACCAGAAGCATTAACAGATGAAAAGACTGATTGGATCTGAAGTGGCTGCTCCAATCCTGATGTTTCAATATCTGTAACTTGTCATCATCTTGGATTTGGGTCACTGAATTGGGCAGTACTTGGTGGGTACTCAATATTGTGAGTGACTTCCAAAGTGTCAAAATGTCCGCATTGAATTGCCAATGACTCAGGTCTTTGGGATTAAATCGAACTTTCTTTCTAACACATTTCAAAAAAAATTCAATGGTGACACGGTGAAAAAATTGTTTAGAGTAGTATATATAAATGGAGCATTTTTAAGACAATGCACAAAGACATAAAAAAGAAAGAATATCCCATGATTGCACTGTATAGCTAAGGCTTACAGAAGATCCTAACACAAAATATGGGGGTTTGTATTGCATTCAACATACTATTTTTTTCCTCCTTTCTCAAAGGCCATTAGCCAATAACCCTTATCCTGCTAAACAATAAAATTAGTGTCTGGCATTGTCTTGGTCATAGATTGTGGTCTGACACTCCAAAATGCAACATGAGTTTTCATATTTGGTTCATTTTCTTACATCTTCAGAAGATGCAAGGAAATTGCAGTATAAAAAAGCCTTTTTTTTTTTTTAAAGTAGAAGAAAGAAAGAAATACTCCACATGTGGATATAGCTTTGATTCTATTGGTAATTTGGATAGCTGTGAACTTTGTCTATTTCGAAACCCATGAAAGACACAGACGCCAAATCCCATTAACAACTTGGCATCTCAGTGCTTCACTTCGGCTGATAAAATCACGTGTTCTACATGGGTTGTGCTCATAATCTTATTACCTGTTAACAGGATTTGTGCTCAGAACTCCCAAGGACCCCGGCACCAACTCATGCACATACCCAACGTCAAATGTATTTTGATAACGGTTGGTTCAGACAGAAAATCAGACCCACTAACCTGCTTAAGAAGGCTTTAAATATCTTCCAGAAACATTTCTCAGCTTGGAATGCAGAAATTCTCTGTTAACACACATAAGCAACCAGACACAAGTCAGGATTTAGAAGAAGCCAGTTAAATAAGTTGGGCTTAATGAAATTCCAGGAATCAAATCCCTCCTGTCTTGTTGAGAAAAAGCATGACACAGACTGCACCACTCAAAAACCTACTTCTGGGGAAAAGATGAATGACTCATTGGTCGTGTTCTATATAATCAAGAAGAGAGCTACACTGGGCGAGAGAGGTCATTCTCAAGAAGGAAACCAGCTAGGGAGACGGAAGTTGGTAACAGTCATTACGAAGAACAAGCAACTGGCAGATTAGCTGATGGATCAAGATCCATAGTGAAATCCAAGTCCTTGTTTGCTGAGATCTGGGTCACATCACCCATGTGCCACATCAGGGGTGAACTCTATATCCCTTGAGCAGGGGCCACTGGTGCCCATTTGTAACACAGTTCTTATCATTTCCTACCTGCACCCCAGCACCCCTGTCTCTCTCTGAAGCTTTTTTTTTTTTTAATAGTGTTTTCTAGTGTTTCTTGGGAGGATTGGGCTTCCTAAGGAAGTAACTGGCTAGACAATCATCAGTTATGGGTTGCCTTCCTTCCCAGTCTTATTTCTTCCCTTTCCTACTGGTGTTTTCTGCACCTTCCAAATAAATTCCATTCAAATCCCGGCTACCATGTTGACTTCTGGGGAAACAAATAAGACACCCCCCCCCCCCCGCGCCCCGCTCACCTGGCCTGATTCAACTATGCCACTGAAAAGCATCAATTGCTCCTTTTCCCAAGCAGCAGCACCTTGATTAAGTAAAGAGCCCTTGGGTCTCTAACTTTGGCTTAGCATCTGGGGCTTTTCTCCTTAGCTCCCAACCATGCTTTCTGTTGCATGACAGGTCTTTATCCTGGGTAGAGATAGGAACTTACATCCGTACGAGGCAGCGTGAGCAGCCACCATCCACTGCTAGGCTCACTTGCTTTAACTAAACATTGTCTTTAGAAGGTCCTTTTCCAAATAATAACAGCCACATTCTTCGTGCTTCTACTAAAATTGAATATATGGTTTATATGTGTGTGTTTGGGCGTGTGTGTATGTGTGTGTCTGTGTGTGAATAGGATTTATAGCTCAGGTGATGGAAAATACAGAATTCTTTGTCGTTTAGATGACTCACTCTAACAATGGTCACGGTGACAAGTTACAGGCCAATGACTCATAAAAATCCTGTCCACATGTCAGAAGAGTGAGGCCAAGTGTATATTTGGTTCCAAATCTTATGGTGCCTTTATTGTAGGGAGGTGACCCCTCCATGAAGGTGCCAGCAGGCTGGTGTACCAAGGGGAGAAGACCCAAGGAATCACTTGGAATGTTGTTGGAAGAGGGCTTTAGGAAAACAGAAAAACTTCAAAGAGATCAAGCAGCAAATGGAAACTTTGCCCTTTTAAAATGCCATGCATAGTCAATTATGCATTTGTGAGTCAATTATGCATTTGTAAGTCAATTACAAAAAAGAAAACAGATGAGTTTTAAGACTTCTTACGTGCAATGCTGGAAAGAGCTTCAATTTAGGAGAACAATAATTTTAAAAAATGGTTTTAGGTCAAATGAGAAGGGAAGCCTTCCAAAATGCCTCTTGGGAGTTAAATTAAAAATGAGTAAACTAATTTTATTTGCAGCTTAAATAAAACTCCCCTGAACGGCTTAATGGGTACCTACCTCCTTTAGGTACAGTCTAGAGAAAACCCAATTTGCAATTATAGGCTAAGGAGATTAATGAATCACTACATTTTATTTGTATTAGAACCAGTGATTAGGAGAAATTTTTTTCTGAGTTGGAGGCGCAGTCAGCTAGCTAGAAAAAGTGGGCAGAGCTATTTCATTAACCTAGTTTCATTTCCTTGCACAGCCTGTATATTTCCTTGAGTTCAGGGGCCAAAATTATTTATCTGTATATAAGAAGGGTACCTAGCACAGTGCCTGGTATATGCTAGGAACCTAATAAACATACATAATGTAAAGAAACTTGGCAATGTTTTCTGATATTTTAAATAAATGGGAAGAGGAAGGGCAGAGTTGGGGGAAACAACAATGTTCTTTTTGCTTTGGGATCTCCAGGGCACAAATACCCTTGCTGAACAAATCCACTGGCACCTGGGCTCCAAGAAAATATGTTCTTTTTTGTCTACTTTGTGATATTTCTGTCCCTAGAGGGCAGCTGACACATAGTAGGTGTTCACAGTTATCTGCTGCATAAATATGGTAGAAGGAATAAGAAGTCTTTGGAAGGTCCAGACCAATTTTAGAAAAATTGAGCTTCTTATCAGGAGTCTAACAGTATGCATTTTATCAATTTATTTTTTATAAGGCAATTAATGTTCCATAATAGTCGTGAAATGGTTTTAACAGTGGCAGCTTATTAATAATGTACCCAATATTTCATATGCATTATCTCTTTTCAATTTTACGACAATCTGTTGAAGCAGATTCTGTTATCTTCATTTCATAGGGAAGAAAACTAGGGTCTACACGAAGGACTTGGTAAAGCGTGCGTCCTGAGCTAGAAAAGAGGCCAAGCTGGAGTCTGCTCTTAACCTGGGGTCCCCCAGAGCTGAGTCTGAGACAATAACTTGGGAGCAGGGGGTTTCTGGGGGGCGGGGGTAAGATTCAGGAAGTAGGAGTGAGGGAGGAGAAGGAGGAGAGAAGGAAGGAGAAAAGTCCACATAGGTGTGTTACTGACCTGGATATCGCTACGGGAAACAGGCTCAATCCCACTGGGCCCCTCTAAGGAAGCAGGCGGAGTGCATCTCAGAACTGTTTTTTCTTACACGGGGGCGCTGGACGGTATCCCACTGACCCCTGTCCCATGCTAGTTAGACGCTCTTCTGGGGACATTAAGTTCCCCAATTCTGGGCTGCCCTGTGTGAGTGCACAACTCCCTCGGCTTCGGAAAAGCACCTGAATGCCTACCAGATGCTGGCAAGGGAGGATGGGTGCCCGCCACGGATGCAGCTGAGATCCGGGTGGGCGGAGCGCTCCCGGAATGCGGACACGGAAACGGTCCACCGCCTGCTCTAACTTCCTCGGTGTCCTTTTGCAGTGTCAACCGAGCAGCTACGTTTACTCCTACTAAGATGCGAGCCCAGAGGATGTGATATTAAGCATAGTTTCTGCCTTCAAGGTGCTTATCAACCCAATCTGGGGAAAGGCAGGTGCCTGTGAAAATTTAAGGAACAAGGGACTATTGTTATTAATGAATAACCAACTTGTGCATATACGGTGTATGGTCCTTATGCAAATAAAAGTGAGCATTTGCTGGAGGATGAGTTTGCTGTAGCAAATGAGCACAATCTCAGCGTCTTCAAACTACACGCATTTATTCTCTTGTAAAAGGGTTCTGGAGGTTAGGAGGCTCACGGCGGCATTCCTTCCTGGAGGCTCTAGAGGAGAATCTATTTCCTTGCCTTTCCCACCTTCTGGAGGAGGTGGGAGGCCCACTCGGGCCTCCCCTCCATCTTGGAATCCTTGAGCACAGCACACCATATCTCCTGTCATACTACTGTATCCCTGCCATAAGGACCCTCCAGATGACAGGGGGCCACCGGGATCACCCCTCCAAATCAGGGGCCTGAATTGAATCACTCCTCCAAAGTCCCTTCTGCCATAAGGTACTGTAACCCCAGGCGTCAGGGATCTCGATGCGCACATTTGTGCGGTGCTGGGGAGGAACATCACTTAGCCTGCCCAGTGAGTACGGCCACATTCTCTCTTTCCTCTTTCCGAAAGAATGCACATGGAACTGTTGATATGGCGTTTGAGTAGAGAGGCACGGGAACTCAAAAGGAAGGGGGAGTTTTAGTTCCTTACACTGTGACGTCACTTCCTGCCTGCCCGCTTTGGGGGAGTTTTAGTTCCTCACACTGTGACGTCACTTCCTGCCCGCCCCCTTTATAATGGTACCGTCCTCATTTGTCACTTTTCTCTCGCTAAAAGAAAAATGTTAATTTGGTTTTTCAGAATCCTGAGGTTATGAGCTACTTTGTTCTCTGCTTTAGACATTTTTGCATTATAAAAACAACAACCTAACCAATATTTAAAAAATTATGGTTCACCCATAAAATCAATGACCACAGAGCCATTAAAAAGATCCAGACACAGTGCACACGGCGGAGCGCTGGTGAAGCAGCAGGATATAGAAGCGAATGTAGAGAGGGCTCCTGTCACCAGAAGACCACTGCAAGAAGGAGATACGTGTTTGCTTCTAAACCAAGGTTGCTGGGAAGACACACAACACGCAGCAGCAGAAGGAGGGGACCTGGAGGATTTGGGGACAGAAGTGTTCACCATCTAGTCTTATGAAACATTTGCAATGTGTGTGTACAGTACTATATGTGCATATATGGTAAAGTCCTGTGAAGTCATTTACCCTCCCTGGCAAGGAAAAAGAGACAAGGCTACAATGACAATGCTATTAGAACAATCAATGTTACTCGATGAATGGATGAATGTTTTGGGGGAAGGGAGAAATCAGGTCAGGCAGGTAGAATAGGCTGGTGGTGAAAAGCCACTATGGGAAGTCCGAGAGCCTGCAGGGGGAACAGCGGGAGTGCTAGTCGCTACAATCAGTGGACATCTGTTGGCTTTCAGTAGCAGAAGCAAAGAAGGATGCAAACATTTCCGAAACTTGAAGGGCAGCCCCAACAAAGAATCATATCAATTTGTCCTTGGTTCCCAGGCTCCCACCCAGCATTCATGTAAGTGGAAAACTTCCCTAAGGGCTCCCTGAGCGAAGAACCTAACTCTATAAACAAGATTTTTTTTTGCATGTGATCTTAATCCGCTCTGAACAGATTAGCTCTGATCTCGTGTGCGTGTCTGCACCCTTGCATTTCCCACCCCCGGTGTATGTCCTGCAGAATGGGCTCGGAGTCACCTTGCTTCCCCTAAATTCAAGCCAATTCGTCGTAAATAGGTGCAAACATCTGACTATGTTATTTTATCTTTCAGTGTAGTCATGTCTGAACGTTTACATTTTAATATATATATTATTATAAACGACTTTCTTTTAATCTCTGTTATATTAAAGTCATGGCATAATATTGAGAATTGTTTTCAAGTTAGGTGTGTAGGTAGTAGTATTATTTACGGATTTCATTTTGAGATAAGAAGGCGACATCATGATGTTCTTTCCCGAGGGATCTGAGGTCAGATGCCTTTGGGGACCAGGCAGGCCTGTGTGAGGTGGCCTGTAAGTGACATGGCTGGGGTGGATGGCCTCCTCTCCCAAATAAATCCAAATTTACATCTGTTTAAAGACTGCTGGGCACAATGACCATGGCTACTGTCTTCTCCTTGCCCAAGGACTCATGTGGTCGGACCTCCGTTCTAGAAAAGTGAGTCATAGAGAACCAGGGGGTGACTAGTACAATTCCCACTTTGCTCATCTGTCCTAAAGAAGCAGTTTTTCTCCAAAGCACTAACCTTATCTAGCACACCTCGGCTTTTCATTCTCGTAAGACATATTATTTCATTATAACAAAATGGGGCTAAACTGTACCGTTAGCAATTGCATTTATGTGGTTGCTAGGTAACCAATTTGCCCCCTGGGTTTTAGAAGCAGCTGAGGGTGCTAAATATCGCATTATAAATCAGGGTGGCGAAGGGGGAGCTCAGACGTGCTTTAAGAAGCCGTGTCCTCCAGAAGGGCAGATTGTAACTGGTTATGGATGAGATTAAAAAATTAGGATCTAAATTAAAATTAAAAATTTGGGTACCCAAACAGGAAGGAATTTATTATACCCAAGTTTAAAAGGTGTGGGGGTAGAGAACAAAATACTGTCTCATTACTCCAATTTAACTTAAAGAAGACTGAGACCCAAATTACTTATCAGTAATGTTATTGACAGATGTAACTTTGACTTCCTGCTAGCTCCTTATGGATCAGGCACAGTACTGGGGCTCGACATTCACCCTATCATAAATGGCACTGGTCTATAAGGTACATATTGTCACTATTTTGTACATGAGAAAGACAAGGTGCAGAAGTCACCCGACATAAAAGTGGTCAGCTGACGGTCCTTTCTGGAAAGGGCTACTGGCTTAAGTGTATTTTAATTTCAGCAAAAGGAATTGGTCGGCACTATTTCTGCATATTTGTACAAGTGATCAGGCTAGTAAGTGCCGGTGGCTTTAAGTGGCCTGGATAATCATGTCCCCACGGTGCAATGACATCACACCAGTGGGAACTCTCTGGAGGGTGGATCACGGTTCTGTGCCCTTTTTTTATAACTCGTGTCTTAATAACCAGTGAGAAAGAGCTTGTACATGGCGCAGAGTTGAGAGAGGAAGTAGCGCATGTGGTCAGTAGGGGGCGCTCTGGGAGCCAGACCCTTCCGCTGGGTGAATAATAATAATGGTAGGTTAGTGTACAACTGGAATAAAAAGTTCAAAGTAACCTGGAGAGTGGGAGACAAAACAAAACAAAGCGATCTCTAACACCTGTATGTGCTATGAGGAAAAATATGAGAAGAAAAACACGACAGTGACATTTGCTTTCAGGGGTCTCTCCCTTTCCTTTTTTCTAGATCATTCCTCCAGTGGCCACTGGCATTCCAAATCTCCATATCAAGCCCTCAAGCTCTGGAATCAGACTGGGCTCACATTCTAGCTCTGCTACTTCCTGGCCGTGTGACCTGTAAAATGTACGTGACTTTTTGTGCCTCTGTCTTCTTTAATTCCAAAAATGAGAATACTCCTGGTGTATACAGTTCATGGAGTTGTTGCGAGGATTACATGGGTCGTTTGGGTAAAGAACTTAGTGTGACACCCGGGATAGAGGGTGTGCTTGGGAGGCCCCAGTAACTGCCCTCATCCTTAGTCACAGGAATGATACTAAGACTGGTTATGGGACCACGGCTTAAAATAATCTCCGCAGGCTTGAATGACTCTTAAGTGAAGGCTACAAGTCATTCTACCCAATGTGGACAATCTGTGGGCCAGATGGAGAGATGTTAGATCTATGGGACTCAATTCACAGTTGATTCACTTCGCTGTCTTAATGTTTGCCGATATGTAAGCCTCTGACTGCAGGGACCTATTAGCACAACCCTCAGTGCAGTCAGGAATCAAAGGATGGGGAACACGCGGGTGTTGAGGGGCTTTGTACATTTTAAAAAACAATGGGGAGGACCCAGGTTGCCAAAGAGCCTGAGTTTAGGAGGCTCTGTTCTTGTGCCACCACTCTCTGAATTTTCATCGTAACTGGGGTCCTGGCCCGGGGCCATCTGGTAACCCTCCCAGCCCGCAGGCTACCCCTGGAGCGCTGAGAAGCCGGCCTGACTTCCAGACTAACGTCCTGCTTCTGACTGCCAGAAAACTTGATCTCCAACATCTGTGTTCTTTGCGAGGAAATTTACAACGAGAAGAAAAAGGGCAGCCACACAGACATTCCTGGATCAGTGTCTTTCAAAGTCATTCCTTTTGTGGCCATCAGGAGTCTCAAGATGCTTGCTGAGATTTCTGAGATACCGATTAAATCTTTGCCATAGAAACCTTTCTGAATGCTCCAGGACTGAGGAGGTCCCTTCCTTTCTGATTTCTTTCAGGATCCTGAGGCCAGCTTTAGAAAGGGCCAATTGAGAAACAGTTGTACCAATTAGGCACCATACGATTATAAGAAATTAATAAGGTTCTGTGTTGCATCATACAGTGCTTTCTGACATTTGTTCATGGATGTCCTGTTTACGTCTGCTAGGTGCCAGGCGCTCGGCTGGGTACAGGGGATATAAAGGTGAGGACAATCGGGCAGAGTCGAGTCCCAGCCATCCTGGAGCCCAAGGTCTAGTGGAAGAGACTTGACATCAGTTCATGACACCCGAACAAAGGCTTTATTAGAAATTGATGGGCGCCTGGGTGGCTCAGTTGGTTGAGCAACTGCCTTCAGCTCAGGTCATGATCCCGGAGTCCTGGGATCGAGTCCCACATCAGGCTCCCAGCTCCGTGGGGAGTCCACTTCTCACTCTGACCTTCTCCCTTCTCATGCTCTCTCTCACTCTCTCTCTTTCCTAATAAATAAATAAAATCTTTGAAAAAAAAAAAGAAATTGAAAGTAGGGCTGGGAAGCGAAACAAGGGACTCTTGTCTAGACTGTTTCTAGAAGGTGTGTTTGAAATGCAAAAGGTGAGTAAGTAGCACAGGCGCTGCGTGAGGGTGTGAAGGCTAGAAGGGACAGCATTTGATTAACTATGGTCTTTTCAACACATAACTGATAGGCCCTTGGTTACAATGGATTATATAGAATGTTCCACTTATCTACTGTTGCATAGCAAATCGCCCTACAGCTTAGAGGCTCAAAACAGTCACATGTATTTGCTTATCTGCTCGGGTTTCTGTGGGTCAGGAATGCAGGAGGGATCCAGCTGGGCTGGGGAGTTCTGGGGCTCTGGCTTGGGGTCTCTCTTGGTTCGGTCGGAGGGCGGATGCGGCTGAGATGGTGGGGAGGCGCCGGGCTGGCAGGGCACCCCTCCTGCTCTCTTCACTAGCCCCAGGGTCCTCCCCTGCAGTTTCCGTGTGGGGGTGAGTCTGGGCTTCCTCCCAGCCCGGGGGCTCCAGGACTGCAGGGCTCCAGGAGAAAGACTCCCGGGGAATGAAGTGAAAGTGCATGACCCTCATCTGAAGACATTTCCTTGGCTTTCAGTTTGCACCAAGTTCCTGGTCCAAGGTGAAGGGACGAAGTCCCCACATCTCATTGAAGAAGACCATGTGAGGTGGTAGATAGTGTGGTCATCTTTGGAAAAGGCCACTCGATATCCAGGAGAAGCCCAGTGGACATACTGTGGACTGGAATTTTCCTTAAGGAACTACCGCAGTACACAGACTTCCATGAACTAACTTCACTTTGTATTTATTCTCCACCTCATCATTATCCAGATAACATATTTCAAAACACTTGACAGTTTACAAAGTGTTATTAATTGATCATCATAATAAGCCTGCTAATTATTAAGACAAAATATTATCGCCCACACTGTTTAGACAAGCAAACTAAGACCCAACGTCTCCGAGCCAAAAAGAGAGCACACTCAGGATTCTGAAACCCAAATTAAGTGTTCTTTCTACAGAAACACGCCATTCTACTAAAACCTGCCCAGGCGATGAAAAATCACAGTGTACAGTCTGATGGTCTTTGTATGCTTTCTCGGACACAAAGTATTCGAACAGTCTACAGCTTTGAATGTTAGCTGCTTCATTTATATGGGACTATGAAAAGCCATTGTTTTAAATAGCATCCATTATAGACTGGACACAAAGACTATTTCCATATTGCTTCTAACATTTTTGGTCCTATCTTCTACAAATAATTAAGCGTTAGCAACTTAAAAATTAATTTTAGTGGTATAGCTATGCATCTAGCTTAATGGAGACCATAAATCAATTCTGTGAGATAAAATCTATTTTAAGAACTCTACAGAAAAGGTGCTATTTCAAAGAGGCATTGTATTATTTCTCGCCCTTCAGAGCAGCCGCACAGCCCTCCTCGTCCAACCTCCTAGCAACTTCCAGCGTCCATTGTGAATGTGTTAGAAAGGCAAAAACGTACATTCTCATGACTCATTCCAGGCGTGCTCTGATGGGGTGAATGGGGGCTCCCTGAAGGCCACGTCCGGGTCCCAAACCCCAGAGCCCGTGCATGTGACCTTGTGTGTGAGATGACTCTTTGTGGATGTAATCAAGTTAAGGATCTCAAGTGGATACCATCCCGAATTATCCAGATAGGCCCTAAACCCAATGACAACTGTCTTTATGAGAAAGGAGCAAAGGGATATTCGAGACGAGTCCATGTGGAGGTGGCGGCACAGGTGGAGGTAGCGTGGTCACCCCCAAGAGGCTCCTTGGAACCACTGGAGGCCAGAAGGAGAGAAGTTTCTCCCCTAGAGCCTTTGAAGGCAGCAGGGCCCTACCAAAACCTTGATTTTGGACTTCCGGTCTTCAGCAGGGTGAGAAAACACATTCCTGTGGCTTTAAGCCACCAGCTTTGTGGTATTTGTTCCGGCAGCCCTAAAAAATCAGCATCTACCGAGTAAGACGCAGGGTAGCGGGCCCAGCGCTGGGTAGCTTAAAGCCTGGTGATTGTCATGCATGCGCGGGGCTCCGGGCCACTGAGTCATTACACTAAGGGCTCGGTTGATGGCCGGCTGAAGACCTGGACCTTTTCCCTCCAGGACAGCAGAGGTCCTCCTTGGACTTACACTGAGACCAGGTGTGGACCTTGAACATCTGGAGCAAAACCTGAGTCCCAGCGGGCGAGCGAATTGCTTTAAGTCGGTCCTCTAACACGTCTCCTCTCCAGGGCTTCCTCATTTACAAGAGATGTGTCTTTGGCTCGGGACAGGGACAAGGCCACGTGTCCGGCACCGCAGTTCTAAGCGGGTCTAAGACCTCATTCTTCCCACGGGGAGTCCTGCCCCCTCATCGGACAAAACGGACAAGTAGATGCAAAGATAAACAATTCCATCTCTAGCTTCACATGGGCATGATGTCTCTGAAACATCTCTCATAACTTATCAAATACGCAACTCTTCAAGCTACGCGTGTATCTCTAACTGAATTCCTCCTAAGCGCCGGGGTGGTGGTAAATCAACAGGAGCAGGCTCTCATCGCTAAGATACAGGACAAGGTTGGCCAATGAATAATGCATCCGCCTTCCCTCCCAGGCTCGGGCTCCTTACAGATCACTTTGCATATCAAGAACGAGACTTTCTAAAAGTCACATCAGAGCAGAAGAATATTCACCTGTGGATACGCTTGCTAGTATTTTTTTTTTTTCTCCTTCAAATTAGAACACTAGAGGGTACCTTGAGAGAAAGTGAAACATGTCGCAGACGGAGCGAGAACATACGCCGGCTAATGAGAAATGCCCCCTGCTTTTGACTGAGTTGTTGTTTCTTGACGGGTTTGAATTCAGCATAAACTTTTTAGTCATAGGGACAAACATACCACTGCGACCTTCAGAGTCCTTTGGGGACGCACAACCGCGAGGAATGAAAGGCCTGTCCCGGGAAGAAGGAGGGTTGTCCTTGACCATGGAGGGACGCGCTCGGGGAGGAGACCTGGAAATCAGGGACGAAGGGCAGGCACGAGGCTGACTCAACAGCGTGGCATCAAGGCTCAAGGCTTCGGGGCCACGTCTGCTGGGACCCCAAGCCCTGCAACGCCACTCAGCAGCTACGTGACCCTTGGCAACTGACCGATCCCACAGAGCTTCAGCTTTCCCCCCTCTAAAGTGGGTTCGTCGCAGGAGCTACCTGCCAAAGCTCATTATGAGGATTAAAAAGGTAAAACTTACAAAGTGTGAATACCACGCCTGGTGATGTGTTTATTTCTTCTCTTGTGCTTTCCACCGCCTCCCCTCATTATCGTCATCCCTGTTGTCGACGTCGTTCCCAAGGTCAACTCCCGCCCTCTTAGGCCCAGAGTTTAAGTCTGATTCTCTGTCTTCAATCACTCCGTGGCCTTAGAGAAGCCCTTAGCCACATGTTCTCCCCTGAACATGGCCAACCTCTTACCCTGCTGGGAGGAGAGGATTCGAGAGAATTTATGTAAAGCTCCCAAGACAGGGCTTAACCTTCACAGACATTAAATCAAGGGCACTGCTATGATTAAAAATAAAATCATTACCACCCAAAATAGGGGAGAAGAGGTTTAAAGGTGGCATGGATCAGCAAAATGACACAGGAAGGGGGACTGACGCTCACTTCCCCGTCTCTTAGAAATGACAGGAGGGAACTGGTGGCTATCTGGCAGGTGAAGACGTTAATGCACTAAATAAATAAGTGTATTATTTACTTGATGACTGATTATTGAACTGCACGTCGCAGGCACTGTGCTCAGTGACTTATCCTTCTCTCAATCATCCTACAAGGTAGGGAACACTCACCCTCATTTCACAGATCAGAAGACATGTCTAAAACGGTGAAACAAATTCACCTTTGTAAGTTATCAGTTCATGGATTGGCCTTATTAATGATTAGTTTCCCATGCGGAAACTACTTCGAATTCAGTTTCCAGCTAGCTTCAGCTTCCAATCACCGCGTGATACCTACCCCATGACCGCCACCCCTTGGAGCCAGCTCTCACTACCGATCCGGTCTTCACTCTACCACCTCTGAGTTCGTGAGCTGGAGGAGCACGCTAAGGACCTTGCCCTCCCCCTCGGCGTGGGAGGGCTGGGCAGAGGGTCTTCCAGAAGACTAGACGGACGTACCTCACACCCTAAACCTCCAGGGGGTCAAACCTTGGAGAGCTGTTGGGGCTGGCAGGAAAAGCCACTTTGAAAGGAGGCAGCTTCTCGACATGAAAATTTCCCTGTATCGCTGATGGAGGGGACGGTGGTCACTGGCAACAGTACCCCCATGGAGAACTGGGGTCTCTGGCTGATCGCTGGGACTCATGAGCCCTAGGTGTTCCCTGGCTGTTCTCTTTCTCTCGCAGCGCGCATCCAACTCATCAGCAAATCTGTCGGCTCTCCCTTCCAAATCCAAATGCAGGCAGAATCTGACCACCACTCACTACCGCCACGTCCCCCCGCAGCCCTGCTCACGTCAGCTGTACGGCGAGACAGCCTCTGCACTTCTTGTTATGCACGCCTGCACTTTAGTGTCTTTTCCAGGCACCAGCCAGGGGAGTCCCATAAAATGAAAGCCTGAGCGAGTTACTCGTCTGCTCAAAATCCTCGATGGCTCAGCTTTCCACGAGAGTAAAAGTTGGGCTTCTCACGATGCCTGTGTGGATGTGTGTGATCTGCTCCCTCTGCTTCTTCCAAGCTCACCTCCTGCTTCTCTCCCCTCTCACTTTACTCCGTCCGCATTGCCTTAGAGACCCTCCGAGATGCCAGGTGTTCCCCTGCCCCAGGACCTTTGCACATGCTAGTTCTGTTCTGGAGTGCTCTTCCTCCTGTTACGGATGGCACTCATTCTCTCACTCTTTCAGGCTGTGCTCAAGTGTTAATTCCCCACACAAGCCTTTCCTGCCCAGTCTGTTGAAAACCGCATACTCCCACTCTTACCCCAGGTGGCACACCCCTTTGCATGGCCTAAAATATTCTCTACATTCTCCGCCACCTTGTTTATTGTGTTTCCTTCCACTAGAGGGAGACATATGCCCCGTGAGGTCAGAAGCCTGGCATTAGGCATTCACTGAATGGAGAACTGCACAAGCTTAGCCTGGGTCCCCGATACCAGTAGACCCGCCGGCACATACATACTTGTGCCTACACCACACGAAACTCTGAGCTGGGCGGTAGGGGCTCTGTAGCCACCCTAGTTCCTGGCAGATACGGTGTCCCAGGAACCATGACCCTTGTTTCCGAGTCACTGGGCTCCGGCAGCAGATTGTAGCAGAAAGTCTGGGCTGGTTCTCATGCCCATCACCGGGAATGGAGTCGCCTGGGCTCACTTTGACCTGCCATTCACCATCCTGAATTAGCGTGTGTTCTGGGAAAGAGTTCCCACAGCCCCTCCCAAAGGCACGGCTACTCCCAGGCGCACGCTTCCTTTCCCGGACCCCGAGAGCCGGGACCCGGCCCAACGCCCCTGCTCGCGCAGAGTGGTGGTTCCACGGGCACCTCCTCTCTTCACTGCCGGCTCCCCAGCCTGGGACACGGTCTCAGGGAATGTATCCTTGGTGTATCCCTGGGGACAGGTGTATCCCTGGGGACAGGCTGTCGGGCCATCTGTGACATGTTGGTTTTGCTTTAAATGGTGCACTTCCTTTTTTCTAGCAGATTATGTTCTCTAACTCCGGAGAGGCCAGTCGGGGTTCCCAGCACCCATCACCCTCCATCCAGGCCGCCCAGGCCCCCTCCACCTGTTCACCTTCCCTCCTCCAGCCCCTCCTGTCCCGGATTCCCTCTGTCCTTCTCTGAGCTTTCTCCCACCTCCACCGAGCTCGTCCTTTGTCCATTTCCTACATCATTTAAGGATGGCACCAAGCGCTGTCCGTGTGATTACAGAGGCTTCCAGTGCTGTTGGCCTTCCACATGTGCTGCTTCTTTGAACTAGACTTTTGTCTTTGTGTCTTTCTGTTTAATATCACAATTTAGGGGGCACCTGGGTGGCTCAGTCGGTTAGGTGTCTGCCTTTAGCTCAAGTCGTGATCCCCGGTCCTGGGACTGAGCCCCACATCAGGCTCCCTGCTCAGCGGGGAGTCTGTCAAATAAATAAATAAAATCTTTAAAAAAAAAAGTATCTCAATTTAGGGACTGGAATGGGGACACTGTGGTCCCCTTTGGGGCTCTGAAGGCGTTCAGTGAAAACTGTCAAGGAATCCCAGGATGCATAAAGAAGGAAGGAAGGGTGACCCTTGCTCTGTGATATCCCTGCTGTGAGTGCTCTTCCAGGAACAGCTTCAGAAATCCAGCAGGGGGGCCATTACCTAGATAATGGAGGTTCTAGAATCTTAGCACTCCGCTCTCTAAAACCCGTGAAATAGCATTCTGATTCTCAGCTCATTGCTTTGAAGCTCTTACTCACTCCCAGTTATTTTATGGACACTCTTAAATAATATATAATGTAAGTTGTAAGTAATAACTAAGACTTGTTTAAGACGTATTACTAATTAAGTACCGTGCTAAGGGTCCTCTGCGATCCGAGCTGTTTGACTTCCTCCATGCACCCATCCTGTAGATGGGGCAACTGAGGCTTGCAGAGGGCCAAGCAGCTCGCGGGCAGTGGAGTCCGGGTGCCAACGCAGGCCGCTGAAGTCATTCGAGGAAGACAACAGGAGGTTTTGCTTGGGACCCTCGTTCTAGAAGGGCACGGGAGGTAGTTTTTGGTTCTTAACAGTAGTTGGAGGTATTATCGGCGTGTGGTAGGAGGACGTGATGCACACCTCTTGTGGAGCACGGGGGGTCTTGCATCATGTAAAGTTGCCCCACATAAAATTTTCATGACCCTGATGGACATTCTTTTGGTGGGAAGAAAAGAGCTCTCAACTACGCATTCTGGAACTTCACTCGATTTTATAGTTAAACCCCAAGTACGTTTGCACAACTCAATCTATTTGCATTTCGTCGGAGGAGAGCTTGTTGCTTGTTTGGCTCCGCACCTGCCAGTTCTGGAAAAATCACTTAGCTGCTGTTATCACCGAGTGTCATTTGAGTGACCAACGCCAAGCAAGTGCTGATCTGCGTTTGTAGCTGATGCGTTTCTTGCGGCGATCCGGTGTAAGGACATCACCTTGAACCATGACCTTCCGTCTTCCAGTGGCACATACTAACCTAGACACTCTAGAGTACATTATCTTCTTTATATTATTCTTGGGACTTGTGCATTTTTTTTTTTTTTTTACATGTGGGTAGGTAGGTTAAAATTTTGTGACAGTCACAGGAGGGATCAGCAGAGTGTCCCAGAAGGTGTTTACAAGCCCCCCCGGGGCCCCGGGCAGCAGGCGGGGAGGGGGGGCTGGAGGCAGCAGAGGCCAGTCTGGCCCGGGTGGGTCTGTACCCAGATGCCCAGCCCTACTCGCAGATTCTGTTGTGTGCCTGGAATCAGCGATGAAGTCTTTTGAAAGCTAAGAAGAGGGAGCCCAAGTGCAAACTTTGGTCTGCTAGGCTCAAGGTCACTGCTCAGCCTGCTCTCAGGCATGCCTGGTCCCTGGCTTTGTTGCCTTATGCGAAAGTGATTGGATACTGGGAGGCTGGCCAGTATGCTCCCTGAGAACAGAGGACGAGCCGGAGAGGGGCCCTTGGGGCTAAGTTTGCTGAAGGGCCTCCAGAGAGCACGGGCCATGCCCTCTCTCCGGACTCTGGCATCTTTGCTGACCGCAGGAGGGCTGTGAGGCTGGCATCGTGACAGGGACCCTCTCCAGGGCTGGGCCCCATCCTGCTTTGCTTGGTTCTGGTCCCGTTTCAGACTGAAGGTTTGTGTCCCCCACAAAATCCACAGGTCGAAACCTTAACTCCCAGAGTGATGGCATTTGGGGGTGGGGCCTCTGGGAGGTGAGTGGGTTTCGATGAGGACAGGAGGGTGGGGGCCCTGCAATGGGATTAGCGCCCTTGCAAGTACTGGACACTAGAGCTCTCTCCCCTCCATGAGGACACAGGGAGAATGTGGTCTGCTGCAAGCCAGTGTCACCGGGCATTGCACATGCCGGCACCTTCACCTTGGACTTGGAGCCTCCGGAACTGTCGGTAAATGTCAATGTTAGAGCAGCCCGAGCCGACTAAGACAGGAGCCGTGCGGCTTTGAGAGAACGAAGAAACCCTGCTGGAAGCCAACGGCGGGGACGAGTTTACCAAGTGCGGAGGTCCTCAGATCGTGGGCCCTGGGGTTGTGGAAGGAGGCGCACAGCTGGCCGCCAGCCAGTGCCCCTTGGGAACCACCCCGGAGAACCAAGAGCAAACTCGGCCTCTGGGACCTTGTGTCCTGATCCTGAAGGGTGAGCCCGCAGTGTGAGCTTCTGGAGAGGGGAGGCGCTCTGAGCTGGATCGAACCCTCCACGAAGAAGCAGGCGCAGAGGCTGAGTCCCCTACGTGCACCTGCCTACTTGCCTAGACAGCCTCGACCCCTGAGGGTGCGCGGTAAGGGGTCGACAGCAGCGACCTCGGGGCGGCCTGACCACGGTGATTTTACGTTCTCAGGTTTGGGGTCTGACTCCTCCAAATATCCACCACGCGCCTGTAACACTTTTGTAATAGTATTTTCCTTTAATTCAAATAAAAAGCAACCCGGATGACTCTGAGGCATGCTGTCAGAGTCAGGCCCCTGAGCACGGTTTTCCTAACATCCCGGAGCAGGAGAACCTTCCGGAAGAGCTGCTCTCTGGGCGTGGCTGTTAGGAGGGGAGGGTGGGATCAGTAAGACTTCCAGCCAGGGGTCCTATGAAGTGACGGCCGGCCAGCCGTTCCTATTGGTGGGAATGACAATTCCCAAATACTTCTCAAAATCACACATTAGCTTTGGGCAAATGAAGAATCTCTGTGGACGTTCTCATGGAAAAACAAACCATATTTATCATGGAAGTGAGACACAAGGTCAACAGCCCTGGGCCTTGGCCGGGCCGCCCCCCCCCGCCCCCCCGCCCCCCCCCCACCCGGTTGGTGTGTAGGTCTACAATCTGTGGACTTTGTTCTCAGCTTCAAACCCAGCATCTGAGGATTTTCTGGAGTGTTCCATGTTTCTTGTAACTCTACTCAGTCACACATAGCCTGTTACTGGGAGCCGGAGCTCAGAAGGAGTGGATTTTGCTGGGAAACTTCCAAGCATAGCTAAGGCCTTAAAAAGGGTCCCAGCTGCAAGCCCCAGAGAGAGGCTCCTTCTAGCAAAGTTGACTTTCTTATCCCAGGATAAGGATAAACAAACGGCCACGCTTGGATCCTTAGTCAAAGCATCAGAGAGAGACTGCAGACTTTGAGGCCGTTGTACCTCTCCACTGGTGTCTGCTCCCGATTTCAGCATGGTGGCGGGAGGGGGCCCCCCCAACAAACAGTTCTCAGACACGACCAGGGTATCTGAGAATTCACCTCAGTTCTGACACCGTCTACCCAGGGAGAGCAGCACAGTTCCCTGGAGGAGGGCTCAGTCCTGCAAGGCTGCACCCAACACCCCACTTCAGACGCCAAGTCCAAGTCCGTCCGTGCCCGTGTGCCCACGACCTCCTCCTTGGGTTTGATTAATTCATTAGAGCAGCTCACGGAACTCAGGGGAACGTTTACTTGCTAGATGACTGGTTTAGTGTTAAAAAGGCTGTAACTTCTACCGGGAACCGCCAAAGGGAAGAGATACATGGGGCTCGGTATGGGGAACTCCACGCCTTCCCTGTCTTCTCTGAGTGCACCATTCTCCCCAAAACTGCCATGTGCTCACCAACCCAGGAGCTCTCGAACCACCCCCCTCCCTGCCCTCTTGGTTGTTTAGGGAGGCCTGGTTACCTAGGCACAATTGATTACATCACTGGCCACCGGCAAACAAAGTCAATCTCCAGCCCCTCTCTCGTCCTCATGGTTTGCTTCAGGGGCAACAAGCACCCCTCCTTTCCAAAAGCCACCTCATTAATATTACCAAAGACAGCTTTATCCCTCCCAGTACTCAGGGAAATAACCTTGGAGGAAGACCAAATATATATGAGCAATTTATTTTGGTCATCTGAATGACCAAATATATATTTTTCTCATTAATCACGATATTGTAGCGTCCTGTCTGAATCCAGACACGTGAGGCAAGGGTTCAGGTAGGTTTAGGGATCAAGTCATCTTTCTTGGCCAAAGGATTCTGGATGCCTTAGTTCTCAAGCTCAGACCCGTCTGGGGAAATACACACACAATGCAGATCGCCAGGCCCCAGTCCCTGAAGACTAATTCCCGCTAGGCCAGTGGAGTCCTGGAAGAGGTATTAAAAAGAAATCACTCAGGATAGAGCAGCAAGCTAAGTGGCACGGTGGGGAAAGGTCCAGATAAGTCCAAAAGATGGGCCCTTGTGTAAAGAGGCCAATCCCTTAGCATCCGTCTGTGTGGTCCTGGAATGGGATCTCACTTTTGACAGAACCATTAACTGTAGAGGACATTTTTGGGTCAACTGGGGAAAATGAATATAGTTTTTTCCTAATAGAAAAATGGAGTTTCTGGGCGCCTGGGTGGCTCAGTTGGTTAGGCGACTGCCTTCGGCTCAGGTCATGATCCCGGGGTTCCGGGATCGAGTCCCATATCGGACTCCCGGCTCTGCGGGAAGTCTGCTTCTCCCTCTGACCTTCTCCCCTCTCATTCTCAGTCTCTCTCTCTCTAATAAATAAATAAATAAATCTTTAAAAAGAAAAAAAAGAAAAATGGATACCGTTAACTGAGAAAAGCAGGTTTAAAAATAACATGTATGATACAATCTCGTTTTGGTCAAAACACATATATGTATTTGCCTAGAAAAAGAAGTCACACACTACGGTGTTACGGTTTTTAGTCTCTGGATGGGGTGACCATAGCGTTCTTATGTTCTTAGCTTTGCTTCTCTGACTTTTCTAAATTTCTGCAATGCTTATCTGATGTTTTATAACAATAAAACGTTTTCTTAAATTAAAAAAAAAAAAATGCTGCCCGGATGATTCTGGCGCATATCCACATCTGAGAGCCGGCTTGTCGAGAACTTCCTTAACTTATCTCCTCGCCAGAGCCATGGGGGGAAAGGCGGGTCCCTGTTGAGAGTGCGGGTTCCCTGCCCGGCAGGGTCTGACTGGTGCTGGGGTGCAGCCTGGGAGGCCGACAGCAAGACTGAGAGGATGGGGAGAAGCCTGGGGAGAAGTGTGGGTTCACCGCACAAACTCCCCCAGTGCGGTCAGAAACGGCTGTGTGACGGAGGCCATCCGGGACAGGGGACCCACGTGCCACGGTGACCACACAGGGGGAGAGAACAGGCAGCAGTGGCAGAATCGAATGGGGCATGGTGGGGACTGCGGCTGCCCTAATCCAAGCTCAGCTCCGGCCCAGCGACGTCCCCCGCTGACACTTCCCGGCATCATCACATCTCTCCCCTTTTTTCCAAAGAAGCCAGAAATGTGATTCTGAAAGGAAATCTATTTCAAAACACGGCAGAGACCGAGCCGAATGCATCCGCCAGCTAGCTCCAGCTGATGTCATTCAGAGCGGCCGTCAAAGGCCCCCAGACCTGACCACTCGACGCCAGGGAGTCAGCACCAGATGAAGGTGGACCAATAATTATTCTTGTGGATCTTAAAGGCAAAAACCTAAACACAGCAGAAGTTCCAGAATATTCAACTCCTCTGTGTTAAAATGAGCGCAGTGGAAATGAACTCCAGCTAGCACTTTGCCATGGCCGTGTAAACACTGTCCCAAGGGCAAATAAGGGGGCTGGAGAGCTTAAATGTGTGTGGGGGGCCGTTAGAGGGGCCACTGGGCACCCTAAGGTGGGCGTATTAAATGGCTTCTCTCACTGGCCCCCGCTGTCCACTCAGCCATTCTTAACCACACCTTAAACTCGCCATGAGCTCAAGTTCTTGAGATTTGCAAGAGAAACGTATCAGAGCACCACAAGAAAGCTAATTCCGCAGCTCTTAATGAATCCCATTTACATTTTTCAGCTCTTTGATTTCTGAGCACTATTTAAAGGGAGGTTTGTTCAGTTCATTTGCTTTGGATTTTAACTGTCCGGGGTGACAATCCTCAGCAGTATAATTTCCCTCCTGTGCCCAAATAAAAAAAATGCACCCAAGAGCTAATATCCATTTTGAGCTCCACTGAGGCCCAATACCTTCTAGAGTCACTGGGACTTGGAAAATAGTAAACAACCAGAAGTGAGCTGAGACCTGCCGCAGGCATTTGGTTCTCAGCTGAGAATAAGAACCCTCCAGCCCATGTCGCACGGTTTCTTCCTGCAGAAGACATAACCCTAAACCGAGGAATTGCAGAGTTAAAGGAACTGACTGCAGAATTTTTCAGTGAGCAAAGGAATGGATGCCATGCCTCCTCTCCCTCCTACATGAACTATTTGGGTAAGTTCTTGGGGCAAACATTGTAGGTTGTTTGACCTACAATGCAGGTGCTACGTCCATTTATGGCCATTGTTCTTCCTTTCCTGCCTCTATGAGAGAGTCTAAGGAAGCAAGCACTTAATTTTCCCATCCTCTCCAATCCCGTAGGGGTGGGTATATGACATAGCTCTGGTCAATGAGACATGGGGAGAAGTTTATTCTAATAGTGGCTTAAGGATAATGTTTCAGGGAATCTTGGGCTCTCCAGATGTAATAAAAAGGTGAGAGAGACACCTCCTTTTCCCACCCCCTCTACTTTGGATGCAGATGTGAGGGCTGGAGCTGAAGCAGCCATCTTATAGTCCAGAGGGAAAGAATGAAAAGAATCACATTGAGGCCAGCCCTGACATCACTGTGAGGCTCAACAGCAGCCCCTAACTAACTCCCAAATTGTTTCAGCCACAGTGGTCCCATTTCCTATTATGTATAGCCAATAATCCTAAAATGTGTAATTCCTCAATAAATCAGATAAAGATGCAAAATATTGCCACAGAAGTAGCCACAGGAAGCAAGGATGCCATATTTCACTGCAGCTTAAATTGGCTTCTAGAGTCCAAAGCCCTGGAGGGTTTTTCTGGTAACACTACCAAAGTAGGGTAGGCGGAGCTTAGAATCCCACCTATTGCCACCCAACCCTTCTTTTATACATGAGCTTTAGCAGCAAATGAGAAGAACTTGTGCAAGAAACATAGTTCAGAGAGTTTAGGAGAGCCCCAGCTTGAGCCATGAGAAGAAAGCAAGGTTAATGTCCAGGTGTCTCTAAAGAATATCTCTGCCTCTAACACTCCACCTTCGGTCAGAACCTCGATCAGAATCTTAATGTCTGTGGCCAGTAGCCCAGGGCTAGTTACCTGGATGCTGAGTTCTGCTGCTAGATTTGGTCAAGAGACCACACCCACACATTCTTTCTCCACACCGAGAAAGGCTGATTAATTCCTGCCACGGAAAAGGATCCCATGGGATTCTGAATCGAGCATCACATCAAATAGTAGCACCTATTTACTGAACATGTACGTGCTTCCACGTTCAGATGAGGACTGAGAGGATCAGGAATCTAAAGCCACTGTCCTAGCACCCGCAGCTAGAAACTGATCGGGCACCGAAGCTCACACTCTATCCTATGATCGCCTGCATGCTTGTTACTACCCGATGGAGCCTCGGGTGGGTCCCCATTTGGAAAGAAGTCAGTCCTCCCCTCTTCACAGTCCAAACAGAGGCTACATGCTGGGAAGGTGTTCACCAAATAGTCCGCATGCTTCCCTCAACCTCAGCCTCCCCTGCAGTTAGCGTGGGGCCACGTGACTAGTCCTGGCCGTCGGGCCGAGGACAGAAACAGGTTTCTCCACTGGGCCAAAGGGAGGTAAGAGCCAAATGTCATTGCCCCCGTCTTCCTCTGATGTAAGTGACCCAGGAGACCACATGTTCTAGATAGAGTTACTACGAGATGGAGGAGGGTAGCCCTATTTGGATCCCAAATTTCTTCATATTATGAGGACACTGAGATTGGGGGATTTGTTTATTATTGTAGCACAGCTGAGCTTCTGCTGACTGATAAAATGGGCCTCTGAAATGTGATCAGGCCACCTTGCTTGTAGTCATTTTGCAAAGGAGGGAATTGTAATGGGGAAGCCATTACAATAGGGGAGGCTCATTTATCACGGGGGGTATTTTGTATCCAAATCATGGGATGCCTTATATGCCTTATTTGCCTAATGAGGCAGACAGTTTCTTAGAATTAACATGAAGATGTTACTTGCATTACAAAATTTGGCACTACTTAATGGAAATGATGATATTCCCTAATTTCAGCTAATACTTCCAGCTGCTGCCTCTTAAGAATTTTGTACTTTGGTCCTATATTTTTATAGGGTGAAATGTTTGCAAAATATATTTATAAGCATCTGCATGCTAACGGATGCAATTTCATGACCCATTACACTTTCCATGCAAATGTACACGGTAGGGCTGCCTGAGCAGGGAGTTGGCTGAGCTTTGCCAACTGCGCGGTTTTGAGAGTGGACTAGAAGAGTCTATTTGAAGTGCATATACGAATTGGTGATTCAGATACTTATTGAGCATTTACTATGTGCCAGGCCCTTTTCTAGAGGTTGGAGAACAATGGTAAATAAGACGGAGTTCCTGCCTCATGATATTTGCATCTAATAGATGGCGGTGAACTTTGGAAATGACAGATGATTTCATCTGAAGGTATTCAGAGAATCTAAAAGCCAAGTGTGTGTCTGGAGAGAGAGAGAGAAATGAGAGATTCCAACCGTCAGTTTCATCCAAACTGAGACATCTAAGTCTTTTCACCATCTGGCCCTGCTCACCTGTCCAGCCTTCTCTCTCCTGCTCTCCTCTCTCTACTTCTGCTCCTGCTCCGTTGAACAACGTTCCTGTCTCAGAAAGCGCCAAGCTTCCTTCCCTCACGTGCCCTCGTGCCCTCGTCTGAGCTGTTCCCTCTGCCTAGAACATATATTTACTTCTCCTTGCTTCCTGGTGTTCAGCTTGCTAATGCTAAAGAGGCATTAACAAGCTTCCTGCAGGAAGCCTCCCTGGAATGCTCCTGATTTGGTTTAAGCCTCCTAGGGACCCCATATGGCTGTCTATGCATTTACCTGATTACCCTACACCCTTTCCTCACTGGCTAGAGGAGTTAATGGAGACCTGATGGGTCTGTGGGACAAAGCGAGGGTGCGGGGAGGGGGGTGAAGCAGACGTAGAAGATGGAGAAGATGACTGGCATGGCTGGGAGATTGGTCACATTGAGAGACTTGATTGAGCCAGTTAGTAACTATATTGAGGATAAGGTCGGGTTTCTCACTATTGCAGAAAGGTATGTACAAGCATGGACAGCTGGGACAGCCGGAAAAAACCCTGAGATGCTGCATTGGAATTGCAGATATTAGCCTGAACTTGTGTTCTAAAATGTGGTATATGCATTAAAGCACAGGAATAGAACGGCTAGAGATGCATGTATATATAATCATACACCATGCGTGGATGTGCATATATACACGTGTGTATGTAACTGTGTGCGTATCCTCGCTCTGTCCGCTGAGGGCTTAGAAGCAATGACATCTGAGCCGTGATAATGAGCTCACCACCCAGGCCTTGATTTCTCAATACTAAAAGAACCAATCCAGGTTCAATCCAGGGTCGGTGCAGGGAAAGTACAATATAATCCTAGAATAACTTATTTCACAAGAAAGTAAGAAAATGATAAAAAAAAAAAAAAAAAGATGAGCGATCGAAAACCCCACTGCATCTGCCTCCCCGAACCACGAACGGCCCCGAGGGGGGAAGCCGTGTGGAGGGGGAAGACCCTGGTCATACGATCTCTGTATGTCTTTAGTGTGAGAAAAACAACCTTCTCAGGTGACTGCAGATGGCCTTCTGCTGCAGGCCTCTGAGCTTAACCCTAAGTGATATAGGTAGATGGGAGGGTTTCAGCTCTGTCTCATGTCACATCTTCAAAAAAAAAAATAAATCTGGGTGCAAAAAATAGAAAGAATGGACCGATGGTCAGTAATCAGCGAGGGCTAACCGCCTTCTCCAGTTCTGTATTTTGAGAATCTTCAGAAAGCACAGAAAAGTACAAAAAAACAATACCATAAAAACCTGTCTGCCCACCAAATGGGACCGCCAACTGTTAGCATTTCGTCCTATTTGCTTTGCCTTTATTTTATTCAAAGAAATAAAACATTACAGATCAAGCTTTCATCCTTTTATCTATCATTTCCTGTTCTATAGCCACCAGCCTTGTCAGAACCACTAGCCACTGTATCGGAGCCCGAAACCTGCTGGTCCAGCCCATCTTAGGTCACCTTGGGCATCTATTTGCCTCCACGAGTAATGTTATAAATATGTTTTTATTAAATTTGTATACATTGTATCATACGGAATATGTACGGAAGTTGGCTTTATTTCTGAGCCCCATCTCTTCATTGCCTAAAATGATACAAACACAAACTATTTAGTTCACTGTTTTCTTTTTTTTTGGCTCGCTCCTTTGAACCGCATTGTAACATTTAATTCTTTTAATTTTACTTAGCCATCCCCCTTTTGATGTATAGTTAGGAAACTTCCAACGTATTGTCTTGCCTTTATTTATTTACTTACTTTTGCAAGTTAAGGTTATGCCTTCTGTTTATTTCAACAGTCTATAGACTCATTATTTTCAGAGAGAAATGTAAGAGAACTCAAGAGGTGCTTATATTTTCACATTCTCTATGCAACACAGACAAATTTTAATATGTTGTTACAGCAGAACTTACACCCACAATGTGGGATGTGAGGCTGATTCATCAACCATATAATGATTCGAAGATCTAGGGAAAAAAAGTAGAGCATGGCTTATTAACCAGAAAACACACCTCTTTTTTTTTTTTTAAGTTATTTTTGCATGACATTCTACTCCCACATGCAATGAAAATTATTTTTTCCCAGCCTGGTTGAGGTACGATCAACAAACAACAATTGTGTCAACTTAAGGTAGAGAACTGGATGCTGTGTGTGTGCGCACCGTGAAATCACCACCACAAGCAAGCTGATCGGCAGGCAACAGGGTCTCATCCCAAGTCTCTCACACACAAGTGTGTTCCTTTCTTTCTTGAAGCCTGTTGCTACGAGATTGATAGAGCAGGAGAATGAGAGATGCAGTGTAATTATTCCAGGAAGGCATCTGAAAACATCTCTCACGACCACATGATGGATACAATGGGAAAAGTGTGGGCTGGGGGACCATACCTTTAGGTAAAGTTGTAACCGTATGGTCAACGTCATGAAAACAGTGTTAATTACTTTCTAGCTAAGGGTCTCTTATGTTGTGACCGAGATCTAGAACTTCATTCTACCTGATAGCCTCATCATCCCCCTACCCATCTTTCCACCCAGCCTGTGTTTTTCAGCGACGTTGCACCAGGAACCATGGGGGACAGTGGACTTTGAAGATTCAACAGCACATGGAATAGTTCTTGACACATGGTTGGTATCTAACTAATATTTGTTAGTCGACAGATGTGGTCAGTAGCCTCCTAAACCATAAATAGCTGCTATGACTTTGATGAAGATTCAGAATACATGCTTTTGAGATTTTTATGATTTTTTTTTTAAAAAGGAGCTAGTAATACTTGGCAGTAAGCCAGATGAAAGAGATAAGACATCAAGTTCTTTCCATTGCATGAAGCTAATTAAATAAAGCTTATGGGTAAATGGGACATCAGGAATAAGCATATGTGTATACACAAATATATACATAAACATATGTATGTACTAATTCTAAGTGGAGAGGTCCATCTTTGCTCTAATCATATAAAATATACACTCAAGATTCTGGTTGAGAAAAAGTTCAGCACGAGTCAATGAATGGTATGAACTTAGAAGACTATGAATACGAGCCAAGTCCTAGACTAATTGTGATGCTTGGACCAACTTTTGGGTAGTGCTAATGACAGTGTAATGAATTTACTAAAAATCAAAGGCATTATTAATAGCATTCTTATAACAAACTGTAGCTATCTCAATTTAATGAGAAGAACTAAGGCTCAGAGAGGCTGAGTGTCTTGCCTCAGGTCAGGCAAGTCTTAAGAGGTGAAGGAGAGATTCAAAGCCAGCTGTATACGGCCCGGAGTCTCAACCACTCCACTCTGCTGCATTACCTCCTTGTCCATGTAGATCCTATCTGAAGATGTGGCCAATCCAACACAATGGGATCCATTTTTGAGGGATGGTAAATAAAACAACAGTCACATAGATTGTCATTAATCACCACTAGAACGCAATAATGTCCCCATGTGCGTCAGTATGACCACAAACTCATGACCACAGTGTGGGCATTTCTCGGTGGACCTCTCTAAGAAACTGCTCTCTACGTAAGAGGAAGCCACACATGGGTACAAGGGTCAAGTCTCTTCCAATCCTAGTCCTACTACATTTCCAGGCAAGGCACAGAGATTCTCAGTCTAGATCTGTCATCGATAGAGGCATCTATATTTCAGGGTTTTTTCAAGGATCAAAGTGGATACATGGAAAGCCTACCACCACACCCACCACTTAGTAGGGGCTCAATGAATGGTGGTGATGATGGAGAAATTCAATAACTTCTGTTGTATTTTTTCATTTGTGGCCCATGATCGCATATGAGAGGATGGGTCACCTCCAGTGGGCACATTAAAGGACTTGAATGAAATACAGCTGCGGGAAGACTGACAGCCCCCTTGATTTACAGTGAAGCTCACCAAAGAGCTCGACAGCCCATCAAAGAGAGAATCCAAGGAGAAGAACAGACTGCAGCCCATGTCTGTATACCCACCGACAGAGACAGGCTTTGGGGCTCAGCAAAGAGAGGAAGGGGTGGACTAAGCTTCTTAGGGATACAGGGCAGGGTGAGCTAGTTGTGTACTCTAAACTTTTGTCTTGACATGGGTCAACATTTGCTATAGTCCTTGCCGTTACTTCACAATATCGATCCTTCCCTCTTGCTTGTGTTTAATTCAGTTTCTGTTACCATGATTTAGTGCTGCAGAAAAGAATACCCTCGC
Source organism: Nasua narica (assembly GCA_028533885.1). Taxonomy (NCBI): domain Eukaryota; kingdom Metazoa; phylum Chordata; class Mammalia; order Carnivora; family Procyonidae; genus Nasua; species Nasua narica. Next base: position 45,431,082 of record CM052803.1, on the reverse strand, counting down.
CCCACCTCGGTTAATGATTTAAAGAAACCATTTTATTTTGCTTAAGATTTTGTGGGTCAAGATTCAAGAAGAGCTTAGTTGGGTGGTTCATCTCAGATCCACGTGGGGTCAGCTGCGGGGGAAGAACATCTTCCATGATGGCTCCTCTAGTCACATGACTGGAACCCTGCTGTTCTTTGGCCTCTCTCTCCAAATAACTTCTCATCATTCAAGGTCTCTCCATATGGTCTGACCTTCTCCAAGGGCAGCCTCCAGACAGACTTCTACATGGCGCGGTCTTCCACCAGAGCCAGTGTTGTAAGTGAAATCTGCCCATTTCTTGAGGCCTGGACTCGGCAACTGGAAAGGGCCACTTTCACCATATTCTGGCAGTCGAGGCAGTCATAGAGCTCACCTACATTCCAAGGAAGGGAGCATGGGCCCTCAAAGAATTTGCGGCCCTTTATAATCCACCAGAGACTCCCAAGTCCCCACTTCTACCTTCTAAATCTCTCCAAAATATACCTCTTGCTCACTATTCCACCCTGACCACCTTCGACCAGGTCCTTGACCCTGCAGCTGCCCATCCAGTGTGCATCTCCTCCTCTCTTCTACATAATCTCCACTCTGCAGCCACCATAATTTCTTTCCACTGCAAATATGTTCCTATCATGATTCCACTTAAAACCGACTAAGAGCTCTCATCTAGACTTCCTTGTGTAGTAGTTCTGTTTCCCTTTAAGCCCTGTACCTGTTCCCTTACCCTAGGTAGTAGCATTCTTATTTTCCCCTGGGTTACCACCCTTTCCTCCCTTCTTAGTCCTTGTAGCTCAGGGAGGGGTGATATCCCCTGTCCCCCACGCCTGACTCTAGGTGTGAACACAGGACTCAGATCTGGCCACCCAGACTCCTCCACACCTATGCACACATTGATCATTTCAGAGATGGGCACACAACTTCAACTGCGCCAACAGAGTCATACCTAGGACCTTGAAAGGAATTATACGTAAATAATGTTTTCATCAGTATGAGGGCACTTTAGAGCGCTATGGTAGTAGGGAAAATGCCAGGTGACCACTGTGATTTGCTACCGCCTTGGGAAAGCCAACACCGGGGAAAGTGGAAGCAAGGAATAGTGTGAGAAATATCCCTGATGACATAGACAGACCACCTAGATATAGCCATTCCTGAAGTCCCTCTTGGCCTTTTAAATAATGGACCAATACAATTCTTTTTTTACTTACACTCAGGTTGGGTTTCTATCACTAGGAGCCAAAAAAAGTCCTCACATGCCCACTTCTCATGATGCCTGCCTGTCTTTCTCTCCTGGATAGCATAGGTCTTTCCATATCTTTTCTAGCTCCCGGTATTCCCAAGTCATACCCTTTTTACCTGCATTCCCAGATCACGCCTTACTCTTTCAGGTCCTCACACAGATCTTCTTTCTACCTAGAACAAGCTTCCTGGTGTCAGCCACAGAAGACTCCTGCTCATTTCTCAAGACTCCGCTGACCCATCACCTTCTACCTCAGACACTTAACTAAATGAACCTTCTACCTGGGAGCTTTCAGGGCCTTTTCTCTGCCCTATACCCCTCATTCCCCAAGTGTGTTTTGCTCTCCTTATTCTCCTGGGGTATTTTATTCATCTCTCTTCTGGCACTTAGCATACTTGGTTAAGTATCATGCATGTGAAGTCGTTTCCTTCATTTTACCCTGAGCCCCGTTAAGGGTCTGAACCCGTTGTACTCATCCTCGAGTTCCCCGGACCCCCAGCCCAGTTCCTCACACACAACAAATATTCACCAGACGTCCGCAGACTGACTCCAGTTTTTAATCCACAAACATTTGGCTCCAAAGCTGCTATTGCCTGTGTCACAGCACACTCCAGACCCTCCATGCAAAGAATTACGCAGACAACCACAGCCTATGTGCTCAGTCCCTTATCTGCAGGAACCCAAGGGGGTCTCAGCGCTTCTTTAAAAATTAATTTGTTCCTTAATTAAGAAACATGCTTATTTCTAATTAACCAACCTTCTATGTAATGTAAACAGATTGTAAGTAACTAAACAGCTTCGTCTAGCTCGCTGCATGTCTGAGAGCAGTACGGTGAAACCATTTTTAGCACATCAGCTGGGAGGCTGGAGAATATGTGGAATGCTCTGACTTGCGTAGATAGAATTAAGGGAACTTAAAGCGAGGGAATTTGTCAGCTCTTAATCCCTACCTAGCAAATTAAATTGCTGTTACATGATATCATGACATCATTTTCAGAATTTTTTTTGAGTTGCAAAATTCCCACGGTTATTAAAGAGGCGACTCAGTCTTTGCAGCTCAAATCCATGTATATTACAGCGATGGATCGACACGCTGGCCCCATGGTGATGTGGCAGAAAGGAGCTATTCTGAAGAGGAGGCAGCTGGCTGGCAGCTGGCTTGCAGCAGGGTCTCGCGGAGGAGTATATTTACAGTAGGATAAGTCGGAGTTTGAGAGGAGGCAGGAGGCAAGGTATTATGCATTTTTAATGAGAGATCTGTCATTCTTTTGACATCATCAGCATGTGGGAGAGCATCCAGAGTCAGACTAATGGTTTTGTATTAACAAATGCTAATGGAGGAACACACAGCCCAAGGTATATTCATTAAACTTCTTCTACCTTGAAACAATTCACTGACCTGGATCCGCTCATATCCTGGAGCGGGTACGGATTCCAACTCAGGTTCTCTTCACACCTTGACGATGCAAAATGCACAACCCAGGGAAACTCTAGCTGGGGACTGTTTTCTACAGAGATGCTATGGCATTTAGTCAAATATTAGTGAACTCAGTGGCACATATACTGATGGTTGATTTTTACAGAAGCGAAAACACGATTTCTTTAAAAGCTTGAATAAAAAAAATAATTACGGCCTTCCCTTTGCCAAAGGCAAGTATCTTTGAGTTTAGAAACCAATGGAAATGCTAGGACTCTTCTCAGAGGTTGCATAGTTATTCATTTGCAGTGATTAAATGGATGCCAAGAAATTCTCTACACTGAGAAAATTCGCTTTATACTTAGATACACCAGTAACACACTGTTGATTCTGCCAAAATCCCAGAATTTTCAGGCCAAGAGGTTGGACTAAGATTTTTGTTTTTTCCATTCAAAACGCATGAGTCCGTCTTTGCTTTAGGGAACAGCAGCAAGAACATGAGAGGTTTCCGATGTATCCCGAGTATCTTCAGCTTGGCCCTTGAGCATGACCTGTCCCCCTCCCTGTCACTGGAGCTGGCCTGAATGAACGGCACAAGCCGACTTCCCGTTGGGTTCGGCGATCAAAAGGTAGGGCAGGTGGATGAGGTCAGGGTGTTTATTCCCCTGCATCGCTCCCTTCTGGGTTGCCTGGGGCTAGTCATATCTCATGCTGAAGATCTCCGTTCCCCCCAAAGCATCCCTCTCTACATGACTCTCCTTCCAGATGATCTCCTTCCAGAATATTCCCTCATTCCCTAGGGCCAGGGACGATACAGCTCTGTTCTCGTTGACTTGGGTTACAGCCCTATCCCTTGCAATTCACCTTTAAAACAGGTCCCCCTGCAACTGTCCTAAAGTGAAGCGTACCATCTGTTCCTTACTGAGATGCTATTGCACACAGCCAACACTTTCAGCATCATTTTTCAGATCTTTGCTCGATATCACGGCAATCTCCAAATACTCCCAAACTCTGACCCTGGAAAAGTTGTCAAAACCCACAGAAAAATTGGTGATGTAAATGATCGGTTCTACTACAGCAACAAACCTTTTAGGAAAAATGATTTTAGTGTTTTATGCCTATAACATTTCTGTTGGTCTTTTATAAAGGTTCCATTTGACTTCACAAAATGCCCCTTGCTCGGCTTCCTTGGACCCATATTACTAGAAAATGAGGACTCCCTCTGTGTTTTTCTAACTGAGCACGGTGTAATGCCATTACTTGTTCATCTCCCTGACTAGTCTGCGTGATTCTCCCCGGAAAGCAGAGGTGAGTTAGGTCTTCCTGGGTCCTCTATGTCTAGAGTTGACCTGATGCATGACTGATTCTGCATAAGTATTTCTTGTAGTGAATCTGGGGGAAGGATGGCATAGGGAGGGAAAGGTTCTCACGCCACGTAACATAGCCCGTGGAGTAGAGCCTTCATGACCTGAGCTAGAACATAGTGGGTACGAGGGCCGACTCAGAACCAGCCTGGTTGGGTTTGAATTTCGGCTCCTTCTTTTACCAGTCAAGAGATCTTGGTTGGGTCCAATGCCTTAGCTCCCCGAGACTCATCTAGGAAGGGGACACAGTAGGACGTCCCTTATGAGGCTGTTGCAAAGGGGGAATGTGAAAACCTCAGTGCACTGTTGGCCTACTCAATTGGGCACTCGATGCATGCTGCTGCTGGCTACAGCTTCACCCAGTAAACATGTGAACGTGCACTCAGGTGGCCCCAAATTGCTGGGGTCCTGGGCCATCCTATCTCCCCAGTCACTCCTGTGCATTCACGGCACGGTCTCAAGCAGCACCTGGGAGAGGACTAGATCAGTACTCATTGAGCACATTAGCTCTTCTCCTCGGAGCTTTCCTGCAGCGTGGGTCTCCCCAGGCACGCCAAAGACAGCCTAGTCTGAGATCGCAACATTTTCCCATATTCGGGGACTCCTTGTGAGTATGACCAGGACCCCTGTTTATTTATTTTTCAATATACTTCCAGTTGACCTTTAAAACTTAACCTAATTCTAAGCAACTTTATGAATAAGATCATGGGAACAATGTACTAGGTACTGTTCAGCTATGCATCAAAATAAAAAACTATTAAAATAATAAAAGTGCATCACTCTGCCAGCTGAAATTATCTTTTATGCTGGCAGAGGTAGACAATGCTTATGTTAAGAAGCAACGTGTTTGGGAGGAGAAAAGAGTACACACGAGCTAGTAAGTAAAGTACAGTGGGAGGGCGGGTTCTCTCTTGTTGGCGTTGGGAGACCTGGATGCATCTGTCCAGCGAAAGGAGAAGGATGATGGGGAAAGTGGGTGAAGAGCAAGAAGGAGAGGGGGTTCATAAAAGAGCAGGGCCATGGAGAGTCCCCAGAATCTGAAATTAAAAATACAGGAATTAAGAAGGAAGAGGTGACCTCCCTCCAGAGATATCAGAGAGGCCAGTGATGTTGGAATTTAGAGAAAAGGGAGGCCAAAGAGATCCAAGCTCGTGGAGATCTTTCCAGGTGGACCCCATGGTGTTCTCAAGGCAGAGGGCAGGACCAGCAGCCAGCTGCACAGAGACAAGCCAATCGCGGGCTGCAGGCTCGAGACCATTTCTCAGAGACACGAGTTTCCCATGACTGGTCACACACGTGCGGCAGGCTCCTTGGGGGCGCCTATTGCTTCTAGAGAAGGGACACGGGTGTTGGCCATGGGAAGCACCCTCAGAGAAGCTATCGCTGGATGGATAGGACAGGTGTCAAGGCTGGAAGGGACGCTCTAGTCACTCTGCAGGTCTGGCCCAAGTGCCCTATTTTAGCATCAAGGACGACAGAAGAAGTCATTCTTGCTGGGGGAGATACACTGCCTTTTGGAAGTGAGTCAGTTTTCAAACGTTTAAGAGGAAAAACAACAGCTAGAATTAATGGCAAAAAATCCAACGAATGGATGCATCCCCAACGAATGGAAAAATCCCCATTCCAAGAGAATGGGGATTCAGGGTAATACTGCGTTAATATATAATGTGTCTGCTTAATATCTATCTCATCTATATACAAATACTTATAGAATTATGAAAGCAAAGGACACAAATGTGAGCATTGAACTTGGGCAGCAATACCATTAGAAATGAGCTACGACATTAGTCAATGACCCTACAAAATAAGTTTAAGAACATCTATGCTAAAGGAGGACTCTGAGCAAGTCTGCAGGGTACAGGATCAACATTCTTGCGTATGGAATCCAAAAAAGCTGAACTCACAAAGACAGAGAGTAGAATGGTGTTTACCAGGGGCTGGGGGTCGGGGAACCAGGGAGGTACTGGTCAAAGGGTACAAGCTTGCAGTTAGATGGTGAGTAAGTTCTGGAAATCTAGTGCACGGCATAGCGCTTGTAGTCAATAGGGCTGCCGTACATACGTCAAAGCTGCTGAGAGACTAGATCTTAATTGTTCTCAACCATGATAAAGGATAACCATGTGATGGGACAGCGGCATCAGCTGACGCTACAGCGGTGATCACACATCAAATCGGCATGATGTCCACCTTAAACCCACACAATGTGGTACGGGCCACTTACACAATGACTAGCTAGCAATAGCCCCCAATGTCTACCAACTTATGAGTAGACAGATAAGATACAATAAAACAATAACGTAAAAATGTAAACAAAATAATGATCCATACAACGGCAGGTCTGGGAACGAAAAGGAACACGGCATGGATACTCACAACACAGCATCTCCTCGAAAGCACTATGCTAAGGGAAAGAGGCCACAAAAAGCCACATGGTATATGATTCCATTTACAGATGACGTCTAGAACAGGGGGATCCTCAGGACAGAAAGTAGATCCGTGGTTGTCGAGGGCTGGGAGGGTTTGGGGGAAAATGAGATACGACGGCTAATGAATACAGGGTGTCTTCTGGGGACGATGAAATGTTCTCAAACTGATTGTAGTGACGGCTGCACAAGTGTGGGTGTACCACAAAACACGGAATTGCACACTCTGAATGGGTGAGTTGTGCAGCATGTGAACTATGTGATAAAGCTATCATATATAAAAAGAAAAGCAGAGCAAATGACTAGGGACTAAGCATGCTGGTGGCCAAGGGCGTTCCAAGTGTTGGCACGGATGTGCTGAGTGAAGGGGCACATGTGTCTTCTTGACCACGTCTGTGTACTGAGTGTGCCCAACAGAGTCAGCCTGTCGCCGCGTTCCTTCCACAATTCAGATGTCCTCGGGATTCTGGAAGCGGAGACAGGCCGGGAGGGGCTGTATCCCTAAACAAGGATGCTGAAGGGCCGATGGGCAGGGGTTCCTTCCAACACGTGCGTCCCACGTGTGTCTCTCAGGATGGCGTCCGGGGAGATGTTGCAAAGCTGCACAAAGCCGAGGCCAGGGACTGCCATGACGCTGGTCATGCAAGGTTTCGCTTAGCAGCATTAACGTAGCAGCTTATCCCGATCCGTGGGGATGAGGCTGTTTTCTGTGTCGTGTCCTCCTCAAACTGCAGCAGCTTGAGAAAGACATTTGCTCTGGGAAAGCGAGGTGAGCGGTGGGAGGCGGCAATGTTACTTCTGAAAGCTGAGTGGCCCTGAGGACTTGTCCGTAAAGCTTCTCGATGCCGTCGGCGTGACCTCCGCAAAAGACAGTTCGCTGTAATTAGTGGTACCGTGGGACGATCCAAAGAATGAAGAATTACAGAAGCTTCCCTCTCACGTGTGGTCAGACACGTCCTGAGAACCGGGATGCTGTTTTCACTGAAGAACGATGTTGGTGCCAGGGATGCTCGAAAACGGCAAGTCAGTAATTCATTTGAAATTGAACTTTTGACAGTCGGTAATACAGTTGGTGAGTTGGCGTGTTTCTCTGGGGTTCGGAACTCTCGTGGGCTATTTTGGTTTTCATTCTTGGGAAAAGCAACTTCACTCATCGGGGCAGGCATGGAAGGGAGCATGAGGTAGGTATCATGTGCCCTTTCTACTTCTGCTGTAAAAAATTCCCACAGACACCCCATTACTATCTCGCAGCATCTGGGGGTCAGAGGTGTGGGCACGGCAGGGCTCGTCCGAGGTCAAGGTGTGGGCAGGGCTGTGTCCCTTCCCAGAGGCTCTGGGGAAAATCCTTTCCAGGCTTCTTCAGGCAGTCGGCAGAAGGAATTTCCTTCTCACACTTTGAGCCCGAGTCCTTCCCGGGCTCTGGATCTGTCTGCACCAGTCTCTGCCTGACCTCTCAAACTTCCCTCTTCTACTGCATCTTCTTACTCACTCCTACCTTGTTCCTCTGCTGTTAAGGGCTCAGGGGGTTATTTGGATCCACCTGGAGAATCCAGGAGAATCCTCCTCTTTGAATGTCAGCTGATTAATAATTTATTTGCCTTGGCAAAAGCTCTTGCCGTGTTAGGCAACGTCACTGCAGGAGTAAGACCCGGGGGTGGAGGTCATGGGGTCAAGGTCGACTTCTGCCCTACAACATGCGATGGTAGATTTTAGATGCCAACTTGACTGGGCCATGAGGTGCCCAGACATTTGGTCACATGCTGTTCTGGGTGAGGTTACTGTTTGAGTCAGTAGACGGACTAGAGCAGATTGCCCCCACAGTGGCCGGGCCTCACCCCATCAACTGAACACCTGATGGGAACAGAAAGCTGAGCAGAAAGGTACTTCTCCGGCCCGGCAGCTTTGAGCTGGGACATTGGTCTTTTTCCACCTTTAGATTCACACTGAAACATGGCCCTTCTTAGAACTATGCATACAGCATGCTGACTGCGGAGTGTGGGAATGCTCGGCCTCCCTAACTGTGAGCTAAGCTCTTATTAGCTATATAGACATTTGCTATTGCTTCCGTTCCTCTGGAGAAACCGAATACAAACAGCCATAAAACAAAGTCGAGAATGATCACCCGACACTCCCTGGTCCTGAGGCTAATCAAGCTAAGTGTACTTCCGGCTCCATTTTTCTATGACCCAACGGTTAAAGGCCACCCTGAGTCTGAAGTCATGCTCCCCATCTTGCATAGCAATTTTCACTTAGAGGCTCTATTTTATACTGATGTACTCACACGGGGTAGGGAAGATATGGAGGGAAGTTGTGAGATCCCAGTAAGGATCCTGCCCACTAACTTCCAGCTCTTTTTCTGTAAATGAGAGTAGTTTTATCTATTTTGGGGGGATAGTGCAAGGCTGAAATGAGGGGATGTGTATGAAACCCTTAACTCCATATCCCGCATAAGATAGTTATGGCAAAGCTGGGCACCTAACGGACCGAAGGAGAGCGAGGCCGAGACAACCTGGGGAGTGAAAACACAACTGGCAAGAGTTCCGGTAAGAGATGCAGGTAGAAAATCTGCCATTTTCATTTGGCCCTTATACTACCCGCCTTCAGGCCCCTGGGTGGTCAATTTCCTACCAAGGACCTGGACAAAGGGTTGGTCTTCACGAGAACAGGTAAAACTACGAAACAAAGGAAACTCTCAACACTCTCGGGTTAATATTTATAGAAAATTTTAGTTCCTCCAGCAAGGTTTTTATTCTTTGAGTATTCACGGGCTTTGTGAAGGAGGCTAGCCGAATCTGGACGGGTGAAAGGGGAAGGAGGGAGTCACGATGGGGTCCCTATGCACAAATGATTCATAAGTGCCCCTCTGTCCCCTGCTGGTCTTGATGTTCCCAAGGTCAAAAGTCTGCCTGACATTTTACAACCTTCTCTGATGTTCATGGTCTTGCTTTCTGACCATCTTACTTCCAGCCTGGGGCTCTAACCCTTCCTCTGGGAGGGGGCAGCACGACTTCTCAGGCAGCTCCCGATCCAGCAGTTGCTGGCTAAGAACTGCCTTTCCGAAGCACCTACCACACCCTGCATGCCAGGTTCACAGACCCCGCTGCCCCCGCTGCCTGGAACAGATTCTCCAGATTCTGAGAATCCAGATTCTGCATCATCCTGGAGATCGACAAGACCGGCAGCATCTGAAACTCTGAGAACCTCACCTGTAAAGAAACCAGTTTAATCGTTTCCTTCCTTTATTTAGCCAAGAAATCCTTTCAGTGATGCCCCACCCTAACTAGTCCTCAAACTTATAGTAAAATCATAGAAAATGCTGATTACTCCTGCATTTTAACCTTGTAAAAGGTCGGTGAATCTCTTGAACTCTGGGTATTATGTGGGGACCAGTCCCAGTTAATCCCAGGTCTATTCTCAATTTCCTCCTCCCCAGCCCATCATGCACATGCATACGTGCACAGGTACACATATGGATCCATGTGTGACACACATATGTAAATACCGGTTTACACATGGTTTCTCTTGCAGCTCGGGGTAATTGTAGGACACAGTTCTGCTCTGGGGGGTTGTTAATAAAAGAACCGCTGAAGGCTTGTGATGCTCCTTAATGAAAAGAGCAGACTTGGGGCGCCTGGGTAGCTCAGTTGGTTAAGCGACTGCCTTCGGCTCAGGTCATGGTCCCGGAGTCCTGGGATCGAGTCCCACATCGGGCTCCCAGCTGCATGGGGAGTCCACTTCTCCCTCTGACCTCCCCTCTCATGCTCTCTCTCACTCTCTCTCTCTCAAATAAATAAATAAAAATCTTAAAAAAAAAAAAAAAGAAAAGAGCAGACTTGTCTCCTGCTCCCTCTCTCTTCTTCCTTTAGATATAGCTGTGAGTTTAGAGCTGTGACAAGTCTCACAGCCACAAGAGAAAGGCCAAAGACTCACAGAGATGCTGTCAGATCAGCGAAGTGAAGGAAGCAGCCACCCACCTCTCAGCTTCTGGAAATATGAGAAAAATCATCCTGAGATGTTTAAGCCACATTAATTGCTATTTTGTTACCTGCAGTGGAAAACATCCCTCACTGATACATTAAGAGATGAATTTAATCTCCAGGTTCCTGGTTACAGTTTTTCTAATTCTAGAAATTTTTCTTCCAGGTGGTGTTTGACCTTCTGTAATATAACTTGACCTTACCCTTTAAGTTGTAATTAGGACCAGGCACAGCTGGACTGTCTCATGCTGTAAGGAATCAGCCCCGTGGACAGACATGACCTAGACTGCAAACTCTCAGCTGAAGCCACATGGCTGTTTTTATTGCTTGCCTGTTGTATCTCCCATAAGCAATAAAATAAACATTTCCTATTTAGATGCAAAGCCTCGGCAAGAAAACGGCACTGAATGCTTCCATCGGAGACCACTGAGAAAGGGTAAAGAAATCTTTCCGTGGAGGATAAGCAGGAATACTAAGAAGTAATTAACCCATACCAAGACAGAGGAAATGCAGTCTCCTTGGAGGAAGACAGCATCTGAGGTCAGACAGACCCACACTCAAAGCATCTCCTCTGAGAATCTGTGTCAACCTCCCTGAGCCACGCTTCCTCATCTGAAATATGGATATGATGATAGTCAGCATCACCGGGAGGATGCAAGAGGAAGACAAATCTGGAAGCGCCCATCCTGATGCCCGTCACCCATGAGGCAAGTTGTGATGGCTTGTTCAAGGAGCAGAGGTGTCTGCTTGATGGGGCATCTCATGGCCAAGGGCAAGGGGGAAGGAGAGAGGATGAGTGAATGTCTTTCACTTACCAGCCTTGCTGAAATAAGTCAGAAAGACCGCAGGATGGTTATTTTCAAAAGCTATCTTGCGAGTGTTGAGTTGGAAGAGTTCTTTATAGATCTTGGATATCAGACCTTTGTCTGTAGTGTCATTTGCGAATATCTTCTCCCATACTGTGGGCAGCCTGTTTGTTTTGTTGACTGTTTCCTTTGCTGTACAGAAGCTTTTTATCTTGATGAAGTCCCAAAAGTTCATTTTTGCTTTTGTTTCCTTTGCCTTTGACGGTGTGTCTTTTTTTTTTTTTTTTTTTTTGACAGAGAGAGAGACATCACAAGTAGGCAGAGAGGCAGGCAGAGAGAGAGGGAGAAGCAGGCTCCCTGCTGAGCAGAGATCCTGATGTGGGGCTTGATCCCAGAACCCTGAGATCATGACCTGAGCCGAAGGCAGAGGCTCAAACCCACTGAGCCACCCAGGTGCCCCTGGATATATGTCTTGAAAGAAGCTGCTGTGGCCGATGTTGAAGAGGTTACTGCCTATGTTCTCTAGGATTTTGATAGATTCCTGCCTCACGTTGAGGTCTTTTATCCATTTCAAGTTTATCTTTGTGTATGGTGTGAGAGAATGGTCAAGTTTCATTCTTCTGTATACAGAACTCCTCAAACTCAACACTCAAAAAACAATCACGTCAAAAAATGGGCAGAAGACATGAACAGACACTTCTCCAAAGAAGACATACAAATGGCTAACATGAAAAAATGTTCATCATCTT
>CM052803.1:45380056-45418991 GCA_028533885.1 Nasua narica | reverse complement strand
CCACTGTTGGTGGGAATGCAAATTGGTGCAGCCACTTTGGAAAACAGTGTGGAGATTCCTCAAGAAATTAAAAATAGAGCTACCCTATGACCTTGCAATTGTACTACTGGGTATTTACTCCAAAGGAGCAGATGCAGTACAAAGAAGGGCCACATGTACCCCAATGTTCATAGCAGCAATGGCCACAATTGCCAAACTGTGGAAAGAGCCAAGATGCCCTTCAACAGATGAATGGATAAAGAAGATATGGTCCATATATACAATGGAATATTATGCCTCCATCAGAAAGGATGAATACCCAACTTTTGTATCAGCATGGACGGGACTGGAAGAGATTATGCGGAGTAAAATAAGTCAAGCAGAGACAGTCTGTTATCATATGGTTTCACTTACATGTGGAGCATAAGGAAAAACGTGGAGGACATTAGGAGAAGTAAAGGAAAAGTGAATTGGGGGAAATCGGAGGGGGAGACGAAGCGTGAGAGACTGTGGATTCTGAGCAACAAACTGAGGGGTTTGGAGGGGAGGGGGATGTAGGGTGGGGTGAGCCTGCTGGTGGGTATTGAGGAGGGAACTTATTGCATGGAGCACTGGGTGTGGTGCATAATCAATGAATCTTGGAACACTGAAAAAATTAAATTAAATTAAATAAAAAAGCTGTCTTTCCTTAAAGCTCATACACCCAATAACGACACATCCCCTTACAGACATACACTTGGGTTGAGAAAAGTAAAGGTCTCAGATTACTTTATGAATATATGGGTACTGGGGGAAATTTATAAAGGTGTATCTGACTTGAACCAACCACAGGTAGGTTTCCAGGAACTTGACATACAAGTACAAATTGGATTTTTCCCCCCAACCATTTTTGGGATATCTAGTGAACAAACTCCTTAGAAAATACTTCTGAGTAATTATTTCACTTAATCAGTTGGAATCTTTATTGATGGGGATCCTGGGGGATGGGGATTCCCTTTGGGGATCCAAAGAGAAAAGCAGATGACAAGGAGGTGGGCTATAAACCCACATGAAACAGGGAAAGACCATAAACAATGAATCTTGGGACACTACATCGAAAACTAATGATGTATTGTATGGTGACTAACATAACATAACAAAAAAAAAAAAAAAAAAAGGGAGGGACCATTTCCTGAGGGGTTGCCATATGTTGGGCCTTGCTGCCAAGAACTTACATATATTATCTAATTTAATTCTTATAAGAAAACTACAGGATGAGTACAGAGCTCAGGTATTTACGGAAGGGACACGTTCTCGAAGACCTCAAATAATTGATAATGTGCGTAATTCAAGAGTAATCTTGACAAAGAATGGTGTGTATTCATCTTTATAAGCCAAAGCAGCAGCAACTGTGGCAAAAGCTGATTTATTTAAAATCTGAACTGTCTTTGGCAATAAAAAGGAATCAAGTACTGACACACGCTCCCTACAACACGGATGCTTTCATTGTGTGTGAAAGAAACCAGTCATAATACACCACGGACTGTGTGTGCCCATTGTCCAGAAGAAGCAAAAAAAAAAAAAAAGTAGATCTGTGGTCTCTTGGGACTGGGGAGGGAGTTGGGGGAGGAAATGGGAAATGACTTCTAATAAATACAGGGCTTCCCTGGGGGATGATGGAAAGGGTCCTAAATTTGTGTACAAATGAGATTTTAAAAATATTTCCACACTGCCTCATTTCAAATTTGCCTAATTCTAACTCATGCACGAGGCTGCCATTGTGGATTTTCACCAATGCAAAATGAGGAGCTAGACACTGAAATCCACACAGCTGATAAGACAAAGAGCCAGGATTGGAACTCGGTTTCGCTGGCTGGCAGAGTTCTTCCCTCCCCTGCAAGGCACGAGGCGATGGCACCATGCCCTACCTTTGGGTGAACAAGTGAGTGGTAGTGACTAATATTTATGGGACATGTAGTATTTATTTTGTTAGGAGGCTGCTCAAGGCTTGGTATCTATTGTTTCATTGAACGACTACCCTTTGGGGGCACCACCATTATCCCCATTTTGTAGAGGAGTTACCTACTCAAAGCTCCGAGAGGTAAAACCTCACATTCAAGGGCTCTTGGTTAGCAGTGGAAATTTAAAAGAAAACCAGATATTTCGGACCCAGGAGCCAGTGGTCTCAAGCCTTGTGCTGCATTCTCGTTGGAACATATCGCTCTCCTGGATGAACGGACAGGCGTATCCCCATGATGTATTTCCAGTTGACTCACTGGCAAGCAAAAATATTAATATTCTCTGAAAACCTCCTAGAGCCTTCTTAACATTCCTTGTACCCTTCACCTCCCTCCCTAGTCCTTGGAATGTGGGCCTGAGACCAGTGCATGGATGTAAATGGTAGCCACACAATGACGTGTATTATTGGAGTATTTTCAGACAATCAGGGCTGGACTAGGATCTGAAATTACTGTGATAAGGGAAAATCAAAACCACTATGCTCAGGAAGTTTCCAGCATGGGGCACTAAGTAGGTTTTTGATCTAATAAGGGATACCTAATGATAGAAGCCTCAGAATGCTTTCTAGAAAGAACTCTAAGATAATAGAGGAGACAAAGACTATTTTTGTTCCAATAAAGACTCAATTTTCTAATTACCATACAGAAACTGATGGCATGAAATACAGAGACAGGAGTAAGTGGGTTTGAATGTCTCGGGCAGCACGGCACAGCAGTTAAAAAGCATGACTTGGAGTCAAATTGTCTGGGCTCTAATTCTTACTGGTTGAGTGACACTGGGTATGTCAGCTGTTATTAGATTTGGTGACGAATACATAGAAACCCACACGACAGTGAGTTAAGGGGGACAGAAGTTCCTACTCTCTCATGTGAAATAATTCTGGAGAGGGCTAGTGTAACATTCCATGGGCAATGGAATCCAGTCTCTGTCTTTCATCATGGTTTCCATCCCTGAAGACACCTTACAAAGCACAGGGGCTGCCTGAGGGCTAGCCCTCACCGCCTCATTCCAGCCCCTGTGGCTCCCAAGTCCCCCCAGGAGCATCACAAAATGCCCTGTTTATAGCTCACTCACTGGCCACATGGAGCTGCGGGGGGGGGGGGTGCCCTAGGCTGCGTGGTTTTCCTGGGGACACACTGTTGCTGTCGTACGATGGGGTCTCCTTCCCAGGGGGCAGAATGGATCCTGAGGGAGAGGTCTCTGCTGTGCTGGACATATTGTTTCCTAACCTCTCTAGGCTTTGGTGTCCTCATTGGCAATACAAGATGCTCATACATCTGCTTTGTAGAATCACAAGAAGTGAGTCAGTGGGGAAATGCACGGGAAACCCTTGACATAGGGCCAGGCCCGGGGTCCCCCCTGCTCTCCACAAGCCGTGCTGTTACCTGCAGCTACCTGCTAGGGGGCCTTCCTGAGAGGAGCAGGCTCTGGCCATCGCCCATCCTGGGGCTCACCACGAAGAGCCTTTAATCAATGCCTACAATCGTCCAGACTCCAGACGGGGACAAAACTCTTCATTTTCTCCTTCTTGGGCAGGTTTTCTTGACCTTGGCACTATCGCCATCTTGAGCCAAATAATTCTTCACTGTGGGGGCTGTCCTGTGTGTTCTAAGATGTTTCTCAGCGTCCCTGCCCTCTGCCCGCCAAATGAGAGGTGCCCCCACCCCTCCCCCAGTGTGGCCACCAAAAGTATCTGGGGGAGGGGGTCCGGGGAGGGCAAATCCTCCGCAGCCGAACCACTCTATGGTGCGTGAATCCACATAACAGGTTTCTTTGACAGCAATGGCATAGGTCTCTTGGATTACGTGTTTAAAGTGCATAGGTCAACATTCCAAGTTAAAACTTGGCACACGTGCTTTCCTAAGCTAGTGGAAATCTACGCATCCAGACTTGGGTGATGCACCACACACAGAAGGACCTGGCTAACTCAATTTCCTATATGTAGGTTACTGTTCAAGCCCTCACCTCTAGCCCTGGCTTAGGACTTCGGTGCGAGCCAAGGAGCACAGAACCTTCTCGGCAGAAGGGAGGGGGTCAGGTTGCAGGAAAAAGAAGCGAAGCAGAGGGACGGATGGCCAGCAGCTCAGTGAGTCTGGTTTTGAGGGCCCGGGGAACAGGTCCTCAGTCATTCTGAAAAGAGACCTTTCCTAAAGGCGGAGAGGTGGACCACAGAAGCACAAGCCCCGCCCTGTCCTCCCCACCAAGAAGACCTCCGGGTTAGCAGCCCCTTCTACCCACAAACACGGCGGATAAAAACTGTGGCACCTGGAACACACATAGAAAATCAGAGCAGGAAGAAAACACTGAAAACCCCCCAAAGCAAACTTTTGGGAAAAATCTTTGAAAAGAGCCAGTCTTCTGAATAATAAAAGAGCTTTGGGTACTATGCTTGGCCTGAGAAAAAAAATGCAGCCATAATTACAGCAAGAAAGCTGTAAGTCTATTAAAATTTTTTCTTTGATACTGGAAAACTCAATTCATGACCTATATTTTATAAAACATATACTTGAAAGGGATTTTATATGCCCTCTTCCCAGTGAGCTTAGAATACTGATTCTCTTCCATTTACTTATGAAGGGAGGTGGTTCTATACATAAATTACTCAGGACTTCTATTTAGTGTACTGTACATATATTAAGGGGAAGGGATTCCAAAGTATTTCTATGGCTCGATGGAGACAGCACTCTACACCCTGCCCTTCGCGGGGATGGTATTCTTAGCACAACGGGGCTGCAGTAAAAGCTGGTTTATCAAGCTCTCTGCTGATTATAAATCTTCTCTGACATTAGTAGACTGTCTTGATTGATGGTCTAGCATGCCTTATGAATCTTCGAGAAGAGTCCTCCTTGAGCCTTTCCCAAACTACCGCTAGGGGGAGGATCTAGCTCTGTTTGAGAAGGCCACCGCCAGTCATAGGAGCTGCACCAAGGTCCCTGACCAGCTAAGCTGTAAGAAAATGCCTTTCCCTCTTTCCTCTCCTCCATCTACACACACACACACGACCTATACACACGCGTGAACATACACACAAATATATACACACACACGCTCACATATGCACATAAGAAAACGTTCTCCAGACTCAGGGTGGCAGATCTGAACCGATCTTAACATTTTCCTGGATGAAGTGGTTAATGGACAGTGGGTGTGACAAATGGAAAGGAAAGGAAAGGACGCAGGCGTTAGTCTGAACATGAATCCCAGCTTCATCACCCATTGGCTGTGTGACTTTGGGGAAGTCACCTAAGCTCCCTGAGCTTCTGTTTCCACAATCGTAGAAAGAATCATAAGGATTTTTTGGAGAGGTACATATAGAACCTAGACTAATACTCAGTACTAGAAAAATGATACTGGTTACTACCACCGTTGCCTTAGCCGGGGCGGGTACCGTCGGCTCCCTCGCTCCTAGTGAGATGCTCCCTGTGCAGCAGGCTGAATTGATCTTGTCCTTCCCTCAAGGGTGCAGACTCTATGGAGTCAGGGTTGTCTGTGTCCGCTTTATGCAACGCCCTGACCCCAACGTCAGCCTTCCCGAGCCGCGCCCTATTCCCCTACCCGACAGGCACTCCAGCGGTATTTGTCGAAGTAATGAATGAATGGCCAATAAAGACGACATTCATTTAAAAAGCAAACAAAAAGGGAAGCTTTGAGTGATTCAGACTTTCTACCATTTGGGCCCGTTCGTTCTTGCATGAAATATACAGAGTGGCTACCGTGTGTCTGGGACTCTGCGAAACGCGGAAAATTGAGAATGAAGAGAAGATAATCTGGTCCCCCTGGTCTGCGGCTTATGCCTTGGAAAGAAAACTGAAGGTAAAATCTAGTTCATACTTGAGGAACATTTATAAACCTATTAAGGCTTACTACCCTAATTCCATATGGATGGCACCGGCTGTAGCAATCCGGGACCAGAAGAGTAGTCAACATTCAGTACTCCCCCACCCACCATGGGTTCAGCACAAAATCTTACGTGGCATCTTCCTGCCACCATCACTGTTCCCATCCCCTCCAGGCCACCGTGTCATCAAGTCTGGGTTACGGAAGTAGCCCTGTTGCCTGACCCCACTTCAGCACAGAAGAACTCATGTCCTCTTTGAACAGTAAAATCAGATTTTATCACTGTCCTCTTTAAACCACCCAAGGGTTTCCCACTAAATTTAAAATATAATCAAAACTTCTGGAGTTCTAATCCAGGGTTCTGCAAAACTTTTCTGTAAAGGGCAAAGGAAAAAATACATATATTTATTTTTAAAAGATTTTAAAATATTTTAAATATATATTTCATTTTTTAAAAATGTATCTGCATTTAGGTTATGTATATATTTGGCTCCGTGGGGACATATATAATCTGTGATCCAACTATTCAGGTCTAACGGCAGCTCATGAAGAGAGGCATAGTCAAGGCTTAAATGAAAGGGCATGGCTGTGTTTCAATAAAACTTTATTAACTTTCTTTAAAAAAAAACACACAGTGGGACAGCTTTGTCCCATGGCCCAAGGCCAGTGACTTCTATTCTGATCATATGTTTCCCTATCTCCTTATATTCCTCTGCCACTCTTCTTCTTGCTGACATTCACCCCCCATGCTGGCCTCTTCTCTGTCTCTCCATCTGTCCTGCCTGCCGCAGACCTTTGCACTTTCTGATCCCTCTGCCTGGAACATACTGGCTAGATACCTTTACAATGGTAGGCTCTTTTATTACCAGTGGTCTCAGCCTAAATGTCACCTCCTTAGAGAGATCTTTCTCGTCCTCTCCTTCATTACCTTGTCTTATTTTATCCAAATTATTTAAATTATCTTTGGTTTCATTAATTATTGTTCTGTTTCTAGTAAAATGAAAATATCTTTAAGATTTTATTTATTTAGGGCACCTGGGTGGCTCAGTTGGTTAAGCAACTGCCTTCGGCTCAGGTCATGATCCCAGAGACCCGGGATCGAGTCCCATATCAGGCTCCCAGCTCCGTGGGGAGTCTGCTTCTCCCTCTGACCTTCTTTTCCCCTCTCATGCTTTCTTTCTCTCTCTCAAATAAATAAATAAAATCTAAAAATATATATATTTTATTTATTTATTTGACAGAGAGAGAGAGAGAGAGAGCACAAGTTGGCAGAGAGGCAGGCAGAGAGAGAAGGGGAAGCAGGCTCCCCGCTGAGCAGAGAGCCCGATGCAGGGCTTGATCCCAGGACCCTGAGATAAGAGTCGAGTCCTAAATAGTCTTGGCCACTGCCACATCTCTAGCACCTAGAGCATTCTCTGATTCAGAGAAGCTGCCCAATAAATATTTGTTGAACGGTTTAGCTGAATGAAATGGTCATCAAGAATTGATTTGAAGAGTTTCTCTGAAATTATGACTATTAAACGCCCTTGTGGAGGCGCTACTGGGCTTTACTCAGCTGCTGCATGAAAAGTTCCTAGACTATTCAGAGTGGATCCTTCAGTATGAGGGATGGATTTCAAGGCTTTAGTGTTCACCATGCTCTGTGCTGAAACAACTCAAGGGCTTTCTCGTTTTTATTCTGCAATTGCTCAACTGTCATCCGATTTCCATTTTGGCTAAAAACTCCTATCAGATCTATTCTTTCAAAAGGTTCTGGAATGATCACTAAGTTTCTGAGGTTACTGAGGCTTCTTTTCCCTCCCTCCACGTCAAAGTATGATTTCATTTTAATTAAGTTAATTTTTTTTTTCACTATTTGAGGTCATAAATCCTTCTTTTCTCCCAGTGTAGGGTGGTAGACAGATGACTCCCAGCCCGACTCTGAAGTATATCGAACGAATGAGTGGGGCATGCCTGCAAAGTGTTTATTTTTAGGAGGAAGTCATCTCCGTGACCGTGGGAGTCATAGCTCTTCGGTTCACCAGGTTATCCTCAGTGCCTGGAACGCGAGGATCTGACACGAAGGAGAAGGAGGCTGGAGGACTGGCAGTGGGGAGACAGACACACAAGCCTGGCCAGAAACAAAGACTTCCTCTTAGAGAGCAGCAGGATTCAAGAAACGACATGTCATCTGCCTCTTGAAGTGTCCCCCAGGCCCCATGGACTCATATAGGAATTGAGGTGGAGAGAGGGCTAGGGATAGAAATGAAAAGAGTGTTTTTCAAAGTTGCCCCCACTAAAAATGAGACACACAGTCTTAGTGGTTGGGGATCCTTTTAACAGAATAAAGGGGTCCCAGCTTTCTCCCATATCTCACAAAGTCCTACAGTATCTCAAAGCCTCCAGTGGCCCTGTGTCAATTGGTCTAAAACGTGCGGTGGTGTCCATCAGAGAGGGACTGGGGTAGAAAGGAGGGAACATTAGTGGCTGTGATAAGGGTTTGGAGCCCCCGTAAGTCACCACCAGGGGTCCCCAGACAGGGTTAGGAGCAACTCAGCAGAGATTCTGTTTCTTGAATAGCTAGCAAAGTTCAGATAACTCATACTTCTGATACACTTTATTTCTGGAATTTTCCAGAGGTCTCTGATTGGATTATGTAACTCCTAGATTTTGTTTTACGGTCAACAACACTGGAGTGATCTTCAGGTGCAGCCTAATGCAATCTGAATGGCACCGTAGCACAGCAATGACATCTGATCCTTGGCACTTCCCTTCAGCTAAGACGCCAATGACGACCCCCGGAAAGGGACAGGACCCACAACTCTAGCCCTCTTCTTGATCCCAGAATCCGGGGAGGTTCACGATCCACTGACACAGTACGTGGAACGACCACAGAAGCTTAGAGACGTTGGGTATAATCCAGAAAAACAGATAAACAGAAATGTTCACCAGCATGTTCAAATGTGACGGGAAAGGCTACTGTTGTTTCCTCAACATGAGCTTGGCCACGAAGCAGATATGATCCTCTGGTCAGAAGCACCACCCCGACACACAGGAAAACGTAATAAGCGCCTCCTCTTTCCATCCATCCCACATGGATGGACTTATCCTAAAGATTGTCACGCACATAGGAAGAGACATGTTCTCTCCTGTAGAGCTGATTATAAGTATGGAAAAGCGGAAAAAAAAAAAAAAAACTTAAATCAATACGGAATGGCTAACTGGATGATGGCAGTTCTGGAAACTAGCTGATTAAAACAATGATGTGGCTTGACATTTATTGATTTACGAAAAAGTCCATATGACCCTGCAGAGTGAAGACAGTGAGTTACAGAAAGGAACGTACGGCTCCATTTCTATCAAATTGTGTAGCACGTCCCTCAGCGGGGACATGTCGGACAGAACCCTGGGACTCCACGCACTAAGATGGCACCTGTGGGGTTTCCTCTGGTGAGATTTGAGGGTGATTGGACTTTTTTTTCCTTAAAAAAGCTGAAGAAAAGCTGAATTGCTTAATTATTAGAAGAAACACATCTCCTTAAGAAAACAAGCAAAAAATCCAAATAGTCATGTTTCCAATATTCCAGAGCCCAGACGACTGGCTGGGATGGTTGAGAAAGAAGGAACCCAGGATGTGGATGTCCAAAAGTACCCGCGAGAGAGAACCAGACAGTTCGGTGAACAGAGAAGCCGCACTGCAGTTACCGCGACAAGTGAAGAGGGGACCAGAAGGGGCTCTCCGGCTAGGTCACACCAACAACCTGAGGGTTCGTACCGAGCTAGGGCTCAGATAGCAACCATCATGTATAAAACCATCGTGATGTAGCCCAAGCTGTTCTGGAAACCAGAGAGTACCAGGCAAGGCTGAGCTCTCATGTCAGGCTCTTGTCCCAAAGGCCAATTGATCGGACGTTTTTTCTCATGTCTGCCATGGTAGGATTTTTTTAAAAAATCAAAGTACTGAGTCTTGAATAACAGAGAAGCAGGTGGATCCCAGAGGAAACACAAAAGACAAAGGCCCTACTCTTCCGACAGCCCCCCTGCAGGGAGGCTGGGCTGTGGCCCTCTGGGACAGGCATCCTGGGCAGTGGGATCACAGCGCTCCCCGCATTTCAATTCTTACTTGCTGCCAGTCTCCCTGCTTGGCTCTGCAAACCAGGAGGGAATGAGCAGCATCGAACAGGCCCCCCGCTGCACCTCAGAGCTGAGCACAGGGCCGGCACAGAGTAGGTGCTCAGGAGTGGCAGCGGATGGAAAAAATAGAGGGAGCAAGACAGGAAGCTGGATAGGGCGAGGGCAGCTGTGCGCTCAGAAGTCAGAAGAGGGTCTAGCTGCTCATCTCCACTCCTTTCCACCCGCTCAAGGAGAAGTGTCATCTCTCTTAGGAGTCAGAATGTGCACCTCCAGCTCCTGACCCCTATTTAAAGAGAAAGGTCGGGGCGCTCAGCCGGCTAAGCGTCCGGCTCTTGGTTTTGGCTCAGGTTGTGATCTCAGGGTTGTGAGATCGAGCCAAGGGTGCCTGGGAATTGAAGTCCCTCTGGGGATAGTTTGTGGCCAATATCGGAGGGGTGGGCGGGGAAGCACATTCCAGCTCCCCTGGGCTCGGGTAACTCTAGTGTGTGCGTGATTATGTCATTTCCTAGGGACCCCCCAACCCCCCGGAAAAAGGGATCAAGCTCACAATTGCCCACCCCGGTAGCTGGCTTCTCTTAGGTCTCCCAGGTAAACCACATGCTCTTGGGCCTCATCCCAAGGGCTCGGGATTGGCCCTTGTCAACGGTGCCCAGAAGACTACTAGTGGAAAGACACCAGGGAACTGGTGCCAGCAGGCACCGTGGGGCCCCGCCGTGTGTGTCCTGCAGGAACTTCACGGGTCCCAGCCCTCTGTCCCCACTCATGAGGTCCTGGCCTGCCTTGGGCATTCAGAAAACCCAGGCTCACGCAGAGCTCTGGCCGCCCCCACCCAGAGAAGCCAGGGCCGGGGCTTGGGTCCCATAAATCAATGCCTCGGGACTCCATGAAAGGAATAGCTCATCATTTGCGAAGTTCAAAGACCATTATTTTCTGTTCATCTTCCCTCACCCAGTACCAATTCCCCAAAACAATACCCTGGAGTTTAGTGCTGAGCAGCTGGAAATGGGCTCCTGTCTGCACACCCAGATAAATATGGGTGGCCTTCCTCCGTGACAGATTGGTGCTGATGGCACGTCCAGGTACACGGGGGACATGAAAATGATGCTCAGTTTGTTGAGAGATGAATGTGCCTGCACACAAACTGCCTGACTCTTTGCCTCGCCTCCCCTAAATGGTACGTTGCAAGAATATTAAGAATAATGGGGCATTAACGACGCACTAGCATGTCTTGAACCTTTGCTCTGTAGTAAGTGCCAAGGGAAGCAGTGTCTCATTTAAGGCGTGCATACAGTTCTCTGGGGCGAGGACTATCATTCACCCACCCCATCTACAGACAAGGTGACTGAGCCTTCTAGAAGGTTCAGTAGGGTGCCCAAGGTCTCATCTGGTTAAGGAGCTGAGTGGAGCATCAAACCAAGCCTGGGCCACAGTGCCGTGCTCAGGAACAGCTCCATAGTTGGGGGCTGGGGAGGGGGGGCTCACTGAAAAAGGAGAATACAGGGACCCTTGTTCAATACTTGTTAAGAATTTTAAGGTGGTGACGGCAGAGCCTAATGCCAAATGTGGGGCCCTTAGGAGCGCGGGCCCCTGTGAGGCTGCGCAGGTCACGCCCCACGAAGCTGGCCTCGATGACCTGAACTCAGAAGAAAGCACTATGAGTGACAACAAGGCCCACACGTGACACTGCTGAACCCCAGAGACTGAGCAGCAGTTAAACCGAGGGAGTCGATGAGCTGGATGTTTAGTCAGGAGCCTACCTCAGTTTCCTTGATAGAGCGAGTACTTGCCCTCTGGCTGGGACGGCAAAGAGTCCACGGTCAAGAATGTGAGGGAAGGTGGCCGATGCCAACACGTGCACGGGAGACGGCCCGGCCTTGAACCAGAGACCAGGACCCAGATTCTAACTCAGCCACCAGCTGTGGGGCTTTGGCCAAGTGTCTTTGATCTCTAGAGGTTCACTTTTCTCCTATGTAGGACAGGGCGAGCGCATCCACCCCTCCGGGGAGGGACTGGTGTGGTGGAGGCAAGGACATTGGTAATAAAGGTCTCAGCACACGGTGAGCACCCAGCCCCACACTGCCGTGGTTCGATGGCTGTTTTCACCAGGAAGTCTGTGCGACACTTGAAAGGGCACACGGTTTGCAGCGGAGGATACAGAGTGAGCCCGGAACACCGCCCCCCCCCCCCCCATCTATTGTTTATGTGAGCGGGGCAAAGGCACAGGACTCTCTCCAGGGTCAGCAGCCCTTTCGTAAAGTGGATCCACTACGGTATCCCCGACATGGAAGATTCCAGCAACCACGAAGGAGCAGCTCATTACTGACATCAGAGATGCCATTATTTCTACAGCCGGTCAGGGTTCCTTGTTCTAACTTGCAGCGGTTTAGGCTGGGGAAAGGGGATTGGAAAGGGATCCCACCCCTGCTCCAGATTCCCGCAGTCCTCATCAAGGCTTCGGGGTCATCCCGCCTGAGATCCCTTAGGAGGCGCTGTTTCCTCTAAACCTTCTCCACAACATTTCTACGCTCTTGACCCCAGATCTGACTATTTCAGTTCCTGCTTTAAAGCCAAACCCAGAGAGGGCCGGAGAAGAAAACAATGATTCAGGCCAAATTCTGCATAGCTGAAAGAAGCCACACAGGTATCCGCGTTTTTATCTATTTTTATAGCATAGTACTAACCAGAAATAGAAGTTGGAGGTGGTTTATGTTTTGCTGGAGATCCGGCCTCCCTAACCGAATTACTTTGTGCTTTAAGAAATTCAGTGGACATAAAGGATTCCATTTTTCTTTGGAAATGTGACATGTATATAAAGCAATAAAATTTGAAATTCTTTCTGAAACTTTAAGGAAGGGCGCAGTGGGAGGAAAATTGGACATCGTCTAATCATATACACACATAATATACAAAGACACGCACACGCTCACAGCCGCCTCCGACGTAAGCGTTGTCATTTACATTTAGAACACTTTCCTGGCGCTGCTCGAATTCCAGTCATTTGCAGACAGGATCCTCCACAGATGGGATTTGGGAATCATTTCCTGCTCTACCCAAACTCCAGTCTCTTTAATAGCTTTCCCCATCAGTTCCCCTGACTCGCTGCACACGTCGGTGTGTTTAAGAACATACCTGTGAACATCAAACCCCGACTCCACGGCCTCTCTCATCAGAAGCCCTCCTTCTGTCCAAAGCAGGCTCCGGGGAGGTAGGGGGAGAGGTGCCGCGGGAAAGGTCTGGCCGAAAGTGATCTGACCCACCTTCCCCTGCTGCTGAGCATCTTCCCGGACTGGTCAGTACTCCTTTACCTCCTGGGTTCCCTGCCAGACACCCCCTAGACCCACAGGCAATCGTCACCCCTTTTCACAGAAGGCCTTCGAATCCGGGAAGGGATGCAGGGAGACCCAGCTCCTTGAAGCTGGAGGAAGCTGGAGGCACCTTGCATACAATTACTCAGGGGGTGGTCTGGGCAGGTTACCATGACAACGCTTGCACAGCGTCAAATAGATCTGCATGTGATTGATATGTCCCATCAATTCAGCAAAGGGGGAAGATAGAACCAGTCAAAGCAATGCTCGGGGTTTCCATCTCCCGTCTGACCAGCTCAATGACTCATTTGTTGGGGCACGATCTAGACCTAGCGACGGTGAGGCTCTCCCTATGGCGCTTCCTCACCCAAATGGATTTCAAAGCTTAAAATCAAAGTCCAGCCTCATAATAGGGATTTTTCGACTTTGCTCTTTTTTTTTGGCCAAGCACCATACTCAGCTGTGACTTCAGCTGCTGGTCACAGAATGCTTTTATTGATATCTCTGGCGCCAAAAAAGGGAGCTCTAAATTTGACAACCTTCCCTGATAGAAAGGTTAAGTGTGGAAAAAAGATAAGAGGAGTTCTGTAGTAACATCACAGTAGGGCATGTGTTTCCAGAGAGAAATAAAATGTCTTGCCTTTGGCCCTCTGACTGAAGACAAAAGGTTTCTGCGTGCACCTTGTGTAAGGAAAGGGAAAAAATAAGTCCTATCTGTTTTTTTTTTTCTTTCCAAAATGGTTCTTATTAAAAGACGATGAAAGGAAGAAGCAAGGAGCTAAGAGTGGGGACCCTAATTTTCTTCAAAGCTGTGTCATACCACAAAGCTCAACCTTGACCCCTCACAAGGGTGAGTTACGTATTTTTACAATATCCACCATCAGCCGCGCACTAGAGACTCAGATGTTGGCCATCCCCGAAACACGGCTTTCAGAGATGAGGCGAGAGCCTTCCACAGCCGGCAACACCCCTGTGCTGCTCTGAGTTGCAGATTTGCAGCTCTTGCTTCTACCCAGGGAGGTAACATGTCGCTGTTGATGCATACCCACAAGCAACAAAAGTTTCTAGAATGCCCAAAGACCACAGGATGCCACTTGCCAAGCCATTATGCTAATGTGAGCCCATTTAACATACCTGTCGGGGATCCTTCCATGACGTGGCCAACGTAGGGGCCTTCCCGAAAGATCGGTCTGTTGTCATTCTGGTCAATCACGATGACTTCTAGAGGAACTGGCCCCTCGAGAGTTTTGCCATTGACATCAGTGGTCTCCACAAATAGCTAGAGGAGCAAAGAAATTGGGGGAGAAAGAAGGCATTAATTCATTATGAAAACTGAAGTTAGGTTCTCTGGAGAAAGTAGGTTATATCAGCAATTTTATGAGCCCTTGGCAATATTCAAACTTCGGTCTCAATGGATAGTCACTGAAACCAGAATAGAAACTAAACATTATAGAATAAACGACAAATTTCAGCTCATGTTAGTTCCCCCTCGGGAAATTCACAATTAATTCATCAAATCTGCAAAGGAAGTCCAAAAAAGAAAAGAGAGAAAACACTCGCAATCAGCCATAGCTGAGAAAATGTGCTTACATTGTTTCTGGTTTTTCTAACATCATTATGCTTAAAAGGAATGTTATGCTAATAAAAATAATTGACTAAGCAGTTATGAAGGGAGTACATTAAGAAATAACCGAAAGTGTTTATGGTAATGTTTAGGAGAATCAGGTCAGTACGTATTTAGAGAGAGCCCTCCCGAAGCAAGGAAGACATTTGCGGGGGGTCCGGAGTGCGACCCTGGGATTACTGCTCACCAGGCTGGTGTAATCAAGGCGGGATTTCCCAATCCTATGGGACACTCGCATATGGAGCTACCTTCAGATCTCAAGGATGAAAACAATAATATGACCAAACAAAGCAAAACACCCCAGGTATATTGTTTGTCTTGGAAACAAGGAATTACATCATGGCATTTCCCGTGAGTCCCAGTGGCCTTATGCTCTCTTTTCCTGTGCCCGACCCCACCGCGGTCTAACTGGGCAGCACCAGTAACACCTCTCCTCGGATGTGAGTTCAGGTCCTGCGTCGTCCCGGATACTGCCACTCTTGGGGAGCGGGCCCCCCGCAGTTGGAACCCCAGCCCTACCTTTCAGGAGCTAAGTGGCCTTGAGCCCTCTGCCTGTCTCTCAGGTTTCTTGCCTGTCAAATGAGGTTAATAAAAAACACCCATTATGTGGAATAATGATCAACATTATCCAGGGCTTACGAGGTGCTCTCTATAGAAACTCACTTGGTCTTCGGTCAGTAACCCCATGAATCATTTGCAAGGAGGGAAGGGACGCAAATTAGAGGTTCAGTGGTAGAACCTGGATTTGACCTCATGAAGTCAGCCTCCAGAGTTTATCCCTTTAGCCACTCTAAACCACGTTCTTAAAGCACTCGCTCTCCTGCTGTCCCATTCTACGTCTACACAATACTAGCTGCTCCCACTGTCACTACTGTTGTGATCAGCCCCATTGTCAAAACAAGCCCAGATGAGGAAAATGACAGAGAATCACTTTAGTACGAATCAGCACGGTCGCACCCCACCCGATGGGACCATAAACGGGTAGCATTCTTTTGGAAAGTAGCCTCGGAAAATCCCACAAAAGCTACGAAGGACTCGCGCACTTTGTTCCATTTGGATACCGCTAGGTCTGTGCGAGTCAGGCTGCACTACATCTATGGAGACATTCACGGTCTGTTACTTCGTTACTAGAATGACGAATCACCACCGGCATCCGCTAAACGCCCAGGGACAGGGGGGCTGGTTGACCGAATGTTCGTTACGGTGTCAGGGAATACAGCCATTAGATCAAATCATTATTCTACCTTGTTGGTCCACTTAGAATATTACGCGTAAACCCACAAAATATCGCGTGACTCGCGTGCGCACAGGTGCACAGAATTTGAAGGCATTAAGCAAAAATGAAACCAGGTGTGCTTGGCCAGAAGCGTCTCTTTTTCCTTTTTTCTCTTTAACATCACTTCATCCTTTCACCAGCAAACAAATGAGCAGAGCCTTTTAAGATCTGTGCGCAAAGGAGAGCTCACCGAGAGTGAACTCCCGTATTTTTCTGCTGTTTTTTTTCAAACGCTGTGAGAATTCTGCTAAACAAAGGAAAGCAAACAAAACCTTGGGGCAATTTTGTGTCATAATGAAGGTCTGCCCTTCCGTCCTCATAAAATAGCCGAAGACTTGACTTTAACTCGACCAAAAACCGGCGTCTAAAGACAACAAGGATCTTGGGTCTGAAACCTAAGCTTCCCGTGGGTTTGCAAACGGGCCCCACATGCCGGGCAGGGAGAGCGGGGAGGAGGTAAACCGCCGCAGTTGGGCGGGTGGTGAGGTTAACAAGCGAGGGAGTTTACTCACGAGGCTCGTCTGAGGCAGCTGCAAGATGAGGAGGTCTCCGAACCTGCCCGCCAGAATCTTACAAGTTTACGGAGAAGCCTTGGCAGGGCTCAGGCAAGTATACCCTCCATTTGCCCCCAGCAACACATCGCTGTCTCAAGGCTGGGTCCTTAACAATGGCTTCCCACTGTGGGACGGCTGGGCGGGGCTTTTATCCAAGGACAGGGGAAGGGGGAGGAGCCTCTCTGATTGCCTGAGTTTGGCTCCGAGGTCAAGGAGGGGGCACGACCTCGGTCATGACCTCTCGATGACCTTCTCCAACACTTTCACACTGTACAAGTCTTGGGCAGTATCAGAAGCCACAAGTAGGGTAGAGGAAGAGAATCCCTAGAATTCCCGAATGTGCAAACCGTTGGAATGGAGAGGGGCCGACTCCAGGTCCATCTCAACTTAATGGAAAGAAAAACAGAAACTAAGGAGATAAAACTGATTAGGATGAATGCAAAACATTGAGCTGAATGTCATGAAACCAACTAGGTAAATAAACAACCTGTTAGCAGTTTGTTACAATACTACCCTGAGTTTGACTCCTGGATGTTTCAGTGGAAAGCAACATCATCACAAGCAAAGACCTTTGGAACAGCATTTTAAAAATAGCAAAGTTCTCATGGGGCACCTCACTGGCTCAATTGGCAGAGCCTGTGACCCTTGATCTCGGGGCTGTAAGCTCGAGTCCCAAGTTGGGTGTAGAGATTACTTAAAAATAAAATCTTAAAAAACAAAAACAAAAAGTGCACCTAAGAGGCATTTATTAATTTTAAAGTCAGTTTAACAAGACATTTATTGAGATATTACTACATGTTAGTCCTTATCCTGAGTGTTACATATCCAGCAATCAACAGACATTCTAGCATGAAGAGATAGATATTAAGCAACGTAAAACGTATGAATAAAATAATTTCAGTTAGAGATCAGGGACATGCATGGATAGAAGAGGCGCACATATCGAAACTACACTGTCCAGTATGGAAGCCACGAGTCACATGTGGCTATTTAAATTACTAATGATAAATAAAATAAAAAATCCAGTTCTTACAGTGTGCTAGCCACATTCAAGAGCTCATTGGCCACACGTAGCTACCGTACTGCATGATGCCCTCCGTGCTCCGGCTTCCCAGGCATTCAGACCCAGACCGGAATCTACACCAGGGACTCTCCGGGCTCTCGCTTCTTTGAACTTGGAGTGAATTAACAATCGGCCTTCCTGGGTCTCCAGCCTGCAGACGGCAGATCGTATGACTTTTCTGTGTGCCGCCATAACTGTGTGAGTTGACTGCTTATAGTAAATCCTGTGTGTGTGTGTGTGTGTGTGTGTGTGTGTGTGTGTGTGTGTATTTCTCGGGAGAACACTGACCAGTACAGGTTTCCAGGGTATCTTTTCAAATTTCTAATTAATTTATGCTACGCTATAATGGACACTTCTCAATGGAGTCTCATCCCTTTTAGGATAAATAGCCAATTCCTTTACTTGGACAAGTCTTTTTATAATCTGGCTCTAGCCCACGTCTCAAAACTCATTTCATGTCATAAAAGATTCACGCTGTTTCTTATGATCCAACTACACCAATACACCAATATTTTTTCAGCTTACCCTGTTCCTTCCCAGCACATGTAATCCTCCTAGCAAGCATGGACTTCCTACCAGCTGCCCCGGGGTAGCCCCTCTTTAGCCTGCAGATCTCAACTCCAGGATCACTGGCCAAGAAGACCTTCCTCTACCCCTCCAGACTAACGAGGGCATCCCTGGTTTATACTCCCATGGTTCTAGTGCCCTTCCTTTTAACATTTTCCATAATATAGCTGATTTACTTGCAGGATAATTCAATTAACATCTGCCTCTCTGACAGGTCCCAGGAAGGCAGAGGCGTCATGAATATTCTTGACCATTACCAAGACCTCAAGGCCGAGACCCAATGCCTGCACATAACAGCTGCCTGCTTTAACACGGATTGCATAAAGCTGATTTCATACTGATTGCACGCAGAGGCAGTACCTCTTTAAGAGATTGGAGTCCACAGCTTGGCCTCAGCTTTGGCCATCTGTCCTTTCTTTCCATCCCTGGCACATAAGAGCTGACAGTGCCCCGACTCCATGGACTATAAGTCATTTGACTCTTTGTGTTATCTTAATTCCTGCATAAGAACCACAGTAGGTAAACAATATGTGAGTACAATAAATTAATTGCTTGCCTTTGAAAGAAGGAAACTAACAGTTATTTGGTGTCTAATGCATGTCTGGGCTTTTTATGCATTGTCTCATTTGGCTCAAAACAACCTGAAGAAAAAAACTCCAGTGCAGCAAAACTCAGAGAAATTTAAGTACTGGTCTAGAAGCAAAAGCTAGTTTGTGATCTAGCTGGATCCAAACTTAGGTCTGACTCTAAAATTCGTGCTTTCTTCCACTGCACCCTTGTTTGCTAAGTGCTCTTCATAGACTTCCCATGTACTTTTGTTTTATTCCCTTTACTGTATATTTACTTAATAGTAACTAGCTTTACACTGATTGCTACATTTCATTGTTGTCTCATCCAAGGCAAAATTATCCACGAGTTTAGGCATATGATGAGCTTATTATAAATTTTATCTCATAAACATGAAAATACATATTAAAATACTACAGGCACATATATATGTATATATACATATACACATACACATATATATATCACTATGTCACTAATAAATGTGGCTCTGAAATGACCATGGCAAATAGAATGGGGAAGAGAACATCATAGACAAATCACCCCTACTCTGTTTAAAGCAAAAATACTTTATCCAAGAGTGGAGACATGAAGATACCCCATGAACTTGAGCTAAGTTTCCCATCTCAAGGGCATGGTACATGGGCATCAGGTTTCCATACAAATAAAGAAGCCCACAGAGATTTTTATGTAAGGATGCTATTGTGAGTTTATTTATAATAGATGATCTCTCAAGGTTGAGAATGTTGGAAGATTCTTAAAAACCAAATTTCCACCATGGATATAATGTTTGCTGTCATAGGAAAGAAAAAGATAAAACGAATCCTAACTTGGTTGGTTAATGTGAAACTTCAACTGCCCTTACATTTTGCATCTGAATTCTTATATATTTAATTGATATAGTATCGTATTCATTTGTTATAGGCACCTCTGATAGAGACTTATGTATTTTTCATGGGAGAATATACGCATAGTCCAATTAGATCATAAACAACTTGAAGGCAGAAACACTGTTTTCTAGGTATTCCTTCTATACATAAATAGCTGCCTTGAATAAAGAAAGCACTGATAGATTTTTTGTTTTTGTTTTTGTTTTGTTTTGTTTAGAGAGGGAGATGGGAGAAGGGGCAGAGGGAGAAGGAGAGAATCTTAAGCAAACTCCAAACCCAGCACAGAGCCCAGCGTGGAGACCGACGCGGGGCTCGATCTCACCACTCTGAAATCATGACCTGAGCTGAAATCAAGAGTTGGACGCTTAACAGACTGAGCCACCCAGGTGCCCCATATGTAAGTATTTTTACCGAGTTTCTATTTGCAAGTCTCACGCTCTCCCCACCTATCAACATTTCACAAGGATCGAACCAGACTTTTCCATCAAAGATATCCTCAGTGATCACTGAAATTACATTAGACATTGAATCAGAAAGCCTGCCTTCAAATTTTGGCTCTGCTACCATAGAGTGGCTGTAGCAGGCAGAATAATGGTCTTCCTAAAAATCTTCACGTCCTATCCCCGGGACCTGTGTGTATGTTAGGTTACGTGGCAAAGCAGAATTAAGGTTGCCGATCAGCGGACCTTAAAATAGTGAGATCAGCCTGGATTATCTGGGGGTGGGCCCAATGCGATCACCAGGGTCCTCAAGAGCATGGGACAGGGAAGGTCTCAGTGAGGCAAAGTGAAAAGGGGCTTGATCAGCCATCACCGGCTTTGAAGAAGGAGGAAGAGGACACTCCCCAAACACTAGAAAAGATAAGCATTCTCCTGTATGGACTTCAGAAGTGAAGGCAGCCCTACTGGCATTTTGCTTGTATCCCTGCAAGGTCCATGTTGGACTCTGACATATAGAAGTACAGGATAACACATCCGTGTTGTTTCGAGTCAGACATTTATGATAATTTGCTGTAGCAACAATAGGAAATTGACAATGTGGTCACATAATTTTTCATTCAAACTGGAACACTTTCTAGAATGAAAGCAGGTGCTATTAACAAGTACACCCAAACAGATGCAAACCAAGCCTGTCCTCTAGGCAAATAGGGTTACATGGTAATCCTATGTTATTAAGAAACCTCAACCTCCCATGTCAGTCTGCACATGTAGCAAATGGTGTTAGAATGTCCTTCTCATTTTTTTCTTCTTTTGAATAAGAAGATAAGTGAGTGTGTGTAGCACAGTTATTGGCACTTAGGCAAGTCTAGGATTCGGTGACCTTGGCGTTCGTTTGCTCCCAACAGACTTTTATTGAGACTTGCAAACGTGGATGCAGTACCCTCGATTCAATTCTGACTTGTCAGTTGTTACCTCCCTTCAAATTGCTTTTCTATCACAGTAATCCAGATTTCTCTTTGACACCAATTACTTGCATTTCAAGTTATTTTTCTCAGCTTTATTCATTTATCGAAGTTGAATCTCATTATGGACCAACTCCTGGAGAGTTCCTAGGGAAGAGATATTTTTAGCTTTTGTAGCATCCCCTTGCCTTTCCCTCTACAGCCCTGGTGCTATCTCCCCCTTGATGGACTGGATGCAGTGTTTACAGCTCCCTCGAAAAACGATCAAAGGTCTGATACAAGTCTCCTCCTTGTTAGATTATTAATTAAAGATCGTGATATATTGTTATCAAATGTTCTCTGAAAAGCTTGTTCTGCTTATAGTATTCCCTTTGTCGATCTGTAATTTTAAAGTATGTTTTCCACCTAGCATAATGAAAACATTTTTTTCTTATGTATGCGTGCTCACAACCATGCTGGACTTGGAGGGCATTTTTCTATTTAACTTTTGAAGTAATTTTAATTATGTGGAAGAAATCTATGCAGATATTCAAAACAATTTTATTTAAGCAGCTTGG
The DNA here is from genome assembly GCA_028533885.1 of Nasua narica. Classification (NCBI taxonomy): domain Eukaryota; kingdom Metazoa; phylum Chordata; class Mammalia; order Carnivora; family Procyonidae; genus Nasua; species Nasua narica. Next base: position 45,397,259 of record CM052803.1, on the reverse strand, counting down.
GTAAAGTCCTAGCGAATATCCTCTACCCCAAGAGGGGCAAAGGCTGAAAATTTTAATTGGTTCAAGTAGAATTTATATAAATCATGGATATTGGAATTTTGCCAGGTCTATTAAGGAAACGTACAAGGGTTAAGGGGATTTTTGTTATAAAGATGAGAAATATAATACTTTTAAAAACAAAGCTGTAGGAGAAAATTACTGCAGATTTTATTTTTACTTCCTCTTCTCCCTCTCTAAAAGCAAAATTCAGAGGAAGAGAATGGAATTCAATACTTTTTTTTATACTTATAAAGCTAAAGTCATTTTCTTAAATAAGTATTAAAACGTGTTTTATAAAACATGATATTCTCCAAAAATTAAGGTTGATCTATAAACATTTAAAGTATAGCCTAATAAATTTCAGGTGGATTACAGTATTAGCAAAAAAAAGTCATTGAATATTTGTGTAATAGAATGGGGGAGGCCTTTCTAAACCAGTATGAAAGGCATAAGTTATAGGAATTAACAGATTATAATATTCAAATGCAAGTTTTTCATATGACTAAATATCCTAAGTAAAATAAAAAGAAAACTGAGAAAAATGTTTGTATCATACAAAACAGAGGTTTACTACCCTGAATATATAAAGAGCTGGTTAAAAATCAATAGGGAAAAAAACCACAACAATTAGCAAAACAAGAAAACAAAAGGGCAACAACCATATTTTAAAATTAAATGCGGTAACTTGGTGCTTACAACATTGCTGAAATAATTAGGAAAACCTAATAATCAGTGTCTGGCAAACTGGTGAGGAAACAAATTCTCGTACATAACTGACAATATTAAAACATTTTCCTGAAATGCAGTTTATCAATACGCATCACGAGCCTTGGAAACATGTGATTTTGCTTATAGAAATTTAGCCAGGGGGCTGTGTGTTCCTGCTCACTCCTGGGGAGTTGGAGGTGGGGTGGGGGGTGTTCAGGAACACGTATACTCATTTTAACACTGCTTAAGAAAAATTGGAAACATCACAAACAACATCATGTCCTAACAGGATCTTGATGCAGTAAATTATGCTATCTACGCAAAGTAGAAGGCAACCTTGAAGAAACACTTCAGGCAATGAAAAAATATATTGTGGTATGGTGCTCATGGTATAAAGTAAATATTTGATTGCAAATGAGTACGTACTATGTAACGCACTTTTTGAAAAATAGGCATTACACAATTAAGACTGTACTGAAATATTAACAGCAATTTTACTTTGCTTCTCTACCCCTTTCTAGACTTTCTATAATGGGCCTGTGTTAATTTCAGAGTTAAAAAAGCATCTATGAAATTGACCACAGATTGGCTACAGCTTATCACAAAGGGGAAGCTATGAGAGTGCATTCAACTTTAGGACATCTGGCGCCTCTCGGCCTTGAGGATTAATGAGAGGCACGTGGACATTAAGTATGGACGCGATCGTCAGGATCACGGTAGAACACAGACAGTGGCTGGCTTCTCCCCTGCTCCCAGGTCTCTGAGTTTGGGATTAAAAAAAAAAGTCTCACCGCAGCTGACAGAACTCTGTAACGTAGACCCTGGGCTCATCCACTGCTCATCGGGACCATTACTGTTGTCCCTGTCTGCTCTTTCTCTGAGACTTCAGTTTTAATCTTGCTGACCAATTCTGAGAACCAGGGAAGAGCTGAGGCCCCAAGCCTGGACCGAAGATTTAAGGTCCTCATCTTTTTTTTTTTTTTAAGATTTTTTATTTATTTATTAGAGAGCGAGAGACTGAGAATGAGAGGGGAGAAGGTCAGAGGGAGAAGCAGACTTCCCGCAGAGCCGGGAGTCCGATATGGGACTCGATCCCTGGACTCCGGGATCACGACCTGAGCCGAAGGCAGTCGCCCAACCAACTGAGCCACCCAGGCGCCTGGTCCTCATCTTTAAAATGGGTGAGAGGGACCTATCTCACAGGGTTGACGCCAAGTAAAGTACGTGAGGTTTGTAAAGCCCTTAGCGAAACACCCGGCACGTACCAAGTGCTAAGAAATAGAAGCTGCCAGTCATCCTTATTTTGTGAATTAAAAAAAAAAAAATCCCTTTAACGTTAAGTTCCTGATTAGGGTTCATGGTCTCAGGCATCTAAGGAGAGTGTTTGATAGACGCCAAAAGCTGCTTGTCGGAAGTTGAGGCTCATTTAGAGTCCAGAAGACACCTCAGCCTCCTGGCGCCCAGTCCCCTGCTGGGAGCTCCCTGGGAGGAGTGGCTTTGGCCAAGGTCGCGGGCCCCACTCATGTCTCTCCTTCCTGTGTCGCGCCCACCAGGTTCCCAGAAGCAGTGGGATCTGAGCAGGGTGTTGGTGCGGGGCCCCAGGCCCACACTGCGGGGACTCAGCTCTGGGATGGCCTCATCGTCTTCCTGGCTCTCCCCGCCTCGCCTTATCAGTCCTGCTCTCAGGGCTCTGGGCCGCCATGTCCCTCGGTTGATGTGACACGTGGGTCGCCGTCACTTCTTGGGGCCATTTCTCCTTTGGAAGAATGTGTGGAACTCTGTGCCCCTGCAGCCGGGCCTTTACCAGCCTCCCCTTCCACACGGGGGGGCCCCCTCTCTCAGTCGCCCTCTCTCGCCTTAAGGGCAGTGAGGGCTGGGCTTTCTTTTTTAAATTGTGTGTGTGTTTTTTTTAATTTTAAAGTAATTTTTATTCGCATGAAGGTGTAAGAAATAACGCAGAAAGTTGTCATCCCCGCTTCATCCAGTTTCCCCCAATGGTAACATCTGGCAAACTCTAGTCCAGTGTTGCCGGCCGGACGTCCCCATCGACACAGTCCTGGATCTGAGCTCCGCTCACTTCTGTCCGTACCCGGCGGTGTGCGCGGGCACACGTGCCTGTGTGCTGCTCTCTACGCTCATGCGTGTCCCCTCCACCAAGAGACAAAACGGGTCCATTTCTAAGGTGCAGCCGTGTGGAAGAACAGCTTGGTCACTTTCAATGTGCATTTCGCTTCCGGGAATACATACAAAGGAACCGAAAGCTGGGTCTGGAAGAGAGGTCCGTGTGCCCACGTTCCCTGCGGCATTACTCACGACAGCCAAGAGGTACCAGCCACCCAAGTGCCCGTCGGTGGGTGACTGGATAAGTAGGGTGTGCTCCACACGTACATCCGATGGAACACCGTCTAGTCTTCCAAAGACAGGGAATTCTGCCACATGCCACACCATGACGACGTCATGTCCAGTGAAAGTAGCCAGTCACGCAGTGACTGATGCTGTATGAGTCCTCTTAGATGAGGTATCGAAGGTGGTCAAGGTCCTAGACACAGGACAGTGGTGGCTCCCGGGGCAGGGGAGGGAAAAGGGAGTTGCTATTTAATTGGTATAGAGCTTCGGATGTGCAAGAACAGCTCTGGAGATCTGTTTCCCAACAAGGTGAATGTCATTAACGTTACTGAACTTAGACATGGGTAAGATGTTAAGATGTTTTCATGACGTGCTTTTTTTTTTTTTATCACTATAAAAAAATTTAATTTGCCTGGGAATCACCGGGAAACCAGAGTAATGGAGAGTCCCGAGCCCCGACCCCAGGGACTTTGTGGGGGCTGAGCCGCCAGATCTCTGCATTCAGTGCCCCCAAGTCGCTCTGATGCAGCAGTGCTAAGGAGTGCGCTTGGGGAAACCCCTTCTGGGCAGCCCGTCTCCTCGTTTCCTCACCAAACAAGGCGCTAAGACCCGACAGAGGCGATCTCTGGTTTGGGCAGGTGAGCCAGCACGGCATGGGTCCACCAAACATGCTTGCAGGGCCGAAGACAAGGGCGGTCACCAGCAAAGCAAGTGATCGGGACCAGCGGCTCCCGTCAGTGCTGGGACGCAGCGGAGTTGTCCCCTCTGCCCTTCCACAGTGTCCCCTTGAGCATTCACTGTCTTTGCAAGAGAGGGATCAAAATTGGCTCCTAGGTGAGGGGCGGTAGAGCTACTGAGGGGAAGAAGCCTGAGGCCCACGAGCGGACACCAGTCCTCCTAGCGCCGTCCGGCCCATCGGCTGGACCTTGTCCGCCCTGCGTCCGCCCACCTGTCACCAGCTGCTGGTCACCACAGGGCTAAGCCCCCGCTGCCCGTGGTCCTGCGAGCATCTCCGAATTGCGCTCTCTGCTCCTATGCTAACACACTCTCCCTGCTCACCACGCGGCTCCCCAGTTACCTTTCAAAAAGCAAAGGGGGCTTTTCTCTTCTGCTCCCCCATCACCACAACCTCACTTGTATCTTAAGTCCTCACTGTGGCCCCGCACGGTCCTGACATGGACCTCGCGGTGTCCTCGGCCACCTCCTCCATCGCAATTGTGAGTCCTTCCAGAGCAGACCCGCTCTGCTTGGTGTTCCTGAGCCCGCTAGTTAACTTCCGTTCCAGGGTCTCCAAAGATGCTGGTCCCTCCCCTACAACACGCTCTCCAGGGAGTTGTCGTGCCCTCCCCCCATCTCATTCTGTCTTTCCTCAAAACAGAGGCCTTCCTTGACTCCTCGATCAAACCCAGTCATCCCTCAATCCGTGCCCGCCCCTTTCCCGATGTTTCCACGGCCCTTGTTGTCACAGGCCTTCAGTGCAGCTCCTTCTTTAACATCTGCCAGAAGGACCCCTCACGAAGGGCACAGAAAATGTAATGCGTGCAGGATGCCAGTGCATGAGGGAAGGGAGGGTTGCCTGCCTGGTTCCCACTGCGCAGTAAAACATGGCCTTTCACAGAGCAGGTTTTCAATAAATGTAAACCATGAACAATGGATGAGCTAAGGGCTTTGAGTTGATAGGGAAATCTCTTTTATTTTATTTTTTTCCTAGAGAACAGATCGATAGACAAGAAAGCGGTGACACCTGTCAGTTGAGAATTCCCTGAGGGTGAGCCCAGCTAAGACGCGATGCATTAAGGATTCAACAAGAGCATTTTCTGCCTATTTCCAAGGAAGAAACCAAGTTCAGTGAAGTTGTTATAAATCTCTAAAGTGGGCAAACATATTTTACATGGGATTATTCGTTGTTTGGCAATGACTGATAGAAAATGATTTTGTTCTGACACACATATTACTAATCAGCATATTCAAATGAAAGAAAATAAAGCAAGTGGAACTTAATACAAATTCTAGCTCACCAAAGTGATCCCATCTGCCCCTGCCTTTATAAATGAGGCAACGCAAGCCGCAGGAATTGACTCATATTTCTCACCCAAATTCCTCTTTACCGTTCTTACAATCCTAAGTCAGCATTCTCTTCCCTGATTTTTTACTGGTACACAAAAATGCCTCAAACAGCCAGACATGACTGTGTCACCATCAGACGCAAACTGTTTAGAATCTTCTGGATTTCCACCCAGATTGCTCCATCTTTTCTCCTCTGACCAGATGCCCCCAGCTGGGTGCCCAGGTCCTGTCTTTCGAAGTGCAGACAGTGCACATTACAACCCGCCTGCATTTGGCTTAATTCTGGACCACCCAGGCTCCCCCGGTGCCGGGCCGCCAACTTCCCCGGGTATCCTGGCCCAGCCCAGGATGAAAATGCCAACGTCGCTCGTTACTTTGATCATGATGTCCCTTTCTGCGTGTTTCTGGGCCAACAGGAGAGAAGCCTGGAGTACGGACCTCCCCACCGGCCAGCCTGTGCAGCAAATGGCCCGGACACCATGCTAGCTCCGTGTAAAGGGCGCGCGCTAATGAACTACAATTTCTCTGATGTTGCCCTTCTCTGATGAGTTCTGTAAGGACGGACCGCATGAAGCTGCAAATTTGGTAAGGTCAAAGATAATGAAATATTAGTAATTCCAGCTCAAATCTAACCTGCTGTCTGTTTTTGCAAATGAAACGTCGGAGGATGGCCACGCTCATTCATTTACCTACAGTCTGAGGCCACCTTCTCACTAGCGCTGCAGGGTTGAGTGGATGCAAAACGGTCTGCGTGGCTCACGAGGCCAAAAGTATTATCATCTGGCTTCTTAAAGGAGAAGTTTTTTGAGGCCTATTTTAGAACATTCAGTGCAAAAGGAGGGCTCCAGAAAGTACCCAGGGAGAAATGAAAGTTACGATGCAGATTATAGACAACCTGAGGTCTTGTTAGCTAAGCTCCCTCTCTTTCTCTCCCTCTCTCTCATGTTTACTTATTCATTTAATAAATACATTTCATGCCCCACTGTACTTCGACTTCTGCACAAGATCCTCGATTTACAATAGTTATGAAATACGGTCTTAGGATTTTTGAAGCTCATCTATAGCCACCATTTAGTGGGATTAAGCAAGTATTCTAAAAATAATTAATATGCGAGGAAGGATATAATAAGGAAATTCCATTTAGACTGTGGGTGGGGCCGGTCCAGAGAGGGCCTCTCTGAAGGGGGAAGAGGAGGGAAAGAGCCTGCTGAAGAACTGCACGAAAGCCAGGGGGAGTGAGAGATGGGGAGGAGGGAGAGTGACCTGAGTCAGGATTGAAGTGGGGGGTAGGGCCAGGTCAGGCAGGCTGTAGACAAGGGTGAGCATTTTGGCTTCTTTTCTAAGGGCAAACGAATACCATTGGAAACTTTTCATGGAGCCACTTTGGAAAACAGTTTGCAAGTTCCTCAGAGACTTGAGGATCGACTTACCATACGACCCCACAATCCCAGTCCTAATCATACACCCAAGAGAAATAAACACAGGTCCACAAACATGCCCTCGAACATCCACAGCAACGTTATCCATAGGCGCCCAAAGATGGAAACAACCCCAGTGCCGATCACCAGTGAAGGAAGGCACACGATGCGGGCTCTTCCTACAAGGGGCATAGAAAGGAATGAAGCCCCGACACCTGCTACAACCCGATGAGCCCGGAAAACATGCCGCGTGGAAAAAGCCGGACACACATGTCCACCTGGAATATGATTCCACGTATAGGAAATGTTCAAAGTAGGCAAATCCACAGAGACAGGATTTGCCGGTTGCCTAGGGTTGAGGAGGATGACGATGGCGACAGCTGAGGGGGGCAGGTTTCTTTGGAGGAGATGAAAATGTTCTAAAACTGACTGTGGTGGTGGCTGAACAAGGCTGTGAAGACACTGGAAACCACTGAATCATAGGCTTTGAGTGAGATGTGCGGTGTTCGGACTTTGTTAATTCCGATGTGCTTCGTGGGCACAGGGCGCTGGATGGTGAGCCTCGGTTCAGCCCCAGCCACACGAGAAGTCGGAGGGGAAGCTTATTACCCACGAGTCCCAGAGCAGGTACATGGTACACCCCGAGGGGCTGCACGGGGAGGTCGAGGCAGCGTGCGAACCGAGAGCGTGACAGGACCTGACGCAAACGCCCCTGTTGGGTCTGTGAGTGCAGTGCTCTGGGGATCGTGGGCTGAGGTTCAAACCAGAAGAACAGAGTTTCAGGAACGTGACGGGGGTCTTACGTAAGAGGTGTGCCAGGGGAAGGTTCTGGGAGGCAGGGGGGCTATTGATCACCGGGGCTATTGGGAAGTCACAGCAGGAAGTGACATTTGCATGGGACCCTGCAGGTGTCGCCTGGGGCCTGCGGGGTGTGAGGGCTGGTGTCTGCCCAAGCCCCCCCTCCCCCCCCGCCCCCAGGCTGCTAGGTCAAATGAAATTAGTGTCAAGGCAGCAACACTAGGGAGCGATGTAGCTGAACTCTCAGCATATGGCGTGTGATGTAACTCTCAGTAATGTAACCCAAAAATGAAACTTCTCATGGGTTCGGAGGTAGGGGATGTTAAGAAGGAATAACTCCGATGTGAATTTAAAAAGATTGTTCTGGAAGACACGTGGAGGATGGACTGAAAAGGAGCAAGAGGACATTGGACAGCACAGTTGAGCGTCTACTCAAGGAGTCCAGAAGGATGGGTGTGGCTTGCACCACCAGGGCGATTTCCTTTATGGAATCATGGGGAGGAAATCTCAGGTTTATTCGGAATATTTAAAGAACGTTATGTTCCCCTTAATTCTGTGCTCTGGGACCAGCGGTTGAGAGCAGGCGAATTTGGATTTTAATCCTGGAAGGGTCACAACTATAGTTGATTTGGGACGTCAGCTAGTCGATGCCCCCAGTCTCTCAATGACAAAATGTCAACAGTAACTCCCACCCGGCCTCCTTCATGGGGACAAGTTAGACAAATGGATACAAGAGTAATTTCCAGGGCAGAGCAGGAAGTTCTGTGTGGAGGCCAGGTTTCAGAGAATTAAAACTTTGGGGATGAACGCTCCATTCCAACTAAAATAAACCAAGTGTAATCCTTCTCTGAAAATTCAGAAAGTGGTCCTAAACTCCTGAGGGCCTAGGAGTCATTTTTTTTTGTGAATATCCATGATTAATGACAACCTGTAGATACTGACGACGTAGGGAACGGTCCTGACATAAGGACAGTAGCATCGCAGGCTGGACGAAGCTTTTAAGAGCGAATACATTAGAGAAGGAAAACCTAGGTGTTGTACCCCCTGGCGGATTTTTGCCCCTCGCACAGGTAATTCCTGCTCTGGGTGGCCACAGCTCACTGCAGAGAAACCCGGGGCAGCCTCTGAGGCATGGTTTCCAGGTAGAGGCCACTGGGATCCCCATCCCCCCAACTACTGAGTGTCTGGACTGGTTTATGATTCATCGCTGGGTCCTCCAAGCCCAGCATATAACCGGGAGCTCGGTATTTAGTGGCCGAATACAAGAATGTCCTTCACCAGTCGATGAACAAATGGACAGTCATCGGACAACAAATGCACCACGGCGCATCTGTGCTGCTTTTTCTTGAGAAGGAAGACGTGAGCTCTGTCCCCTGAAGTGACCCATCCATTTATGCTTTCTGGCTGCTCCCGAACTACGGAAGCAAAGGCCTCCTCCCAAGATGCCCGCTGTCTGCCTTTCCCTCTAATTTCCGTCTCCATGGAGGGTGGCAGGTGCTGCTTCCAGAATGCTCAAGGGCTGCCCCAGGGAGACCCTGGGCCGCAAATGTCAAAGGCTCTAATCTCATCTCTAATCTCCTCGGCAGACATGACGTGTGTGTAGCTGGAGCCCTTGGTTGAGTTCCTCAGGTGCTTCTGAGCCCCTCAATTATCCCAGCACTCTGGGCTGACCCGGGATGGCCCTTATTTTCCTGAGGCTAGTTATTTTTTCAGTAAGTGAGTTTCCAGCCCACGATGAGCTATATTGAATTTCCTGCTCCAGCTGCCTTGCACAGCTGAGCTAGAGACCCCTACACCAGGCTCCTACCCCCTGATGACCCAGGGGCTGAATCTGGCCTTGACATAGTCAATGGAGTTAGTTCTTACAACGTTTTAGAACTCATTTGCCAACATCTTAAAGCAGGAGTGGATAAGATTCTAGCTTTTTCAGATTAAAAAAAAAAAAGGAAGAAGAAAGACCAAGAAAAGCAAGTTCGAGAGGTTTAACAGCCTAGTGGGGGGCTTTCCCACTGGGCCATCTGCTAAAATGACAGTTATTCTCATTTTAACGGTCCTGTATTTGCCCTGGGCCTCCACGACCCCTTATTTTCTCCCCGGAACTAAGGCTGAGTGAGAATATCCTTTTCTTTCCATGCTCGCCCTGTGGTTTTCCTATACCTGCACTCATTTGCAGCGATACCCTAAACTGTGGGCATTTGGGCTTTTGCACCTGTGACCAGTGGGTTCCAGACCAATATTCACTTCCTTTCACATTTCACTTACTCTATACTTTGGCTTCAGGATGATGCTTGTCATCTTCTCTAATACCTTAGTATTTTGCAAGGAAAATAGCTGTGCAGCTCTTAGCAGTCAACGCCAATTTAAATAATCCCATGGCCAATGACTGACGTGTGACACGCTTGCAAAGTGACCAGTTGGCTGGGCTACTAATTAATTCTGTGAAATTACACCTTGCCAAGAGCTTTCTGGCCAACTCTTGTCAAAATGGTGTAAGAGAAAGTCAACTTGAGAAAGGTAATTCTGGGTGAGCCGACCTAAATTAGCATATTAATGAGGGACAACTGTTGGGGGCGGGGGAGGGATGCCTGTTTTTGCCACTTGAGGCCCAGACCTTTACAAACTAGGTTTCAAAAGGATAAGGTAAGGCATCTGCAAGTCCCCTTAATTCTAATCCTCCTCTACATACATTCCACGTACTTGAGCGACGAACTCGGTGACATGTTTCATTAACCTTCGGTTCTCGTTAAAATATTACCTGGTGGCATCTTACGGCTTCTGTTTCTTTTAGCCCGTCTTGCATAACTTTGCACTTGGTAAAGACTTGAAATTCAAACTAAGATATTGGCCTTGGGATAGTTTTTTTCTTCTCGGACTTATTCCACAACAGTCCCTAAACCCTTGCTTCCCTAAGTCAGTCCAGTGACTTCCAGCCTTCCTGTCCCAAGCTAGAGACCTGATGGGCTCCAGCTGGGGCCTGATTGCCTGGCTGGCAGGGATGTGCTCCTGTTCCCAGTCCTCACTCTTGGTCTCCCCTCTGTAATCTGCAAATGGAACGATGACAAGAGAAGCTCAAAGCAGCTGGATTTCTTTTTTTGATTTGCAGCACTGATTACCAGCAAAAAAGTCTTTAGAATATTTTATCCGGAAAAAAGTCGGTTCTTACAAAAATAGTAGGTTTTTTTAAAAAATGCTATTTGTTTAATTGAGGTGAGGAGGGAAATAAATACTCTTATAGGTGATAAACATTTTAAAATTATCATCTGATTTCTGCCATTTGTTCTGATCTATTTGTTGTATTCCTTAATCAGACAATTGCTTTATCTTATATGCAGCCTAGGACTCCCTAGCAATATCTGGGCCTCAGAAGAACTTACACTTCCCCCAAATGGGTCTTGGACAACAAGTCCTGTTTCTTGGACTGATTTTTTTTTAAAGATTTTTATTTATTTATTTGAGAGAGTGAGAGCGAGAGAAGTCGTAGACGGAGAGGGAGCTGACTCGCCACTAAGCAGGGAAGCCCGATGGGGGCTCGATCCCAGCACTCTGGGTTCATGACCTGAGCTGAAGGCAGACACCTAATCGACTGAGCCACCCCGGCGCCGCATGAACTGATCCTTATAAAAGTATATAGTCTAATCCAAGCACGACCAGTTAGGCCATGTGCAATGGATTCACTCGAAACCAACCAGACTTCAGTGCCTGGTCCTCCACTAGGGGTGAGTGAGACACTGCATTTACTTAAGAGTTTTTGAAGGTTTTGAGGGAGCTGGTTTTGAATGAAGGTTCTGAAGAACTGGAAACAGTGATCTATTCACTTATCCCCTAAATTTTAACCTTGACCTGATTATTAATTTAGAGCCTATTCAAGCTTTCCCTGTACTTGCATTCCTAAATCCATATGCAATTTATTTCTCCCCACCTATCTTCTCTCCTGCCTGGCATATTTCTTTGCTCCTGCTAGTTCTGTCAGAGCTTTGCAGAAATGACATGATGTTTTATGAAACCCGCTTCACGCCTCTATCACTAGATTTGTTTAGTAATTTAAATCTTATTCTCCTTGTTCTTAATGAAAAATATTGATGATTTCAATATTTTACATTTTTCTTGCCAAGAAGCAAATTGTGAAGAAATGATTTACCATTCTCTGCTAGCCCATTCATTCTGTTTTTCGTGTACCCAAGAACAGAAGGAGATGCTCATGCTAGGGTGAGAGGAATGAGCTCACCAGAAGTAGCTGTGTCTGCTTTCCAGGCATGGCTCTGATGATTTCTAGGTGCCTACTTTGCAAACCATAAACCTGGAATGTCACCCTTGCCAGACCGTGAACACTGGGGAACCAAGGACAACAGAGGGGAAGTCAAAGAGAATCCTAGACGTCAAGTTCTTGACACCCAACCATGCAAAGATCTTAAAAAGAGAGTAGCTGTTATCATATTAGTAGGTAAAAATGTGCACCAAAATAAAACATATCCCTCTCGATTAATTGTTGCCAAGTGAGAGACAACAAGAGGCAAGAAAGGAGCACGATCTGCTTGGAGAACTCTTATCTATCCTTCAAACCTGGCCTGGGAACCACTCTCTCTCTCCAGTCTATCTATTATTCTGCCTTTATATAGTTTCGTGTATACCTTAACGAGTAATGATCGAATGATTTTTGTTGTGTTTTTCTTTTTATTTCTGTGAGCCCTTCAGACGCAGAGACAAGATCTTGCCCATTTTTTAGTACATGGCATAGAATCCGGAACACTCATCTGGGTTGGACCAAATGTGCCCAGGAGGTCCCAAGCAGTGACTCGAAGAGGCTGGTGGCACCATTATCTGACCATCAAGAGAGAAAATGCTTGTAGCCAAGAGTACCAATGCCTGGTCATCTGTTCCTGATGGATATTGCCAGGGTTTGAGAGGACAATGCTATTGTCGGGGTGCTACAATCCTTTCTGATTGTTCTAGAGGTCAAGGGGGAACCACAGAATGAAAGTGGCAACTTGCACTAAATCGGAGGATTTCACTTGGGATCTTTCATTCAAATCAAACCTCAAAACATTCTGATTGTCTAAACTCCATGTGAATCTCTCGCATTCTGCTTTCAGAAGATGAAAAATAGAGAAGTGAGCTTTCACAGTAGAAATGACTTTTAATCAACAGTTCAAGGTCAGACAGCCTCCAAATGGTAAAGTTCACCGAAAAGACACAAGAAAATGAGTGATTTGATGGGAAACTTAAAAAAAAGGGGGGGGCGGGGGCGGGGAGAGGTGGTAGATCAATTTTCCCAGACAACTCACACCCAAGGAGGCGGAGGAAGAGCTTCCTTACAGAAATGAACCCCCGTCACCTTGTCAGTTTCAACAGTGGCCGCCTCAGCAGCTCAGGTTCACAAAATACTCAGTGTGTCTTAGACACTATGTTACAGTACACTGCTCTCTCTTCGATCTCTCTGATAGTCTCTGGAATGGACAGGTGCCTTATCATCCACGGTACCCAAGGAGAAACTGAGGCTGACTGCAGCCACCTTCAGTAATCTTTCCTGTGGCTGAACTCCAGTGACTTAACTCCAAACCGTAGCTGGCTTTCTAGCTACGCAGAAAGAGGCAGGACAAAGCTTGGGTTCCAGTCCCAGCCCTGTGGTTGCTAGCCAGGTGACCTTGAGACAATTCCTGTGTCTTTCTGGGCCTCCGTTGCCTCATTTATGAATGGGGGCATCGTTGTGGTCAGTGGGATTATCTGCAACTCTTGGCTAGCTGGCGCTGCCACGCATCCTGAAGTGCCTTGAGGGAAGTTGGAGGAACTCCGGTGACTTTGGACTTGGCTGTGATGTCATTTGCTTTGGGTCAGTGGAATTCAAGCAGATGTGACACATGGGGTGCCTTCAGATGTGTTCACGTGGGTTGGCTCATGTCACATCTGCTTGACTTTCACTGATCACTCATGACTATCCACTATGGCAGGGTTTCTCTACCTCAGCACTCTTGACATTCAGGGCTGCAAAAATTCTTCATTGTGGGAACCATCCTGAGCACCGTGGGATGTCTAGCAGCATCCTTGGCTTCTACCCACTAAATGCCAGGAGCAACACCCTCCTCCTAGTTGTGACAACAGCAAAACGTCTCCAAGCATTGTTAAATGACCCTTGGGGCACAAAACCACCCCTGCCTGAGAGCTACTCTGCTATCTTCTCCTTGCTGGGCAGCCACTTGTTTGAGGAGAAGGAGGAAGCCCAGGAACCCAAGCCAACCTGAAGCCCAGCCCAGCACAGATGGACCTCGGCTGAGTAGCAGATATGTGAACAAGAAACCTGCATACTTATTATTGTAAGCCACTGTGATTTGACAGTTCCTTTGCAACAAAAAGCCTAACATTCTGGCCATAAGGACAACATCGAGTCCATGGTAGGATTCCATGCACGGTGTTTGGGGACACTGGAGGCACTTGCTACTGAAAGTATTAATACTGCTAGACTCAGATTGTCTTATGAAGTGATTCAACTTGTGATGCATCTTACCTCTTGCCCCGCAGAGGCGTGCCCTGAAGGCTTCTCAGCAACCCTCACTACTCTGCTCCAAGGCGCCCATTCCCTGCTATCTATGACCATGTCCCACACCCTACCTGTGCCCACTCCCTCTTTTGGAGCAACCGCCAAGGCCAGGCTGCTCTCCTACAGCTCTAGGGCGGCCTTGCTTGTCTTTTGCTTTGCTCCCCCTTCCCCCAGGTTATGATAAACTGAAAAGTCCAGAGCCGCGACACATAGGAAATAGTTCAAAATAGATGCTCGTTGAACTTCGTCAGCATATCAATTACAGGGGTAATTACTCAGTATCTGTATATATGTTTTAATGTCTGACTTCCAAATATTCACCTCTTCTAAGGGCAAGGACGATTTTGTGTCTCTTTTGCTCTTCATGTAAAGCCAGCACCTAGCACCATTCCAGGCCTGGAATCCTGGTGGACTAAATGGACGGATGAGTAAATGAGCTGAAAGAGCATTCACTCTTCATCACAAGCATGCTAATAATTTAGATATAAATTGATGGCCACCTAAGAACCTAATTTAAATCACGCAAGATTCAAATGAGTCGCCCATAGTAAATGCCACTAGATATGTGGAAAGAAACATTCAGGACTCTAGGACAGGAGGATACATTTAGTAAAGAATTAAGCTTTCTTAGCGCTTAGTTGCTTTTTAAAAAAAAATTTTAATCCGAAGTTGCAGTATTTTTGTTGATTCTTTTATTCCCCCCAGAAAAAACTCTTTCACAAAGCACACACTGATGATGAAGTCCATGCCTATAGGTCCTATCTTTCTTATTCAGCCATCCAACATCTATCAGTGGTGAGTCACCCAGGGAAAGGAAGCAGTGATCTCGCGGAAATAATTAGTATACACACAGGAGGGTGAGAGGTGAGGTTTAAACATGCATACTTATAATTCCGAAGTTCTACGCTAGCGTTTGGGATTTGCTTCTTTGCCCCCTGCCCAATGAAGCTATGACATCAGAATTTAGCGTCATCGATTCATGGTCAGATCAGTAAATTCCAGGTCTATGTAGTTCTCAGCACTCTGAACCTCACCTTGCCATAGGACCTAAGGGTCTGCCTTGGGTTCAGTAGAAGTATTGGTAAGAGGCCATCTGACCTTTCTTGGGCTTCCATGTACGAGTTTAGGATGAGCAATGATCGCAGTTATAAACACCAACCACAGAAAGGCTACCATTGGGGTGGACACGCTTCTGCATTCCTTAACCTGTGATGACTCACTGTCACTTTGTAGTCTTGGCAGGAGCACCCATTCTGTGGTTGAGGGTAAGTGCCTTACACAAGCATGCACAGCAAAGAAATTCAAATTCCTTTAGTCCTTTTCGTTTAATACCACACTGTCCAGAGGCTGCCCAGGGTCAAATGCCCAAGAACCCACAGGAACTATCAACTAAGCTAGAGTATCTTGTCAAAGGGCTTTGCACCAATCCCCTTCCCGGCCCAGGGTCCCAGAGTCCTTAGCGTGAGGTGCTATCTTATGCAAATTTGGGAATGTAAAACCAACATGCGACTTGAAGGCTGCAGCCCAAGTTGCTCTTAAAGTCAGTAAAATCATCCAGAAAGTCCAGTACGGAACCCTCTCCAGTAAGTCCAGCATGGCCAGGTTTTCCTCTATTGTTGGAACAGATGGCTGACCTTCAGCTGAGCCCCCGATGAAGTTGTGGGCTTATCTTTATGGGATGTAGATGAAAAAACAAACCAAAACACAAGCCAGCATCTCTTAGATGCTAGAATCACACTCAGCTCGGGCAGATGCTCTCACTCTGAAGCCAGAGCCGTGGGATAGGGCGCTTCTCCGCTCACTAAGGGCACAATGTTTCCTGGGTGTGTGGGGGCACAAACACCCACACTAGTAAATGGTTCTCTTTCTCTCCCTTTCTCCAAGCAAAATATTTGCCTTTGCATAAACTCAGCATATATACGATTTAACTAGTGGTTTGGGGGCTTGGGTTTCCTGCCTGTAACGAAGGGTAGACTGCATCCACGTAAAGGCGAAGGGTGTCCATGGTATTATCTATCTACTTACGGGAAGTCATGCAATTTGCGCAATGCAAATGGCGTCGACAAATGACACAAGTGAACACATTGATATCCAATCTCGGGGAATGTTTTGCCCACGATGGGGCAGACTCATTGCATTTGATAATCCAGTCAGGCTCCCCCAACCTGAGAGAAGGCTCTATCCTGGTAGCCAGCGGATCTAGCTTTACGTGTCACCCCAGCCACCTCGGTTTAGAAAATTACTTGTCTTACTGATTACCAGTCTCATTTAATACCAGATCATTTTGCTAGTTCTTCTAGACCTTTCTCTAATCAGTAAGTACCTGGGGAGACATTTGAAAGAACAAAAGTATTCATGTTTTTGTGAATCATGACACCAGTTGGGAGAATAATTGGTTAAAGAAGAACACAGAAAATATTATAGATTGTCAGTTTCCCAAAGTGTGGTGGGGGTGAACAAAAGTTTTATTAAAAATAACTAATACTAGACACGACATGCATAGCTCATTACACTCAGGCATATTTTTGATTAGGGCAATGCTAGACAACAGCTCTTCAAATGAGATTTGACAGCAGGTAAATTACACAGTATAAGGGTTTAAGGTGATCTACAGAACAACAATGTCTTGATCATAAATAGGATTTGTGTGCTGGAAAATACATTCTATCATTAATGAAACAGACAAATGAACTGAAAAACATCATATTGCACCATAGTTTTAAGTAGCTTACCTTAGCAGTGTAATATGGATAGTAAGTCATGCATAAAACCCTCTAAAAGCTCATTAAGTCAGGATCAGTTTATTCAAAACAGCACATATTTCAAATAACTGTTCTTCCTTAGCCTATTCCAAACTCTATTGTTTAACAACATCAACTAAAATAATGGAAAATGAGGCAATTGCAATTCATTATAAGTTGTGTCTCTCTAGAACTCTTGCATTTTATTTTATTTTATTTTACTTTATTTTATTTTAAAGTAGGCCTCCATACCTAGCATGGAGTCCAACCCAGGGCCTGAACTCACAACCTTGAGATCAAGATCTGAGCTGAGATCAAGAGTTGGATGCTTAACCAACTGAGCCACCCAGGTGCTCCAAAAAACTCTTGCATTTTAAATTGGTGATCCCAGGGACATCAAATGTTTAATGTCGGTAAAAATCCTTGGGGGTCATTTCCTGGCACTGCCCATCCTATACCCAATGACAACGTTTCCTCAAAATCTTCCATGGCCTAGAACCATCCGACTTTGGGCTGAGAACCTCAACAAATGTCATTCTCACATTTTTCTTTTC
>CM052803.1:45361997-45379556 GCA_028533885.1 Nasua narica | reverse complement strand
GTGCCTCCCGTGTGAACCTCCTCTCTGCCTCCGTGACACAGGCTTACACGCGTGCACACACACATACACACTCACACAGCTTTAACGTCCTCAGCGCCTCCACTATTCATTTCCTGTTTCTCGACCAACAATCACAGAAACTAATTTACCTTATCAAAAATGCAATTACTCAGTATCTTAGGCTTCTATTTATTTGACAGCCTTCTAATTTTCTGACTTTTACCTAATTTGACAGGGAATATTATAGACATAACTAGTCTTTCAAAATGACTTTCACAAGGTTAGTTCACTTGTTAATTGACCCTCCGTGATGGCAATTTATGAAGCATATTAATTTCATCTGTCACTTCCAACACAAAGTAAATGTGGAAAATAGTCTATCTTTCATAAGGGACCTTGTAAAAGAAGTATGTCGGAATTCTTAATTAATATATGCATATCATTTCAACCATTGATATTGTGCAGAACTTTTATACCCACTCATCTGAAGCTCTGTCTCCCTTTTATAAACGTTTTGTTATTCCTTTATGAGGAAGGAGAGACACCTTCACTGAGGATTATTCTGCCAGGGATATAAATCACCACCTCAAAGATGAAGAAGCCATTTGTCTGGAAGGATTTCTGGAGCCCACAAAGGCAAAGTTGAAAAAAAAAAAAAAATCCCATGAGAGCTGTAGCAAGAGGAAAGGCCTCCTTTCCAGAAGGCAGAAGCTAATAACCTTTCATACCCACCACACGGGTACTCGAAGGAATGAAATCCGACATACCACTTGCCCCACTGTAAGAAAGGAAGGTGTCGTCTCCAGACGCCATGTTGGACCTTTGAAGGACACTTGCTGAAGAGAGAGACTACACCATGTGGATTTGCTTTTCTCTCTGAACTACCTGGTACCCCTCAACTCGATTTCAACCTTAGTCTTTCCCAAATCACTTCGGAGCCTACCAGTGGGCAAGCACTTGGTGTAAAGCTCTAAAGAGAAGAGACACCAGCTCAATGCTCACAGGGCTCACACTCACACAGAAAAATAGCGAAGTCAACGGTATACAAAACAGAATTAGGCTATGGAGTGATGAGCCCCAGGGCAGAGTGAGGACGGGTTCTGAAGCCAGAGGCATAGCGGTGTGACAGCAGGGAATGGGCCCAGACACAGAGGAAGAGAGTTCTCTCAGCAACCAACACAGAGTGACCTGGGCTCTCCCTCTTTCTCCCCGTCTGAACGTTCTTACTCCCACGTTCCGACTCGTCCATGCCCCCAGCTTGTGGGGTTCCAACATCTTAGGAAGCACCTGTTCCAGCTTCGGCTCCAGCAAGAAAGCCTGGGCTCCTTCTTGAGTATGTGTGTTGAGTCTTGGCTCTTCCGCCTGTTTTCTGTTTGTTTGTTTGTTCTGTTTTGTTGAGAGGGAGAGAGTGCACACGAGTAGGGGGGGACGCGCAGAGGGAAAGGGAGAAAGAGTCTCCCAAGCAAGCTCCATGCTCAGCGTGGAGCCCAACTCGGGGCTCAATCTTATGACCCTGAGATTATGATCTAAGCTGAAATCAGGAGTCAGAGACTCAACTGACTGAGCCACCCCGGCATCCATCACCCCTGTTTTCTACCGGCATCTGAGGTGCCCACACACCAGCAGGGAGCCTCTATGAACAAGGGCTCCATTTCCTCACGCAGTCAGTGCCCTAGCTAAAATGTTGGCTCAGGAGGGAGCCTTTACAGGGACGCCCGTCACAAATCATCTAGGTTCAGCATTAACATTCTCTTAAAGCCTTTAAAAAGTAACAGTGTCTTTGCCTTTGCGATCTCAAGTGTCTTCTTCCTGCCATTTGCTTCACACTGAAAAGCTCCTACTCCCTCTATAAGATTAAATGCAATTTTCGAGTTTGAAAGTCCTCATGTAGGAGATGTCCAGAAAAAATCAGAATTCCCTGTCGAGGTTTGAAATCTTATACACACACACACACACACACATGCACACACACACACACACACACCCCAGGACATATTAAAGCTGAGTTTAGCCTAATCATTTATGTTTTCTCTGATCAAATAGAGAATTTTATTTTCTCTCAAGGATCTTGCTAATAAATCCCCGGAAAGGTCATTCCTGGCTTTGAGCTAAGCACAAAATATATATGTTTGGGAAGAAAAAGCCTAATCTTTAATTTGACAGCAATGGTATTATAAGAGCTGAGGGTTTTCTTTGTTAAAGTAGCAAATATACAAACACACACAGCATAGTAATAAAATATAAAAAGCGTGTGAAAGCATATGTATTCTGAATTTTTCCACAGTATATTTAATAAAAGCACATCTTAAGAGTGCTTACAACGAGAACTATTTGACTTTTGATTGAGATAGTCCATGCCAATGATTTACACTCGGAACCATTTTATAAAAATGCAAATTATAAAGGTGGCATGCTGTAATGTCCTCATCAATCATAAAAAGTACATATTTTGAGTAAGTGTTGAGATATATAATCTATACTTCATAGATCTCAGCACGAACGCGCCGCCCTAACCAGCTCAAGAGCACAGCATGTATTATCGGAAAATAATTACTCCCCTGCTCTCATGTTATCACACGGTAATAGTGCTAAAATGCTGTTCTGAGCGATAATATTTCTGAGGAGAAGGAAATTTCTTCATTTACTCTCAGACCCAAAAAAACGCTGGGGGAGGGGAGGGAGTGCGCGCATGCGCTTTTGTGTAAAGTGGAGTGCCTTTCCTTTCTCTTCAAGGTTAACAAAAATACCTTTTACAATACTTCTCCGTTTTTATTAACAAAGTGGCTACACCACGCCCCCATACCTTCCAGACACTGAGGAAGTATTGTTTTGTTTTGTTTTGTTTTACCAAACATAATGAAACCTTGAGGGAGGAAATTCATGGTTAAATAAAGTTTTCATGGCTCGAAGGATAGAATGTTTCTATTAGTAAAATTGCCTGAAAATGTAGGCTCTGAGCTACTTCGAAAGGACCCACGCATCTGTGGACACATGCAGTTAGCTCTCAGGATAGGGTGAAGGAATTCTCGAATATACCTGTTGCCTTAAGATTCCATCAGTGAAGACAAAGAGATGTAGGTCTGAACTGACCTTTTTTCTCCCAAGAGAAGAGCTAAATAACATAACATAACATAACATAACATAACATAACATAACATAACATAACATAACATAACATAACGTAAAACAATAGAATGGGAAAACTAATCATAGTGGGGCTAATAGTGGCTGTACCGAATCTCGGATGTGTACTTATCATGGACCCCCCTCCACGTTATGGGCGCAGTCCTCCGAAGTGGATGGGAGCGGTGTAGGGCCAGGGTCACCATTTAGTCCTGGACCTCTGGGACTGGGGCAGAAGTGATTGCACACCCCATACCACAGCTTTGCCCTGAAGGTGTGTGGTTTGTGTCTGGACCGGAAGCGGACAGTGTTTATTCATGCGGAAGGCTTCAATTTCTTGCACTACCCTCACTTGGGGGTTACCAGCTAGGGGCTCAGAGAACAGAATCTTCCTTTCTTTCTATGTCTTTTCACAGCTTTGTACGTAAGTGGGAAACAGTAGCTACCCTGGCTTATGGAACACTTCCTAAGGGCTGGGTACTTTCTTCTACATTCTAGAACAGTCATTCTTTTTTTTTTTTTTTAAAGATTTTATTTATTTGACAGAGAGATCACAAGTAGGCAGAGAGGCAGGCAGAGAGAGAGAGAGGGGGAAGCAGGCTCCCTGCTGAGCAGAGAGCCCGATGCGGGGCCTGATCCCAGAACCCTGAGATCATGACCTGAGCCGAAGGCAGAGGCTTTAACCCACTGAGCCACCCAGGCGCCCCTAGAACAGTCATTCTTAACTAGGGCTATGTCCCCCTCCAAAGACAGTTGGTGGGTTTGGAGATGTTTTTGGTCATTACAACGTGGGAGCTGGTGGGCGCTGCTGGCATCCAGTGGGTGGAGACCAGGGATGAGACTAAAGAGTCTACAAAGCACAAGGCGGCCCCCACAAGGAAGAATCGTCCAGTTCCACGTGTCAGTAGTGGCGAGGATGCGGTTGAGAAGCCCTATCTTAGAACGACTACTGTAGTTCTCATGTCGCGAGTGTGAGTTAGGTTCTTTTTATTCTTCCAATGCTGCACATTAGGACACAGGGTCTAAGAAGTGAATGACTGCAGTAGCTGTAATTTATTGTCTATTCCGTGCTTGGCTCTCTACTAACTGCTTTACTATATACTGTCTGCTCACGCGCACTATGAATTCAGTCATATTAACCCCGTTTTACGGAAAACAGAACATCAATTGCTCAAGGTCACGTAGACATGAATTGACAGAATTAAGATATACACTCCCTTCTGCCTAGCACCAGATACTATATCCCTAGATCCCCTAGATCCCCCTGAGTCAAGGCCATTGCTACTCAGGGGCAGGCTAGGGGATTGACATTCAGAAGGTGAAATTCCAACTTCGAGACCTTTTTCCATGATACCTTGACGCCACACGAGAAAAAACAAAACCCTCCAAAAACATACGATGTGTAAATGTTCTGGGATTAGATTTGAAGGCATCCAAGAAGGTCCTTCCAGAGAAGAGACCTGGGACAGGAGTGCCCAAGCAGGAGGCTCTCTGTGGTCAGCGGTCCCCTACTTTGTTTCTCGGAGGCCAAGAAACAGATGATGGTAAATATGTCAAGGGATCAGTTCACTCCCCAGCTTCTGTTTGAGCAACGCTCCTGTTGTGGGAAGTCATTGAAAGTAGCACAGTCCTTTGGATATTGGGACAGAGAGGCCTTCAAATGAATCACCTCTGGTTTTACAAACTGACCTCATAGGGGTGCATTCTACTTTAGATGGAAAAATCTTGCTCATCTGGAGGAATGCAGAGTTTATTTCAATTACAATACTTGAAGCTTGAAGAGAAAGCTCTTTCATAAAGTATGTGGAGACGGAGATTGCTACTGAAGCCTCTCACCCTTATGAGCAGCTTCAAGGTGAGTAAGTCACAAGAATTTAATGATTAGCCTATTAACCCCTAGAATATCCGCTCACTGCCTTGCCTATAAATATCACATCCACTCTCTCCCTTATACAACGTGTTATCATTACTCCCAATTTGTCAGTAACTTATGCCAATGGGCATTTATAAAAGGTATTCATTTATTTGTCCAGTTGCCTGATGCCCGTTACGTACTCAAAACCAGTATCCATTATTTGATGGGTGTCCTATATTGGCCACATCAGATCTGAGTGGCTAGTGCCGAGACTCTGACTTTCCTAGAAGTGGTACCACTTTCATCGAGATCTCCAGGGAACCCTGAAAACCCCAGCAAAACTTGAAATCACCACCTCAAGCTCCCTCCCTCCTCAATGCAACCACCTGACCAGACACCTGATCGTCCTCTGGTCCCATTCTGTCTCCATCTCGAATTCTCAACACAAATTTTTCCCCCAAGACTCTGGTCTGGTTCCACTTTCCATTCCACTGGGTGAGCTATTCCTGATCAGACCCACAAGTCCAATCTCACGTACTCTCGTGCTTCAAATTTTTCAGCGGGTTGCCCAGTTCAAGATAAAACCCACGTTTCTTAGTTTATAGAATCCTTCCAAATCCAACCCCTCTCTTCCCCTCCTGCCTAGTCTCCTATCCCTCATCTGGTCTCGGTGATGTCCACTGACATAAGAGTACCTGCAGTTCCCTGAATATTTGTGATCCTCTATGGTTATTGCTTCTGCACATCCTGGGATGGTTTTCTCTCCACCCCTAACACTTAGAGACTAGAAAAGGTCCTCCTCATCCTATGATGCAGGCCAGGTCTGAAGTTCTGGAGGAAAGCTTCCCTGCCACCAACCCCATACTCCTCCCATCCAAGATGCCCATCTAAGCTTATCAGGAGAATCCTGAGACCTTACCAGGATCTAGGTTCAGGGTGGATAGGTGACTTAATTCTTGCCTAATGCTCTCAAGTATGTGGAGGTTTCCCTTCCCATACCTCTTCCCCAAAAAACAAACAAAAGAGATATTCTCTCTTTCCTCCCAGGTCATCACGTTGGCAATTCCCAGAGGCATCTTTGTGCCAACGAAGAGCTAGTGTTAGACTGGAAATGATCGTGGTCAGGATAGATCAGAGAGATTGAAAGAATCTGCGACCTTGATGAAATTTTTGAGCCATTGTACTTACTGCACCTGGGAGTTTGCCCTTCCTCTGACCTCCCAGTTTGATGAAATTTATTTTCTCTCTTAAGTTTCGATCAGTTTGAGGTAGAGATTTCTGTTATTTGAAGCTAAAAGCATCCTCACTTCACTGCCTTCTCTGACATCCCTGCTCTTAGCTCTTGGCTTGGTCCTCCTCCTTGGTCTTTGCCTACCTTGCCTCTCATTACATTTATTTGTAATTCTCCTTTGACCTGTCTGACTTCACTTATTACACTGTGAATCCCCTAGCAGCAGGGACCAGATCTTATTAGTTTTTTTATCTCCTAGTTCTTGGTAAATAGCAGATGTTTATAACATTTTGCAAAATCGACTTTGCCAAATATCTACAGGTTAAGGGATAAGGAGTTGGGAGAAAATTTATATTGTGTCTTCTCTTATACCTAATTATTTTCTGGTATATAAGGAGTTCTCTTTGTGCAGTGTGAAAAATGCCTTCTTGACTTAAACGGTGGGTCCTGCCAATGTTACGAGTCAGATCCAACTAACATGTACTGAACATCTACTCTGTGCCAAGAACTTGTAAACATTTTGCCTGACTTGGTTCTCATGGTGTTGCCTTGAATGTCAGTGTTACATCTCCCTTTTACAGAGGTAGAGAAATAAGGCGGGAGGCTAAAGTCGTGGATGAAGGATCCCTATTGAGTAAATAGAAGCTGGGCCTAAAATCAGGTCTTTGGCCTTAGGCCAAGAGCATTTTCTATGGTGTCCTGCAGTTAATAGTGGTACTCTACACTGGGAAGGGGGCTAAGTATTTTTTCTCGATATGCTCCAAAGTACTTTCAACAACAACATGAGGTAAGTACTGTGATTACCTTCACCTTTCAGAGAAGCAATGTAAGTAATAGACTCAGCATGAGCCCGAGGTCTTAACCCCACAGAGGGCAGAGGGCAGCATGAGGCCACGCACCACCTTTCTAAAAACGAAAGTCTTGGCTAGAGGTGTCACCAGTGACTCCTACAGCCTCCTACAGCTCCGCCCAAGTGGGGGGAGAAGGCCCAGCTCTGGTCTGGCATTGTTTGGCCCATCAGTTCTGGCAAATGAGGAGCCCCGTTAATTCAACAAGGTGCTAGGCCAAGCCAGCAAGATGCAGACGAAATAGGAAAACCACTGAGAGGGAGGCAGAAAGGATACATCTGTTGAGGGAGTGAATGGTTTTGAAAGAAAACCCCAAGTGATGTGCATCAGCACACCACCTGCAGCGAAATGTCAGCCCCCCTCAACACCTGCAGGAAGTGGCGCCACGGCGGGGGACCTCACTCCCCATCCCTGTGCTTCTGCCACATCTTCACTTATTTAGTGTCGTAGGTACCTTTTCTGTATTATTTCTGAAAATATTATGAAATTATAGCTTTGTGGAATGTTATGAAAATGTCCACAATTTTAAAATTGAGATTTACATGGTGAAATCCTAGGGAAAAAAAATTTGTTATATGTTAAAAATGCATTGTGAGCCATGATGAAGTCGAAAAGCATTGCACATATATTTTTTTTTACAATTCACATAATGGCTATAAATAAGCCAGAGTAAAAAGGGTGTATAATCTCAATTATAAGAGACTGTACTGCAAATGAACTAAAAACTGGCCTTTGAAATTAGAGTTTAAAATTAATCTGAGGTTGAAATTATAATTTAATCCATGGATGTGTGACTTACAGTTGTTTTCATCCTTTTTTAACACCACTTTATTGAGTTGTGATTGACATACAAAAAGCTGTATATATTTAATGTATGTAATGTGGTGACTTTAGAGGTAAGCACGTATCTGTGAAACAATCACCGTGACCTATGCCTTCTGCCCATCTATCACCTCCAAAATCATAGTCAGAGCAATAACAGTCATGATACTAAAGAAGGCAGCAGCTGCGTCCTCTTCAACAAGCTATCTTAGTACTATGTGCCCTTCCTCAGATGCTTTAAAATCACCCCACACCGAGGTAAGCATTCAAATCTTCAAGGTGCTGTTGGATAATTTTAAAATATGTAATCATGCACATGTAAACGCCGAACGCACCCTGATCTATAGCCTTTCCACCCATTATGGATTCTGAAAAGTTTGCAATCACATTTTGGGTGAGATTATTTGATTAACATCTCATGCTGATCAGGCGTGAGGTTCATTCAGGACAAGAGCTACGTTGGTTGTGCTCAGCCGTGTGTCTCTCCTGCTAGCCAGCGTGGTGCCGAGCCCATGATACTCGTGCATTTGTGTTTGTTAAGCCAACAAATGAGTGGGGAGCAAGGTGTAGACGACTCAGCTGAACTTGCTAGGGCGCGGTTCGTCTGACTTTAAATTTGCAGTACCTTCCCTTCCTGCTTTCCAGGTTTGAGAAAATCAAATGAAAATACGGACAAAGAAGTATGTGTAGTAAGCTGCAAAACCGCATATAAATAACATTAAGTGTACCTGTAGCAAATGTAAATATGCTGACTATTTCTCTTTGTCTCTATCCTTAAAAGCAAGTGTAACCGTGAAGCTCCATAAATTTCCAGGACTTCAGACCACAGAGTGGCGTATTCTCGTTAACCTTTCATATTAAACAGCTTGTTTTGATCACGATCCGTAAGATCTATGAGAGGAGCACTGATTCCCAAGATGGTCTTTAATGATCTCTGCTTCCTGGTATTTCCACCATCAGGTAATCCCCTGTCCTTGAGTGTGGGCTGAGACTTGCTTCTAATGAACAGAATATGGCAAAAGGGATGGGTTGTCACTCTTGTAATTGGCTTACAGAAAGACTGTGACTGCCATTCTCTGGTGCTCTCTTGGTTGCTTTCTTGGCTTGCACACCGGGATGAAGAAAGCTATGGTATGGAAGAGACCCACATGGCCAGGAGCAGAGGGCGACCTCCAACCAAGCACCAGCAAGAACTGAGGCCCTCAATATGACAATCCATAGGGAACCCAATGTCGCCAACAATAACGTGAGCTTGGGGACGGGCCTTCTTCAGTTGGGCCTGGAGGAGACTGAAGCCCTGGCTGGTACTTTGATGGTAGCCTGCCAGAAACTCTGAAGCAGAGACGAGCCACACCCAGACTCTTGGCCTAAAGAAGCTGTAAATTAATAGTTGTGTGTGGTTTTAATCCACTAAGTGTTGGAATCATTTGTTTTGCAGCAATAGCTAACTAATACAAGTTCCATGAAGTTCCAGTGCTTCAAATACTGTTATCTGGTCTATGATTCTGGCTCTGTCATTTGTCTTTGACCTTTATGAGAGTGGGATAGTGGATGTTTTAGTCTACACTAAATAAAGTGCTGACCTAGAGGCGGTGCTAAGTATTTGTACCATGAGTGATGAGTAGTTGAGTGAAACAAGATGATCTCTAATGAGCCTAAATGACGAGCCAGGGAAAGGTAGGTGAGCAATGGGGATCTGGGGGCAGGGGATGATGGTTTCTCCTACGGATAATGCAAATAGCAAGCATGTAAATACCGCAACCCTGCGAAGTCTACATCTTCTGAGCTATGACTCGAGCCAGGATGTGTATGCTAGGGCACGGCCATCTTTATGTACCTTCCTCTACGATCCTTTTGCAAATGCATCTTACCTTTCACGATCTTAAGTAGAAATCTGAGCATCCCAAACATCAAAATTTAAGGTAATAATAAAATAAAGAGGAGGGCGCCTGGGTGGCTCAGTTGGTTGGGTGACTGCCTTCGGCTCAGGTCGTGATCCCGGAGTCCTGGGATCGAGTCCCACATCGGGCTCCCAGCTCCACGGGGAGTCTGCTTCTCCCTCTGACCTTCTCCCCTCTCATGCTCTCTCTCTCTCAAATAAATAAATAAAATCTTTAAAAAAAAATAAAGAGGAACATCTACACTATGTATATTTTACAATCATTAAAAATGACAACATATGTGACTTAGAAAGATATTACCTTCATTCAGGTTGGGTAAAACAGGTAGCAAAATAATATCTTTTGCATGATTCTATTTTGGTAAAATTATGTGCGTATATATATTTAGTAGAGAGTCTGGAAGGAGATATATGGACAGTGCTTATCTTCTGGTGGTGGGAGTATGGGTGATTTTTACTGTTGTTATTCTTTTTAGTATTTCCTAATTTTTTAAACAACAAACATGTGTTACTTTTACACTCAGAAACAGTAAAGTCTATAAAAACTTATTGCCAAATAATAAAACAAGGAAGATGCCCTAAAGATAACACTTTCCCATTAATGCTATTATTGGAAAAGACATCACATTGTCTACAGTGAAAATTCCCTCAGCTCTTTTTACTTAGGGTTCCTGGAGCTGGGACATTCTCCTGCAATTCTTGGTGAGGCTGGTGGGCTAAGGGGCTTCATGTTGGGGCCATCTGAGCACCTGAATATTTGGTCCTCCCAAGTTCAAAGGTTAATCAAGAGAGACTGGTGTCCCAGATGTTTTAAAAGGTTTAGTCCATAATAGATGTTTCCGTAACAGATCCTTACATCTTGGGGTTTTTTTTTTTAAAGATTTTATTTATTTATCTGAGAGAGAGACACACAGCAAGAGAGGGAATACAAACAGAGGGAGAGGGAGAATGAGAAGCAGGCTTCCTGTGGAACAGGGAGCCCGATGTGGGGCTAGATCCCAGGACCCTGGGATCATGACCTGAGCCAAAGGCAAGCGCTTAACGACTGAACCATCCAGGTGCCCCCATCTTGGGGTTTTTAAGCCCTTGAGATGCATGGTTTTAACTCTAAACAAGTGGCTCTCACATTTTTTTTCGGTGCAGTGGAATGAACTGAGGAGCTTGTTTGAAGTTCTCTCTCCCTCTCTGAGGGATTAATTTTGTAGGTTGGGGGAGGGCCCAAGAATCTACACTTTTTTGCATGCATTTGAAAAATTTCTTTGCCTACTGTCTAAGGGCTGCATATGGGAAACTACTGTTTGCAAAAGTGATCCTTCCTACTGGCTTGGTTCCATTTTAAGATAAATAATGTGTGTGTGTGTGTGTATGTGTGTGTGTGTGTGTGTGTGTGTGTGTGTTGATATCATCTATCTTTTTTTTTTTTATTATTTTTTTATTTATTTATTAGGAAAGAGAGAGAGTGAGAGAGAGCATGAGAAAGGAGAAGGTCAGAGTGAGAAGCAGACTCCCCATGGAGCTGGGAGCCCGATGTGGGACTCGATCCCGGGACTCCGGGATCATGACCTGAGCCGAAGGCAGCTGCCCAACCAACTGCGCCACCCAGGCGCCCTCATCTATCTTTTTTAAAAAAAATTTCACCAACTGTGCAGGTCAGAATACAGACACATGCTTCCTCAAGAAGCGTCTGGATCTCCTTTTGAAATAGTTGCAGACATTTAAAAATCTAACTTGAATGTCCCTTGATTAGTGTATTTGTTCCATCTCTTTGGTTTTTTGTCCACTTATTCACCCATGGGATATTTTTATGTGTTTTTGTGCTAGGCATCGCTCAGGACGCCAGGCTTATGAGGATTCACACCGAAGTCCTATTTGACTTTGAAATCCCCTTGACTGGTTGAAGTCTTTCAGGTTCTATTTGGCTGAAACCTGGCATGCACCCAGAGCTTTCTCCGACACTTTGGCAAAGGCATCCGACTTCAAAAACCACTGCAAACAGTGCCTGGCATACAGTAGGCACTCATGAGGTGTTCAGTGAAAGCCAATGTGCTGGTGCTGGGGGAGGAGTTTCAACTATTTGGACCAGTGTTTCTGGCATTCATTGCTGCCCCTCAGAGCGCCCTACCCTGACGCACAACTTCTTTACCCTCCAGCACTGCCGTACTGAAAAGACGCCTATAGTCTTCTAGGCATCGCTCTCTCCTTCATTCTGTCTTCCACACAGCTGTGTCCAGCTGTTTCCAAACCACATATCTGACTTCATCACTGCTTTATTTAGAAAGCCTCTCACTGCTCCTCACCTTCTCCAGCAATTGTTCTCAATCTGTGGGATAGTCCAACATGTCACAAAACTAGGTTCCATCGTAATGCACCCTTCCCCCCATCCCCTGCCAGAGGACATGCATTTCCATGTTATGGGGTCTACGGGCAGTCTGCTCCTGTACTTAATGGCCGGGATATGTTGCAGAATATTCAGATTAGAGTAAGAGTGGTTAGAGTGTATTTCATTCCAAAACAGTTACCATGTGCCCTAGCGACATGGCTGGGATCCCACTGGGGACAGGCAAGTGTACGGCCAAGTGCAGCCCGGGGGCCTCCTGCCCCAGCTTCTTCCACTGTCTTTAGGCACATGTCACTTGCAGATCACGGGCCTCCTCCTTTTTCCCACTGTCGTGTCTTATGCCCTGCCCCTTTCCAAACACGTCTGCCCTCCAGCATCCTCATTACTATTCATGCCCACTCTTGCCCACACTGAACCTGAACTTCTATGACTGATGTCATGTCCGGACAGTTATCTTTCTGGAAATGACCACGGAACCTGCCTCCCGGCTATGGCACTGACCCAGGGCAGGTCACTGCCTCTCGGTACAAATGGGTTTTCTTATCTGTAAAATGGGGGCATAACGTAAGTCACAGGGAAATTGTAAAGATTAAAAGAGAGAACGCAAGTCAAAGGCTGGGCAAGGTTAGCCAATAAAAGGGAGGGAGAGAAGGACAAAGAGCAGGAGAAGCTTTCTTACAAGGATGGACACCTGCCAGGACGGAAAGCATCGGCACCGAGAAGAGGGTGCGGTGAATGTGGGAAGCTGCTGGTCAGAGAAATTCACCCTATGAGGTCATCCGCACAAGGAAGGTTATAGAAAGTTCCGCAACAGAGAGATTTCCCTCAGTGACCAGACCTGATTTTTCTGAAAGATTAATAGACTTGTCCAGACACAACTTTAATTCTGTCCGTTGATAAGAGCCTGTCAACAGGAGTCGGGAGATCCTTGGTTTCTCAGTACCAATTAATACATCTGCGTGCTGGCTTACATATGCCTCTCTCATGAATTTGATTCGGAAAAGTCCATCTCTAAGGCACAAGTCACCTCTGGACACAGAATCAGGCTTCTGATCTATGAAGAAGGTGGCTAGGAGGCCCTGCGCTGTTGACACGGGCATTAGCTCAGGTGGACTTGTACCCGAAAATACCCACCGTCCCCGGATGGTAACTGACCACACCCTGCAATGACTGGGAATTTGAACTCCCTTGTCTTTCAAAGCCAAGGCTGCCACATCTACCTTCCTCTGCACCCGCTGTAGCTCCCACATTAGAGCAAGAGCCCCAGGAGGCACAGGTCAGGTCAGATGTCTTTCCCTCCTCAGCCCCTGACTCAGTAAGCATTCAATAAATGTTTATTGTTATAAAAATAACTTAATGAAGGCCCTTTTTCCATAACGAGGCAGGTCTCTGACCTCTTATCAAAGCATTTTATATCCATCCTTAATAAGGATCCTTATCAGATCTGTGTAGCGCAAAAATCTGTCAGAAAAGTTCAGCGCATGTTCCACGGCCGATAACCCATCCTTTAAAAAAGAGCCCTTTAAAATCGAATATCATGTTGCACGATAATTATTGTTGAGAGAACATCGAATGCAGTGTTCGTTGCTGTTGTATAATTGACCCAAGTACCCGCTTAGTCACTTCAGTCCAAGGGACATGTTTAATTAGAGATTCAATCACTTATCCAATACCAAAAACCATGGCATCAAGGCTTAGGAGCTAACCAGCCGACAGGAATCGTAAAGTCATTTTCCCAAAGCAAGCTCATTTGTTTCATTAAATAAATTACTTAATTCTGATTCACACATTTTTCCATGTAAGTATAAAGAAGAAGGAATCCGCGTCCAATCAAGCTAAACTAATATAACTGTTGAAGCTTTTACAATACCGATTTTCTGAACATGCCCTGAGGAAATTCTCAGAAATGGAGTGCTAATTGATGGACTTAAAAAAAAAATGAGCATCCCCATGATTTCTGTTCAAATATTTATAATCATTTTTATCATCCGAAAGAAATGGCCGGCTTGGTGAGATTGATACATTGGCCTTATCCAGGAGAGGTATAGAGCTCTTGCCTTTTGAATTGGGCAGACTTGTTTAAAACACGAAGAGAGGTTGCTAGACACAGACCGGAACTTTGGGTCAGTGTGGCTGAACGCGGCTTGCTTTCACAACACCCTCCGCGGCACTGAGGGGAGAGCCAGAGAGTTCTCCCAACAAGACAGCAGAAGTAGTGGGAAGACATCAGCCCTTCCAGAATGAAGGTCACACATGAAAGAGTGACCCCAGGACAGGGGACAGAAAGGGGCAGAAGTGGGTAAAATGAGAAGGAAATCAGAACAAAACCAGAAAGGTAACGTTAATGAAGCCACTTTGATTAGTTTCTCTGTGTGGAGGAGAAAATATCACCAAGTCCCATCATGATCAGAACCGTGTATTAATTGAGATTTACCGCTGTCTGTATCCATGTTTCAGTTCAAGTTGTTAAACCTTAAATAGAAACTAACTGGATTGATCTTAGGTCTAGTTACAACCTGCCACTTCTTACATTTGTACTTTCTGAGCTACGTGTAAACAAAGGTGGTAACATAAGCCAGCCGGAAAAACACGTGAATTTAACTCTCTTATATGGATGAGTCCAACCACTCATATCCACTGGGAGCCTATGATTAAAAGTAATGTAATAAATTTGTGTCTCGAAAACTAACTTTGGGGAGATTTGAGCTGGTCAAGGTGACATTAGCTACGTGGAAAATAATCACAGGAAATACCTCTGGAATATACACAGGACGAGCTGTACAAGATGTATGAAGGAGCAACTCCGGGCATTTTTCTGAAAAATTCAGGCAAAAGTCCCATTTGGCGTAAATTCAGGTCAAAGTAAGTTGGAGTTGAATTATCTAACTTTCCCTGGCGGTAGCTTCTACTGATTCCGAGTTATGAGTAGTCGGGGTTAGTTGTATTTTTAGTTACATCGAATAGTGTGAGGGCCATCGGGAAAACTTTCTTTGCCCCTCTGGAAATAAATCTGCTAAAAGTCTACTTTGCATGGTCTTTCTCTTGGGTCAACGAAGCAAACTTTGAAATGCACCCATAGTTGCTGGCCATTGCTCTAAATAGAAACCCAAGGAGAAGCTATGTGCAGACACCAAAAAACTGTAAGAGTAACATAATTGGGTCTGGAAGCTGATGTTATGATTTCTTGCAGTAGAGGCCACGAGGGTCCAAGGCTGGGTTACGCACTGTTCATTTCCTAGCAAGCAAATTAGTGTCCATTCATATCCAGATAGGATTTTCTGGTCTTGGTCTTCAGCAGGAATGTGTCTTATTGGTTCTCGGGAGAGGGGGGGTGTTATCGGCTCATGAAGGACCTCACTCCTGTTTCACTAAAGACTCGCTTGATAACTGTAGGAGCTTCCCATCTTTTCCTTCCAAAAGGGCAAGGCATGGCGGTGTTCCAAACCCCCTAAGGGAGCTGCAGTGAGCCCTGGGAGGTTGATTTTCTCCTGCAATACAACTGACATCTCCCTTATGCAAATGTAGATGCATGCTCGAAAGGATGCAAATACCATCGTCTTTCAGTCCAATATCCTTAACACTTTCGACTACTGATTTCATCCATCGCCAGCATGAATTTCCTTCCAGACCCTACATTTCAAATGACTGCACCATTGCTGCTCTTTTTGTCAAGAAATGGAGAGGCGTCCGCTTGCATTTTACTAAAGGAAAAAGGATTCATTTTGGGGGTATGCGATATTTGTTGAAGACTCTTTGGGAAAAGGTTAAGCAATCAGCTTCTAAACACAAATCTTGGACATGCGCTTTCTTCTCGGTAACTTTCTGCCACGGGAAATGTCACCACTGAGAGGCACTGGGTGCACAGCAGGCTCTGGGGGGCTCCTTCAGCTGTGGGTACAGCTTCCACGAAGCTCAGGGAGCTGCCTTACACCTGCTCCTGGCCCTCTGCCCCTGCTCTTGCTTCACAAGCTCTCCTTTTCCTGGTTACTGAGGCTGCTTAGAGGGATGGGCCTAGACCTCCTTTGAGTCCCTCCCCCTCCAACCAGTGTGGACCTTGAGCCAATTATTCAACCTGCCTGCTCTTTTGTTAATAAGAGACCCAGCTGCAAAGGTTGTTTGAATTTAAATGAGCTGGTGCAATGTTAAATCCTAGCACAAGGATGCCTCCTATGGTCCTTGGTGATGGAGACTAACCAGAGATCAGGCAGCACTGGACTAACCACAGTGAGGACAGCGAGACACTTGCTCGGTCGTCATCAAGGTAAATGGTATTTTAATGTAATATTTTACAAGTTCAAAATTAATGCAGAAAACTCATGATGAAAAGACCCTCAAATTTTGAAATAAAGACAGGAGCGGTCACAGCACTGCGGTGAGCCCTACCAGAGCCAGAGGCAAAAGGAAAAGGCATCAAATACTGATGCCGTCTTTATTTAAAATTCTGGTATTTTGTTCCTTATGGATTTTCTGCATTAATTTTAATCTTGTCTTTATTTAAACTTTTGATATTTTGTTCATCATGGATTTTTTGCATTAATTTCGAGTTTTTAAAATATTGCATTAAAATGTTATTTCTCGGGGCATCCGGGTGGCTCAGTGGGTTAAGTGTCTGCCTTTGGTTCAGGCCGTGATCCCAGGGTCCTGAGATCGAGTCCTGTGTCCGGCTCCCTGCTCAACAGGGAGTCGGCTTCCCCCTCTCTCTCTGCCTCGCACCCCACACTCGTGCTCTTTTTCTGTCTCAAATAAATAAATATTTAGGAAAAAAAAAAGTTATTTCTCTTGATGAGGCTTTGGGCCCCCGAGACAAGTCTCTCAACGGTCTCGTCCACTTCACTTTAGTCTGGGCTCTGCCGGCGATCACCACGTGCCATGCAAATCTCTGATGGCAGCCCAGCCGTGTTGGGGCTGCTGTCCTGCTGGGCTTCCCGGGCACTTCGCTGAGTTTTGCTCCATGAGCATGGCCTCTCAAGTAATGTGTGGCTTTGCAAGCATTTGTGGCTTTTGAACTCATGGACCTGACTCTCTCAGGATAACCTGCAAGCTCTGTCTCAGGAAGGTGACTATACAACGGAGGGCAAGCACGTCCTGGGAAAAGGGAAGAGGGGGTACCATCCGGAGTACGCTTGTGGTTTTAAAAGTTGTAGTATGCACGAGAGGGTGAACATGCTAAGGGGACTGAAAATCCAGCCCCTGGGCCTGATCCACCGACAAACAGAGAATATATTTTTAAATCTGGCAGTGGAGCCTTCTGGATCCCTTTTGTACACCTGCGATGCTGCATATGACCAGAGGGGGCGCCTTTTTACATGCGCACAAAGACAGCCTTATAGGCTCGCAGAAGCTCTGGGGCTTGAAATGTGGAAAAGGTATTTGTTCAGGTAAAACCAACTCTCATATGGCATGTGACTTGCAGCGCGCAGAGGGAGGGTCTCTGGGGCTGAC
>CM052803.1:45332557-45361497 GCA_028533885.1 Nasua narica | reverse complement strand
GGGGGGGGCTCCTTCGCACACACTGGGCCCCACGGGCCGAGGTTCACGCTCAGCTGGTCTGAGCATCATGTTGTCCGGTAGCTCCATGGGGGATTTGCACACGCAGCCACAGTGGAGGACCCCCGACGAGGTCTGGATGAGGAAGGGCCTTGGGGGGGGCAACATGTACTGAGTAGCCCCATCATGTGACGGGAACTTCCCTGCTGCTGAACACACAGTATCTCACTTAATCTCTCAGGAAGTCCTATGAATAGGGGTGAAGTATTATGAAATCACTGGGAGCTTACTGAAGCTCGAACTCTGTTAGGAGCATGAATTATCTCACTTAGTTGAATATAAAGTGTATGAAGTTTCATGCTAGCCTATCAACCATGGACACACACAGAGGCCATCTGGGCAAAAGAATGACAGGACAAAGTGACAGGATGAAAACCCATCTGTTATCAGCCCTGGCTGAAGGGCAAAGAAGTGTTTCTGAAGCCCCTGTAATGGTCCAGATCCGCTGGCAGGAAAGACGTACTCTCTCGGGAGCTGGGAAATTTACTTCTCTGCTAACTTTTCTTCCATGTTATTTGTCTCTTTCTTAATGATTTACAGAGGCTCTTTTTATATTAAGGACACGAGCTGTCAGTTATGAATGTTACAAGATTTTTCTGTTGTCTTATCATTTAGCTTGTAGCCTTATGGTCTCCCAAATGTACGGGAGTTTTAGTTGCTTACATATTTTCATTTAGAGTGTCTGGGGTTGGAACTTTGCTTAGGGAGGCCTTCTCTAAGCCAAAATTATATTTTAGCATCTCTCCGTATCATCTTTTTGGTATATTTTATGGTTTGTTTTTTATTTTTAGATCCCATATCCATCTAAAAGTGTACATTGCTTTATGTTATGAGGGAGGAAGCTAATGATGTTTTTCCCAAATATATATGCATTTGTGCCAACCCCGTGTATATGAATAGGCTGCTCCTTCCAGAGTAATTTCGATCCATTAATAAGGATGGGTAAAGTGCCCCTGACCTTTAAGGTGAGATTTATTACCTGTTTTTAGCAATGATATCCAGAATGGCAAATACGGGTAGTATTTGAGTGATGTTAGCGTTCTCCCCAACCTCTGGCATTTGCGGTTCAGCTCTTGTGCTATGGTTTTCCCTAATAGAATTTTAAAACAATTATTTTGTATGTGCATCCAGGAGCCTCCTGGCATTGGGAATATTTTAAATTCAAACTCAGGAGTGGAAAGGAGGCATGTAAATCTCCACTAACAAATCCTCGGGGATGGCGTATTTACTTTCTCTTCTACCTCAGATCTATAAAAATATGTGGCCTACAATGACTTAATTAGAATAAATCTAGCCCTGACATTAGCCCCGCTTGTATCTATTATATAGAATTCCTACTTTCGGACTCCCAGAGAACCTAGAGCAATTTCCTGTGGCTGAATATTCAATTCAAATCTAATGATGTGAAAAAAAAAATGCTAAAATGAGACGAAGCTGCACCAAAGTAGTCAGAACCTGAATTCAGAATTAGCTGATTCATTCTTCCAAGAAGAGCATCCATTACAATAAGAAAGAAAAAGATAAAAAGATTGACCCTCCTCTGAGCCCAGTCTAGGGCCCGGCTGTGCTTCTGATGGGGCTCTGCCTCTGGTCCGGGGCCCTCGGCAGGTAGGATCATCAGGTCCCCAGCTCAGTGGGCTCGCCCTCCCTCCTCGGCCCCATCTCTTGCTCCAGGGGCGAGATCCCCAGAGGATGAAACTGACATTCCCGAGGAGCTTCCTCTGGCCTCTCCTGTCTTTTCCTACACTGTCCTCTTCTCCTTTCTCCTGCCGTGCTGCCCATAAATAGCTATCCTGGAACAGTGCCAGTCTTCACTGCGAGGGGCCGAGGCCTGAGAGCCGCCTTCCTGCTACCCCTTCCAGAGCCTGTCACGCTTCCCTCCCCAGCACGGTGCTCAGTGACGCCAGGCCGGGAGCTTAAAACCAGGCAAGGTGAGAATATTTATACCACGAGATGGGTGAGAATATTTATACCACGGAAATGGGCAAATACTATACAAATCAGGCCTTTGCCCTTTACCTCCTCCAAGCCAGTTAGGAAACACTTATCACTGCACCACTGCCTGCCTGCTTTGGAAGCCCCGTATCAGGTGGCTAAGCCTTGGAGCGGCCTTTTGGTTGGAAGACACCTTTGGTGAATGGGAAAGGACAAGAAGGAGATCACGGGATGGCCAAGCCGGCTCTGGTTCAGGCTTGGGGAGCGAGAGGTAAGCGGAGCTAGATAGATCTGTCGTTGCATAAAGTCATTGTTCCGCATGCTTTCATGGAGCCAGGTTTCAGGCCCCATACATACAACATAAAAGGGGTAACTTCAAATTTACTGAGGTTTTGGGAAATCTGGGGGATATTACAAAATATTTTTTTTCTAAGCAAGGAACACAAATCTTTGGTGGTGGTCCCTTCCTAGGCTACAATGCTGTGAGAACATCTCGCCCTCCTTGGGGAAAAGAGGCTATCAGAACTCCTAACAAAAGAATCATAATTTTATACAAATTTAATAGATATGGATATACTATTTGATACAGCTTTCAACTGAATAAAGATAGGGAAATTACCTTTTAAACCAATTTAGGCTGTTGCTTGAGACTCAACCTTTGTGGTCTCAGGACATGGGACCCCAAAGACCTTTTGGTTGTGGTGGTAGTGTCTCACCAACATTTCCATATTATAAATGAAAACTATGAACCTAAAAACACTTATTTGTTAATTCATTAAAAAATAATAAATCTGTTAATGTAAACAACACATTTTAAATGAGCAAATAACTATTCTTAGAAACAAAAGAAAATTGATAACAAGAGTGGCACTCTGCTTGGTTATAATGTCTGGAGAGATAGAAGACAGTTGGAGTTTCTTATTTGCTTCTGCATTCAGTCTGTTGTGATAGCACCCATAAGTAGCTTCTGGAAAATTCCATAGTGCATTTGTGAGAGAGGAGAGGAGGAAAGGACACAAAGCACCTTAGTGTTGTTATGAAGATAGTTTTGACTTCATGCACCCCTTAAAAAGGTCTCAGGGATTCGTAGGGACCATATTTTAAGAAACCCTTGCCTTTTTTAAGCCTTTAAAAAGATTTTCAAACTGCTCCCTACACAGGAACTTGTTAAAATAAAGATTCACTGGGTCCAGGGACAGAGTTCTTTATTCAGTAGAGTGCCCTAGGTATCTACATTTTTAACAAACTCTCTGTACTTTGAGGAGGACCTTCATCTTACAACCTTCAGTAGGCTTTGTTTGGTCTTCCACATGAAAGCTAATGTGTATCTGCAAGGTAGCTGAGTTCCCATCCACGCTCAAGGTCAAAACCATGAACAAGAATACCTCCAGCTGAAAACTACACACTTCCTCTGTGTGACATGAGGAATTTCTGGGAGGAGTAAGGGAATAAAGGCGTCCCTCTATCCAATGTTACTGAGTACCACCTATGTAGGTCCCGCGCTAGCTTTGGAAACTCCAAGGTGCCTGAGAGACCCTCGCTGGCTCGAGATGCTGGCAAGTCATGAGGAAATAGCTAAGTCACTGGTGGGGAGAACACAGTGGGGTATGGGGGCCCCTTCAAAGAGCTCATTGATGGACCATCCTGCAGAAAGTTGGGTTGTTTCCTGGCTGGCTCCCAAGAAGGAGGGCTAGGACCAATGGGTGGAGAACAGATCTCAGCTTCTTCAAAGAACTATTTCAAACAGAGCTTCTGAGAGCAGGCATGACTGGGATGAAAAGGGCTGCCCCCCCCCAAAAGGGGTTCAGGCAACAGACTGAGAGGGTGGGAAAGACTTTGAACTGAGTGCTCATTATCAGCCTGTTCAACCCTGATATTTTATGATGCCGTAAACTGTCTTGCCCTGGGTGTTCAGGGTCTATTAGCTCCTTTACTGATTATACGTTTTCTTCTATTATGATGATTTAAATGATCATAATGAACTTGTGGTTTTCATTATGAGCCACCTCAACTTTTTTCCCAATATGGGACATAAAGCATAAAATTGAAAGTGCTTCATTCATTTGTAAGTTCTTGAGGGCAGTGCTATGTGTTTTTCGTGACTGTCCTTAACACCTCTCCACACCCTGAGCCCCATGCTTGGCTTCTAAGTTAGTCCATGTACAGGACTTACTTGCTCTGAATGCACGACCTAATTTACATGGAGGAGGCAGTAGGCACTATAGAGCCGACATAAAAACTTTTCAAAATTACAGCCAACAGCTTATCCTCCAAGCTAGAGCTATGAGGTGCACCCCTGAATCTTCACTAATGCCACTGAGGAAAATGGCATCCCATTCTCTTGAGCCCCTCATGCACACTTTTTTAGTCCCCTTGTTTCTTCAACCATCCGGCAATCCAATATATCAGG
Source organism: Nasua narica (assembly GCA_028533885.1). NCBI lineage: Eukaryota > Metazoa > Chordata > Mammalia > Carnivora > Procyonidae > Nasua > Nasua narica. The sequence continues at coordinate 45,357,095 of CM052803.1, read as the reverse complement.
ACAATAAACACAGCTCTTCATCAGAGAAAAGTTGAGAGGCCTGGATGAATCTCAGCGTAGCCTGTTGATTCTTGGGGGGGAGGGGCACTTTGCGCTCACCATCTGAATTCAATTAATCTGAGCAGACAGGAAATGAGCAGTCGAAATTGTCTTTGTGTTAGGTGGATGCGACGCAAAGACGCTTGGAGAGAAAGCGGTATGGCTGCCCTAATTTCTCAAGTGTCCTCTAATCGAAAGGAAAAAAGGAAAAAAAGAACATCTATGTTATCTCAGGCAACAGGGGCCCGGCGTCTCTCCTTTCCCGGCTGTGTAGGGCCTTGAGCATTTTGAATGTTCTACGGTGCAAATTGTTTATTCATTCAAACATTTGTGACATGCCTACTATGTGCCGGGCAGGGGCTGTGTGATGAACAGGGACGTGGTAGGAGCAACCGGGACAAAACTCTGCTCTCTTGAGTTTATGTATTAGTGGGTGGTGACGGATAAGCTCTCTGAACAAAAATTGGAGTGCTTGGTGGGGTGGGCGGTGGGCTGAAGACTGAAATACTAAAGAGGGGGTCAGAGAAGGACTCAGTCAAATGACAGCATTTGAGCACACCTGATTGGGAAAAAGGTGTGCAGAGACTAGATTTCATCAGCTAAGAAGGAAGTCCCCAGACTCATCCAAATCAGATTCAGCCTTAGAGCTTGCTTACAAACACTGTCTAGTCTAACCCTTAGGAGTTTCTAATTAGCAGATCCTGGGTGGGGCCGGGGACTATGCATATTTAACAAACACTCCCTGCGTAAATTTACATAATCATTAACTAATCCTCTCCCCCCTCCACCTCCCAGAAACCGCCCCCTCTTATGCATTTAGCAAGATATATAGATTAGGCTCTATGCTGGAAGTGAGGATTTCTCTGGGGAAAAAAAGACAATCCCTTTCTTGTGGAAATACACTGTTTAGTGGGATTTATAGAAATTAATCAAATAGCCACACAAACATAAAATAGCCACACAAACATAGCACTAAAGCTTTAAGGAACTGTAGACTTCGGCAGTGTCCTGAGCAGGGGTGTCAGGAATGGCCTCCTGCAGGGGAGCTGTCAAAGAATGAGCAGGAGGAAGAACATTCTAGAAAGAAAGAAAGGGATGCACCCAAGCGTCTGAGATAGATAAGAGGTTCTGGATCATCAAGCCCTTCCATCAATATAGGCTTTCTAGAAAAATCTCTCCACTTCCAGCCTTGGTTGAGACCAGCTTTTCTCCTGAGGCCACCTTTCTGCCCACTGCCCTGCCCAGCAGAACTGTTGTCACTGAGGAAGGGCTATGGTGTTGGCCATGCAGAGGGGGATGGCTGGAGGGTGTGAGGCTGGCTTTAAGAGACTACAAGTCTAAGTCAGGAGAGGAGGGCCTGGGCCCAGGTAAAGGATGCGGACGAAGAGAAGGAAATGGGAGCAAAGTGATCAGAGGTGAAATTGGTAGCTCAACATGCAGAGGCTGACATGGCATTACCCTCCAGGTTCTCAACCGTTAGATCAAGGGCAGTTTTTCACCTCTTAGGTGCAGTTTTCTCATCTGTTGAATGTGGAGACAATTAAACCTGCCTCTTTGGGTGGTTTGAACATGGAAACCGACGACTGCTCTGTACCATGAAAGTACTCCTCCCTGGGGACCCACAAGAGATCCACAAATGGTGGGTTAATTGGAAACCGTATCTTTAAAGCATGTCTGCTTTTACCGAGCCCTGTGTGGCTGCTTTCAAATGGGCCACCCTCTAGGCTTCTTAAGAACTAATATTGTTTTAGAGCCATTTTGCTTGATTAAAGAAGCGCTATGCACCATCACCAGGGAGAAAGAATGCTCGGGAAATACCATCCTTTGGTTTCCCGATAAAACAAGCACTGAAGTTGGAAGACAGGAGCCTATTCTTTAAGGACCAGTCATGAGCACAGAAGGCAACAATGACATTGGAGGTTGGGTGGTCCAGCTCATTGTCCTATATTAACAACTGGACACGGAAATGGAAGGGTTGTTTCCAGCAAACGCATCAGTTAGCTCCGAGAGCAAAATCCACTTCTGCAACCCCCACAGGGTTGATGGACCCCCATCAGATGGGGGATCCAATCCCGGTCAATAGACCAGATTTCCCATGCTGACTCCTCTACAGCTTCCCCTTCTGTTTCAGTCCTTGAGAAAAGCTAGTTCAGTGGGTCAAGCCCAATCAATCTCCATGAACTTGGGTATTTCTCCAGCTTAGTACATCCTTCAGGACCACAAAGGCCTATTGACCCAAACGATTGTGATTTGCTGCTTATATCTATGCAGCCTGGTGGACCTGAGGCCCAGGAAGGTGTGGAGAAATTCGTGAGCTCTGGACTGCCACCACTTTTGGATATCTACAAAACCTATAAGGATGTCACAAAACAATATTTTTCAGCCTTGAAAAACTCAAAGTTTGACAATATAGAAAAAGGCTCACATATGGCATGAGGGGGTGAGTGCAGGACACACTGTTACACCTAAGGCCTGAACCAAACATTCCCTCTGCCTGAAACGCTGTCCTTCCAGCTCACGCTTTCTCGCCGTTCAGGGCCGCTCCCTCCGCAGAAGGAGAAACTTTTCCTTGTCCATCTTTGTCTCTGGGTCTCTCAATCCTTCACAGGCCTTATCGCTCCCCAGCACTGGGTAACACACTCGTGTAAAATTTTAAATGTATCATCTGTCTCCTTCACTAGAATATAGTTTTTGTAATTGGGAATACAGTCTATTGACTGGGCCTGGGCATTTCAGGCACAAGCATTCTGTGCAGATCAGTCAACCATGGAGGGATCTCAGGAGTGGAGTTTGCTGTCAGACCTAACTGATGAGGCTGGGGACCTTGTCTTAATATGCCACGCATCCCCAGTGGGTAGCATCATGTGTGACACACAGAGGTACTCCATAAATTTTTGTTGAATGAATAAACAAGAAGTACTCAAATACGGGTAAAATTAATTAACTATCTAAAAATCATTACAAAAATTAAGAGAGATAATGGATGGGAAAGCACTTTGTAAACTCTAAGGCACAACACAAATGTTTATTTACTATCACTATGATACGTGGGATGAATTAAGTCAAAAATAATTTGCAGTGACAAGATCTTCCTATGGATCACTTAAGTTTGCAGAGATTAATCCAGCTAAAGAGGACTGAATATAAATTATTATTTCCCAATTGCAGTGGCAGAGATGATTGGACAATAGCATTTTCATTGGAATTGATTTGTAGTCGATATCCACATAGAATTTATTATGAAATTTTTCTCTAATTATTTGAAGTGAACAACTACAGTCAAAAGACCTCGCAGGGAAAGATAAAAGAAGGGCTTCTATAAATAAGAGTGGCTCCTAAGCACTACATTCCATGCAAGTACCATGAATTATTTCCTTATTTTCATGGAGGAATCAGCAACATGACGACTTCGAGCATTTTATGGTCTTGGGTGAGCATTATGCCTTTCTTTTCTTCACTAGTACTTCCAAGTAGCACCTTTTTTAAATAGAAGCCCATTATCCTGGACTGGAGTTCGAAAGGCAGCTGTCATTTTGGTCAATTTTGCCTCATTGTGGGCAGAGTTGCTGTGTAGATCCGATTCCAGAACACGGCTAGTGGTCGTAAGCCAAGGTTAGGAGACGCCCAGCTTGGGAGCTGACTTGAGCCCAAGTCTGTAAGATTTACTAAACTATCATTAGAAATACAATGAGATGAACAAAGTTTTAGCTCACAGACTTCATCCAGGGAAAAAACATATATGGTTCAGTTGTACAATGTTTTCTTTGAAAGACTATTGGGGATGGGAACTAAGCCCTTGAGAAAATAGGTGTCACTGGTAACAGCCAACAAACTCCCCTCCAAGAAGTCACTGTTGGATTTTATTTGCTCAATGGGACACACTGTATGCTCCCCAAGGGCAGGGACTTGGTGTTGTTTGTGGCTGTAGTCCTAGCCCCTGGGGCAGGGCCTGGTCCTTGCAGGCAGAGGAGAAATGGGGAGAATGCCACAAGACGTTCTCCTTCTTTTCTCACATTCAGGGCTCCCTCTTTCCTTCTTCTTTTTTTCCCTTAAATTTATTTATTTATTTGAGAGACTGGGAGAGTAAGCAGGGGGAGGGGCAGTGGGAGAGGGAGAGAAACTCAAGCAGACTCCCTGCTGAGCACGGAGCCTGATGTGGGGCTTGATCCCATGACCCTGAAATCATGACCTGAGCTGAAATCAAGAGTCGGACACTTAACCAACTGAGCCAACCGGGCGCCCCTCACCCTTTCCTTCTTAATAAATATTCGACATTACTAAAGAAGATCAGTTTGAAGTGACATTGAATTATTAGCCTGGCCAGGGTACTCAGAGCCCTATTAACCCATCTGCCCAACTCAAGCTCATCAATACCTGCAACTCTCCATTCCGCTAAACACCAACTCCTACTTGGATCTGATAGACCGGGAGCTAATTTTTCCGTCCTGCATAAGTAAAAAAATGAATCGTTTGCTAATGCAGGAATCTCCCATTTCAAGGCACGTTTTCAGATATGTGGTTCACGGGGTCACTGCTAGGTCTTTGCGCTGAGTTTGCCTGTTAGCAGAGAGGCGTCACTGCCTCTTCCATCTCATCTAGGGGCCCTCTGGAGGCTTGCTGTGTTTCATGTTAGCGTGGCTTTCAGACAGAAACAAGAGCAGAGAGAGGATGGGTCTACGACTTGATGCTATTCCTTGGCAGAATTCTAAAACCAATCAGTAAACACTCAGCCGTAAAGGAAACTAGTAGATGCGTGTGGATTACAATAAAATGCTTTTTCTCAGTGGTATGGAAGATTATTGTAGATGGTATAAAGACAAAAATCTGCTTTTCTGGTTTATGTTGACATGGGATCAGCCAACAATAAGTACCACATAAAAAATCTATGTTTATATCGGTATTATAGAATTAGGATCAAGTAACATTGGCACCGAAATGGAGGAAAGACCAGAAGTTGAGAAGTGAATGACTACGTTGGGGAAACACAGCATTAATGCTTACAGTAAGCCCGCTTGCCCTGTCTCGCAGCCCTAAGTGATGTAGGTTAGAACCTCCAAGGGCTTGAATCGGCTCAGTGTGAATGAGCCCAATGCACTTCTGCTGAGGGCCCTTCCCGAGCCCCCGTGAAGTGCAGGCTTCTCTGTGTTGTCATGGTGCCAATTTTAGGAATTCTGTTTTGCATATTTTAAAAAAAAATTGGTGGAGCTGAATCCGGAGCTGCCTCTGAATTAAATGGCTTTGTTTGCAGAAAGTTTACAGACAGCGTGACTCACAAGGTAGTGGAAATGGGGAGGAGGAAACAGGTAAAGGGAAAATGGAATCCTAAGTTACGTTCTTGTAAGTGGAAGGTGGGGGAAGGGAAGAGGAGGGAGGGGAAGGGTAGGGAAACACAGAATCTTTCAAAATGTCATGCACTAGGAAAAGCAGCAAATCTATAAATGTAAATGATGTGTAAATAATTCTTATCATGAGAAAACATGCCTGGGAGGATAGAAGATGATAGATAGGAATGTGTCTTGAAAAATACGAAGCGTCCTCTGAACAGGAGGGAGAATGATTAAGTGGGAAATCTGCATAGACGAATGCCTCTGTGCATACAGACGGGATCCGCATTCATACATGGATTCACACCCACACATATGTGCTGCGGACGTGCCCGAGGATTTATACACATCTTTCCCATGGACGCCAACATCCATAATTCATGCTTTCTCCTTGGTGATTTAAATATTTTAGATTTCACAATGGGGGTGGCTCAGTAATGAAAGCTTCCCATTACACAACAGCGGCTGTAATTCTCAGATGCCCCAAACAAACCATATTTCCTTTAGGGCGTATCATTGCAATGAAACACAGCCCCCTCCCAAACTGTAAACCCTGAGCATCGGCTTTCCTGTATAGAGCGGCTTCCTAAATATACATTTTATACCACCCAAACCCAGCATGACAGGGACATCCGGGCACTGAAAGAGTCATTAAATACTCGTGTTATACTGTTTTAATTACAAGCTGCCCCCTTTTCGGGCTTATTTCAATAGATTATTGCCCTGCTGTGTAATCGTGTATAAAGAAACAGCAGTATCTCTTGCTGGTATATTGTGGAAATTAAAATTCTCAATACTACTTCAGTAATTAATTTCCAAAGAGAAACCAGTTTAGTTTAATAAAGAGATTAATGAAAATGTTGCAGAAGATATATTTCTCAGGAGGCGTCGTGCATTATTTTCTTGCATTCGAAATAATAGAACCATTTCAAAGAACTTAGTAAATCTAGCCTCAATCAATTCTGTTTAACTTAGCATAGAAAGGCTTTTTAGTGGGGTTGAAGAAGGAGGGCAGACAAACTGGGATCAGACCGTCCTCAAAGTGCCGAGGGATCGAAGGGTTCTCCAGCAGGCACATTGTGCACGATGGCAAGCTGACGGTCTTGTATTGAGGGCTACGCCGGGAAAAGCATTTGCAGGAGGGGGAAGTTGGTTGCAGGTCAAAGGTGAGGTCGGGTCTTGGGTACAGGCAGGCCGTGTAGGAGGCGATGCGACCCAATTCCCTACTACCACCAGCACCCACTAAGGGTCGACATAACCCTTTTTCTTTTACTGACTGCTTCTTACATGTATGACCACATGTATTCGTTACAACATCTCTGGGATATGCGCACTGTCATCAAACTCATTTCATACACGGGGAAGTGAAGGTAAAGGGAAATCCGGTGACTTCCCAACATCACAGCGATTGAATTATTAGAGAGCTGGAACTGAAAGTCAAAACTTACTCCAGATCCCATGTTGTTAGAACACGTTAGAACATGGGTTAGAACAACACATTCACTGGGTTGAATGCCCATTTAGGGTTTTCTGGAGGTAGTCTCAGACTCCATCAACTCTGCCATGGGGCCATGGAGCAAGGATTTACCATGACTGGGGTGGGCTCGAGGACTCGGTGGGCTGGAAAAGTGTTCTTTGGCACAAGAACAAACAGCAAGAGGAGAAAGATAGCGTTGCTAAAGACAGAAGAGTTCCGCTCCCTTCCACGGAGGAGAGACACAGAAGCATGGTGTGTTGTGAAGCAAAGACACACCATTTAAACTATGCACGTGGAGGTAGATTAAGCGAAGGCAGCAACTCTGACTCTTAACATCACACAGTTCCAAGCCTACCTCATTTCACGGAATTGGCCCATTTCACAGCTGGGACCAGGGGAGCACATTCAGTGCAGGTCTGCGGACGGAAGCACTGTGAAGCCAGAGCTCCCAAGAGCTCAGACCTGGCTTTCAGGACCGGGGTGGCCTCAGAACCCTGCCCGGGCAGGGGTTTGCCCCTCTGATGTCACCCAGCTCTCCGAACCCTGCTGTAACCCATTCTACACCTGTCGAACAAGTGTTTGCGAAGTTAGCCATCGCACTGGACTGCATCCTCCTACATTCCTGCTCCAGCTCCGACTGGGTGACCCGGCACAGTTGACATCATTGAGATGGGAGACGGAGAGGACAGTGGGTCTATTTATCACGCTTACAGAAATCACATGCTACATCATATTCTGAAGAAATGTCATAACCCAAATCTGTGGTGACAGGCTTTGTCTTGCCCTTTGGATACTCTCTGGGGTCCCCGGGAAGGAGGACTGTGACATGGGGGCACGCCATCCAGCGCCTTCTCGGCCACGATGTGAATTACATTGGGCGGCAACACAGCAGCTGAATTTTTGAAAAGCCTCCTGTTTTCAAAAAGCAGGACAGAAAAGCAGTTGCTTCTCTAATAGAAAAGAAGATGCTTGGGAGTTCCGGACTCACTAAGTCGTTGTTTTTCTGTTTAAAACATCAACAACAAAGGCGTCTTTACAGATAAAAGTGGGTTTGATTGCTGACAGCTGAAGTGGAGGAAGATGCCTGGTCCGAACGGAATAAAACCAAACTTGGTGCTTCTTTGATGACCCTCCAGTCTTTGTGCTTGGGCCTCGTTCTTGCACTCAGCCATGGCCAAGGTCACCTCCCAACAAGGAGAACCAGAGAATGCCAGGCAGAACCCAAGAATGGGACAGGCAAGCAAATCAGCTTGGGGGCTTTCTGCTGAGTCCTCAGCTATTAATTTCCAAAGAGCCCGTGCCCAGCTACCGTTTGCACCCAATAGTGGATGACAGAATATAAATCCTACTCCTTAATCAGTCAATCATAGTGTTCAATTCAAATTCTGACAACTCACTGTAGCAGGAATGCTGATACCCAAGAAAATTATGGAGACCAGGACGCTACACACACAGTGAAATGTGTGTTTCATTTCATGCCATTAATACTCTCTAGAAAATGTTCTACAGAGAGTTTATATGTAATTAAATGCATCATGAAATGCTTTTATAGTTTGTCTCACATACGTGAATTCACAACTCAGAAAAAGTAGCTATCAGGTCATGTGTGCTGACTGCTGGTTAGGCTAGAGGGACAGCTGCCCTTTCGTCCCCAGCATGCGGGGGCTCACTTCTCGGGGGTGCGTCCATGAAAGAGAACAAGACGTGCCCGACACCTCAGCAGCATGTGGCCGGCGCCCAGAGTGTTACCATCCGGCTGGTCCGCTGCTTGTGCTCCTGGGGGGCTCCCTCTAGTTCTGATTTTTTTAAATAAAGATTTAATTAATTTATTTAGAAAGAGAGAGAGCGGCGTGCATATGCGAATGGGAGGAGGGACAGAGAGAGAGAGAGAATCTCATGCAGACTCCCCACTGAGCGTGGAGCCCAACTCGGGGCTCAATCCACAGCCCTGGGATCTCGACCTGAGCTGAAATACAGAGTCAGACACTAAAGTGACTGAGTCACGCGGCGCCCTGGGTCAATGTCTTTCTCACATACTGTAGAGGGTGCACAGGACACGGATACGGACACACACCTGCACGCGCACACGTATTCACCTATATGTACATTGCCGTACTCAAGTCGAGCTGCAACGCGGCCATTTTAAGGTTTGTAATTATTACTATAACCATCGCTATCAAGGGTTTACTGTTCCTATCGTCGTGTGCGTGTGCATGTGTGCACATGTGTGTATGCACGTATGTTCCGTACATATGTGCGTCCTCAGCTCTACCTATCTATCTACAAACCTTAATCCTTGTCAGAGCCCGTGAAAGGGGATGCTACGGCCATCACTGCATAGATGAGGCAGCCACGGCTCAGAGAGGGGAAGTGATGCGCTCAAGCTCACACAGCAGTGGTTCACGAGGTGGGATTGACGATGAGAGGCGCATTCTTCCGAAGCCTGGTCTGTTGGCTGTCACTGAATCCTGCCTCCTTCTCACCCAGGGGCCATGGCTTCTGATTGCTTTGCTACCCAGCACAATGCCTAAAATAGAAGCCAGTCTGGTGGCCTGTTGAATATTTGGGCAAACAAAGGAAGGAAGGAAGGAGAGAAGGAAGGAAGGAAAGAAGGAAGGAACTGAGGAGATGCAAACAAAGCAGGCAGTAGTTACTTAGTTGAAGTCCTTCCTTGTTGGCACGATCATCAGTTACATTTGGGTGTCTACCATTTCCCACAAAGCCAGGTGGCCATGGAAGGTGTTCCCATCTGAATTTGGGGATAAATTCTCATAATCTACCATTCATGGTCACTGCATTTCCCTTGCTAGTGATCGGTTTAGAGTAGTCCCTCCCCCCGGTCTGGCCCATGAGACATGAGGGCGCACGAGCTGCAGATGCGGTCGTCTGGGAGAGTGGTGACAAAGACACACAAAGGCAGACGTGGCTTCTTCCTTCACCTGAAGTGGCTAGGCCTGCCAGTGACACGCGTAGCCACACAGCTGTCCTGAGCATGGGGAGAGGGTCTTAGCCCGAGGAGCATCCAGCGGGCGAAGGAGGACAAGGCAGAAAGATGGGAAGAACCTGATCCTTGGCGCAGGTAAGATGTGGCACTAACCAACCCAGGAGCTTCCCGATACCTTCAGGCTCCGTTTTGTGGGATGATGCATTTCCCCCACTGTTGACAACAATCGGGTTGGGGGTTTCTGTCACTTGCCCCAATGGCAGCCTGTTTTAACAAAGAATGCTGTAATTCTGTGTGTCAGCAGCTTCTCCCCACAAAATCCCTGATGCCAAGGAGGAAAACGAGCTGGAAATCCTGGCACGGAGACACTGAAGTCGACAAGGTGCTCTGGGGCAGCAGCGATGCCAGCTGCTGCCAGACGTGAGGGCAGCGGGACCGGAGGAGGGAAGAGGGGCTGAAGGCGCAGCGAGAGACGGCAGTGCCTGCGAGTCACAGAAGGTGAGGAGGGGGGCTCCACGCTCGAGACCAACATGGCGGGCACAGCACAGGCTTCACCGAGGAGTGCTCAGCAGGGGTGGGAGAGAGGCCCCGGGAGACAGTGGCCTCACCAGCTACCATGAGTGAGGGGAAAGGCAGCCAGTTCCCGCTGTTTGTGGAGCAGGGACCTTGTACCTCCACATGGGAGATGTGGGCTCAGTGCCTGCTACCTAATCTCTTCTTTAAAGCTTCTTCGCCTTGACTTAAGAGGCTTAGTAAGGAGCAAGGTCTGCCTTTCTATTCTTTTAGGTGTTTCCAAGAGTGTTGAGAGGGCAGACCACTTCCCAGAAGCCAACTTCTGGAAGGGACTGTCTGGCCACACAGATGAACACACTGATGTGGTCGTTATAGACGATGTGGCTGCCGTTGAGTGAGGCTTTCAATTCTAATAATATCCTTCGTGTGGCCAACTTATATCCCGAAGGTCATAGATTAGGGGGCCATTTTTCCATATCACGCCATATAGTGGAGGGTGGCTAGGAAGTAGGGAAGACTCTTCATATGAAGAATGGTCAAAGAGTCTGTCCTCACATATCTGAGATCTGGTATATGGGATGGCTGGTGGGTCTCTGTGTCTCTCAAGAAGGAAGAATCAGGAGAAAAGGAGTATTTTCTAAAAGGCAGATTTGAGCTCAGTGCAACGAAGTTTCCTCGCACCTTAATCTGAACACGAAAGGTTACCGTTCTGTACTCACTGAGCACTGGAAGTGCTCCAGATGCCTAAGAAGAAAGACTGGACGGCCACCTCAAGCAAGAGGCTGTTGTGTGCAAGAAGGTGGAAGAATTGATTTCTGTAACTAGTTCCCATCTGAGGCCTTATGAAAACCCTGTAGCATTGGATTCACAGACTGGAAGGCTATGGCTCTTTTGGAGACATGCCTCCTTTTCCTCTGGTATCGTCACCCTCAGCCCATTTGTCTTCTCCCTCCTCAGCTATTCGTATGTATTTATTATAGTGTATTCGTTTATTAAACAAAATGTGGGGTGCCCGCCTGGCTCAGTCGGTGGAACGTGCAGCCCTTGATCTTGGGCCCCACCGTGGGCACAGGGATTACTTAAAAACAATGAAATCCTAAAAAAAAAAAAAAAAAAAAAAAAAAATGTTTGCATAGCAAACGATATGCCAAGATCAACTTTAAAGGAATACAGCCCATTTCTTTATTAGTCACTTGGTGATTCTTAGGATAAACAACGTAGTATCAATTTAGGTGGTTGTTTGAAATATAATTACGCTCAGGCCTAATGAATTTAGACTCTTCATTAGCAAAAATCTTTCTCAATTGGTAGGCCACACAAGCACTATAAAAACATGATGGGAGAAGGCTTTTAAAATAGAAAACACAGACCATCGAAAGCGGTCCCAAATATTTTAGAAACAGCTGCAAAAGAGAAGCTGTTGATATTTTTGTTTCCTGTTACTCCCCTCTGCTTATTTTAGCCCCTCTCATGAATTTTTTTTTTTTTTTTTGAATATCTCATGAATTTTTTAGGAAATCCTTTCACTTGAAAGTTACGGGATTTTTTTTGTTTTGTCGTTGTTTTTATTTATACCTTCTTCCTGCTTGAGATTTCTTTTCTTAATTTGGATACTTCTTCCCGAGGTAAAGATGGGGCACTCCAGTGAACGCTCCCCGGAGCGCTGAGCAGATCCGCTTCTCTTAACGGACAAAATATGTTCCTACTTCCCAGCGGGCGACGGTCTCACTAGAAACCCTCCCAGCTCTTCACTTGGACCACTGAGTATTTGAAAGGAAGTGAGATCTCCTCTTTCCAAACAAAACGCCTTCCCCAAGTCTGCTTTTATTGACGAGCACTTCCGGAGAAAAGTCTCCTGTAGCTCTTGGAGGGTCCCCGCACCTCTGATGAGAGCGGAGCGGGGCAGACGTCCTGCTCTCTTCCCTGCGGGGGGACCAGGGACGGGGAGGCCCATTACCCACCATGGGGGCTGGGAGAAATTGCAGTCAGAGGGGGTCACACGAGGCTAAAGCTCACGCCCGGCTCTCCAGTGTGCCTGCTGTTTCCCCGTTAGATTCCATTTATATGACTAGTAAAAGCGAGTGAGCCAGTGGTGTGTCTTCCACCTGGATGTTTCAGGAGATGCCACGGCTATTAATCACTGGGTAACTTCTCACTGTGCCAGCGCGAAGACAGCTGTATCAGGTAACCTCAGACACGAAGCCTTTCCCCATGTTACCGTTAAATTAAAACCTGGTGGGTTGGAAGGACTCCAGAGTAGAACAGAACAAAGCTGATGAGCAGAGGGGAGCTCGCCCATTTGTTAGGAGGTTTCTAAGATTCCCGTTCGAGTCCTCTCCCCGCCCTCACCTTTCCTCGCAGGCACAGGCAAGAGGCCTCTTTCTCAAAGGGGCAGCAAAGGGGAAGTGCATGTCCCGGACCCACGCGGATCTGGGTCTGAGTTCCGGCTCTGCTACCTGTCAGTTTTCCGACCCTGACCTTGCTTTCTGTCATGCGTAAATGAGGCCAGAGAGCAAACCACCCCCTTTTGGGTTCGTTGCTGAGTTTCTCCACATTAGCGCGGGTGACATTTGGGACCGCATAACTTCCTCGTGTGGGGGCCGTCCTTTGCCTCGTAGAATGCTGAGCGGCATCTTGGGCCTCTCCCCACCACACGCCAGCCGCGACCCCTAAAAATGTGTCCCTCCGCGTAAGCACTTTCCTAGAAATATGTTCTTACGTAACACTTTGGGTCAGTGTTTTTAAAACTGAGTGTCACAATTCATTTACCAGATCATGAAATCAATCTATGGGTCATGGCCATCATTTTAAATAACAGGAGAGAGTAGAATAGAAACTAGAAAGGGAACACCACCTATTGTAAGGATATTATTTGTGAAACTCTGGTGTGTGTGTGTGTGTGTGTGTGCATGTGAATGTTTGTTGTGGGTGCTGGGTTGTGATGTAACACCTATTTTTTTACTATGTGGCTTTATCAGAAAAATTTGAAGGTCATCAACTTCGACCTCCCCCAAGAGTTGTTCCAAGAAAGAGCCAACGAGGGATCATTTCATTTCTTCATCTTCTAATTGTTAAAATTACTTAGGAACGATGTTCACTGATTTCCATGATGACCCATCACGGGTTCTCCTTAGCATTTAGGCCTCAGAGAAATCTGCCTCCTTCCTTGGCAGGGATGCTCGGGTTCATGGTCAGGAGCCGGGAGAGCTAAGTGAGCTTCTGGGTTTCTTCTTGACCTTGGCGCTGGAGGTCACAGGTTAAGCGTTCAGACCAACCACAAAGCGAGTGTCCTTAGTCACAATTCTAAACTGTGACCCTTTCGTAACGGACTTTGCCTTGTCTTCTGTGAGTGATCTTCAAATGCTTCTCGGCCTGTCCCGTGAGTGTGATGATGCGTCCCTGTTTTGGGGGCATCTGGAACCTAAACTGGTTAAACAACCCAGCATCTAACAACACACAGAACTCCACTGGCTGCCCAAACAAGGGCAGAAGGCACAGTTACTGTGCCTGAAGATTCTGCTTTCCTGGGCACACAAGACACGCTCCTCGGCGTCCCCTAACCTCTACTCAAGGTTCACGGTGCACCCATCACTGTGCCAATGGCTCGGAGCGATTCTCCCATCTCATGGGGAAAAGCATCGGTGACGTGGGTGCTCGAGCCCCTCATCATCTCCATTTTCCAGCGGACAAGACATGCGCAGAGAAGCTAAGTGGCTTGCCCACCGCCCTGACTCAAACCTCGTCCTCTTAGCCGCTGGCCCATCCGTCGCGTCACCGTCACGCCGCCTCCGACGGGCATCCGCGGCTTGGGATCCCAGCACAGCCACCCTCAGAGGACCCCCTTCCCCCCTTTCCCACCAAGTCGCCAAGGACGCGGCTAGCAATTACGGTTGATATTTATGACATCGCACGCAAGCCTCCTTTCATCTTTCCCAGCTCCCCTTGTTTATGTATCAAATGGAACAGCGCTCACCCTCTTCAAAGGAAGCAGGAGAGGCAGTGACGTGGAATGAATCTTTTATAAGTGGAGTTTGACGGTGAGTGAAAGATTTATTCAAACGAGAGGGGCACGGGGACCCGTCACACGCCTGTCATTTATAGCATCGCGATGTGCTCTATGCCATTAACTTTTAATTAACTCAATTAGAGCAGAATGTCTGACACCACCATGAGCACATCTAAACACCCCTGTTGATGTCGTGTTAAATTAATGTCTCTGAATGGCAGATTCTCCTCTTGCAGTAACGGGTTTGCCACCCTCGTTCTGCTCCTCGTCCCCGGCACCGACGTGTCGGTCACATCTGAGACGGGCCCGTGGTCCCCCGCGCACACTCGGCCCCAGAAGGCCGCAGCTCAGGCACAAGGCCACGATCCAAGCCCTTCACAGACGGCCTTCCTCTCCTCCGGACGGGCGGCGGCGCTAGTATCCGTGCTAGGTCGCCACAGGTATTTTTTTCCCCTCGTGCATCCACTAAAACGGCTAGATAAGGGGGAATCTAATTTTTTAAGCAGTTGCACCTTCACAATCAGAAACCAGGACTGTTTAAGCAGACCATCTTCGATGGGGTGTTGCAATTTCAAATCAGATACACCTTTTTCTGGCCCTTCAGCTGAAACTATTAGCAGTCAAAATGGTTTTTTACAGTCGGGCTTGAGCTGTGCCGCTGTGAAGCTTTGTTTTCCACTAAATCAATGCCTTCGCTCATCTTAATGAACATCATTACTACAATTCACTATCTAAATAAAAAAAATAGCTCAAAACAACCACCCATTTGTGCTTGGTTATAAAGGCCCGTTTTAATCTATCACTTTGTGCATTTAATCAAGAGTATGCAAAAGTAAATCTTTAAAATGATCACCACTGCTTGTGTGTGGTCCCACCGGTTTGTCTTCCTAACAGATTCACGGAAGCACCTTCCCCTGACAGGTTTCCTTTGAGAATTTCTCGGGTTGTAGACCCAGCATCGGAGAACTCGGGCAGATGGCAGCAAAGAATGGAGCCTAAACACGGGAGCCGGGGGAGACAGGATGACATCCCTGAACCTTGGCCTTTGGGATCGGCGTGAATGCTTCTTCTATTTCTATCTTATCCTTTCACTTTTAGTAAAAGAAAAAATATAGGTGGATTCCACTTAAGCTGAAGTATATGGTGCTTCTTTGAATTTGTCAAACAAACCATGATTTTCCCTCCTCTTAACCTTTGCACATTCTGTTCCTCGGTCCACGAAACACCACTTTCTTTGACTAACTCTTGCTCACCCTTGAGAAAGAAGGATCGAGCACTTAAAGTAAGCGCATTTGTGGGCCTGAATAACCTCAAAGAATCAATTCCTTATGAATACACACTTAAGATCTTTTAAAGAAATCACTGATGTTCTAAGCTAATTTATAGACACCTGTGTAAACTTCAACATCCATAGGAGGTTGGGTGTCTGTGAAATCCTTCCAGGTCTGACCACACTCAGGCCACCGGTTTCCCCTTTCTGATGCCTACTGTGTGCTGAGGACCTCGCCGAGGACATATTTGACCTACACCGTCCCGTGTAAGCTCCCGAAGAGCTGTATGAGTTAGGAGCCAATCCCACTTTATAGACAAGGAGACAGAAATGCCAGGGAGCTTGCTCCACCAGTAAAAGGCAGAGCTGGCCGTTGAACCCGGCCCCGCTCACACCACAGTGCCACTTTATTACAGATACGGAAAATATCACAACCAAAGTTGTCCCATTTCTTATTCATCCTGCTAGCAAACCAGGAAAGCCATGAATCTAGATGCTGAGAAGGTGATTTTCAAGGCTCACAGAAGTCACTGATGCCTGGACCAGCATGGGCAGAAGGAGCCACGCTGGAGGAGGGCAGTGATCAAGGCTGTAGGAAGCGTGAGCCACTCTTTGCTGAACAGGATGGCAGTGACTTTCTCATGTGGAGTAAATGCCAAATCGCTGGATATGCTCATGAAGACATCTTCCAACATTTAAAAGGCTTAATTGTCCTTATCTGTGGGAAAGCCATTTTCTGCACGCATTCCCAATTTTCTAATGCAAGTACAAATAGCCACCTTGCAACCAACCCTAGTTTCTTGGTAGGGAAGGGGGTAGGGGCCTGACTGTTTGGGGGCATCTCTCCACTTCTCGTTTTAATTGCAAAGCCCACTGCCATGGCCCCATAGCCCATGCTGAGAAAAGTTATAATGTGCCCGGACTCGGTACAATTAGTTTCAAGGACTGAATCCTTAATCTTTTCATTAGTCAATTTCCTCTATAGTCAGTATTTTTTATTAAAAATAATAGCAAGAGGTTTTGTGCATTCCTGCTGCTTCACGAGCCATCTGTCACAGGCACCTTGGGCAAAGAAGTTACGAAAAGCACGAGGAGCACTTTGATCAGAAGAAGAAAAAAAAAAACCCAAAAAACAAGAAAGAGCTGGCCTCTTGCTTTTGAGCAGATGAATTTCAGCATCTCATCCAGCATTTTTCCCTAGTAGGGACATTTTTACAAGGACTTTAATTGATCCTGTTAGCCTTGGTAAAGGAATCAGTTATCTTTAGAGTTACGGTCAGCCAATAAGAGGCTAGGTGAGTCCCTTTTATTGTTGGTCTCGAATTGGAAGAAACACAAAGAAGCTAAGCAAAATCACGGAGGATTATTGAACAGATTCGAGGTCTGAGTTTTTTAAAAATGTATTTATAACCCATCTCAATCCACGTTGGATCTGAAGTAGCTTGCGCAGCAAAGCGCAGTAATGGGGAATTATAAGGAGCTGAAAAGAAGGATCAGAGAGAAGGGAAAAGGAGAGAAGACCGACACTGCATGCTGTCCTCCGATGTCACTATGGTGGAGTGACCACTCTGACCCTGTGTCTCCTGTCAGCCAGAAACCAAGGGAGAAGTGTGGTCGGTAAAGGCCGCAAATTGCCCACGGTGATGGTGGGTGAGGAAGAATGCAGGCGCCTTATCAAAAGCAGTTCTGGTTCTTAGATCACGAGTCTTGCCAGAGGACCCTAGCACCATAGACCCTCAATTCTGCCTCACGTAGCAGGAGGACCGGGTCCCGGCGGCGAGCTACCCACTGTCTCCTGCATCACGCGGCAGCTCAGGGACCTAGCGGTAGCCCATCCGCCAGCGGGGAGGCCAAGACTCCAAGAAGTGAGGGAACCTGCACGAGGCGCGGTGACTACCGAAACGGTGCTGCTCAACTCATCCCCACAGCGAGGTAGCCTTCCCTGTGTCAGGAACTCAGACCACCCCCGAAAACACTCGTTCCCTTGGCCTCCGGGGACCGGCTCCCTGCAGTTTGATTCTGAGCAGGCTGATATTACCAGAAAGGTCTGGGAGCATCAGATCCCACTGTCTGTATGTACTATGTAGGCGTGAGTGTGTGCATAGAGGGCAGAGGGCCCCGGGTCTTCCGGGGATGCGCGTATCGCACAGAGGGGCCCGCGCGTGTGCACAGACAGCTGTGTGCGCGTCCTGGCACGGCTCTGTGGAAATCACTGTAACCACAGTAGCTGCCGCTCAGAGCACGTCCTGTGTGCCAGGCCCTGTTCCAGAAGGCCCTGGGGTCTTAGTTAAGGATACCTGGAGCATGGCAGCAGACTGCCTGCTCAAACCACCACAAAATGACACCTGAAAAAGCCACAAGGCTGGTGAACCCCCACCCAGGTGAATCCCCCCACCCCCCCCAGGGCCAGGTAACCCTCGGGGCGACAGCTCCCTAAGGTCATCAGCTCAGCTCTGCTTCACTTTCGCACGTGCTTTACGAGGAACTGCACAAGCATCTTATCACTGGTTGTGCTTGGGTCTCTGGGCAGGGCCACACAGGCTGCCCCCGGCTTCCATCGCAGCCGGCGAGAAGTGCAAGGGCAGAAGGCAGCTTTCTAGGGTCATAGTCAGGTGACACACTGAGCGTTCAGGACCAGCGTCCAGGTCCAGGAGAATGGGCTGGCCCAGGGTGCCAGATGCCACCCTCAGCCCGGACCAAGGCCCCCTGCAAACCACATGCCCATGGGGAGCCTTTTAAAGATTCGTGAGACAGGAAAAGATGCAGCTTGGAAAATCTTGATACAAAAAAAAAAAAAAAAAGCTTGCTTTCTTGCTTTCTTTTAAAGATTTTATTTTTAAGGAATCTCTACACCCAACTTGGGATTTGAACTCACAACCCCGAGATCAAGGGTCATTATGTTCTACTCACTGAGCCAGCCAGGCCCCTCCCCCGTCCCCTCCCCCTGGAAAAGCAACTTTTAAAAACTGAATTTAGCCTTGTTTTAAAGTTTTCCCCAATTATTTTATTTTGAGGAGGATGGCAATAATAACAATAACAAGAGTTATGGTTTTCACTTGTTTACAGACTGCCTCCTCCCTCCCAGTGCCCCGTGAAGGAGCTCTGGTGAGCAGACCTGCTTTGAAAATCAGGACTAAGAAGTCCAAACAGTTGAGGTCACCTGCTCAAAGTCAGATGGGATTGGAAAGTAAGGCCTCTGCCTCCTGAGCTCATTGTTTTAGCTCAAGACTTGCTACCCTCAGCACTATTGACTTAGGGACTAGATAATTCTTTTGTGGGGCAGAGGGGGGCGCTGTCCCATGCATGCACCCTTATGCATTAGACGCTAGTAGTACTCCCCTCGCCATTCATGACAATCAAAAACCCAGACTTTGTCAAATGTCCCCTGGGGGGTAATCACCCCATCCACCCCCAATCAGGTTGAGCCTTAATCAATGCGCTCCACTTCCCCTGTGGCTGGGATGCCAATGTCTACCAACGGGCCACATCACACAATGGCTTATGACACCTGATGTGGCCCAGCTTGAGTCTTCAGTGGTCTTTAGCCCACGAAAGGATGACGAGATTTGATTTAAAAAACAGGTGCACTGCTAAAATGTTTTCCATAAACACAAGTTTATAATGGTTTTAAGATGATCACCCTTGCTTAATAAAATCTTATTTCCCCACTTGCACTCATTAGGAAGTTATGGCCATGATTATATTAACCGTAATATCCTAATAAATACTTGCCTAAAGATGTAGCAAACACATCAAGAGAGAATAAAACTTTCCCTTCAATTTTTAAAAATGCCACGCATATCCTAAAATAAAAATATACCTGGGATAGGGAGGCTAGCTCATATCCAGGCTTGGGATAGGGGCGTTAGGATGGAAAGGGGGAAATTGTAAAAGCTGGGATTTTACCAGAGCTTAACCCCTGCTGTGGATGTCTACTACACAGGGTGAACCTAGCCTCAGAGGGTCGTCCTGGGGACCAGAGAGAGGCACACTCTCTGGGTCTTCATGTTAAGTCCTTAGAAAGCTCAGCTAGGTAAGGGAAGTCACCTTTCCCCACACATACCTTCCTCCAGGCAACCCCAGCTCCGGGTCTCACCCAGGTAACCTGGAGCAGGGCCCCGATTGTACCACCAGAGTCCTCCTGCCCCTCTCCTGGAACTAAGCCTCCAGCTGCCATCCAACAGTGGTCGCCAAAGTGGGGAGACAGTGTCTCTGTTGCCCAGCCCAGCCACCTCCCTCTCAGAGGCCTGGCCTCTCGGGAGGACCCCCCGAGACAGGTAACTCACCTCCTGATATTTCTTCAGCTTAATGTTAAAGCTAACCCAACTGAAAGCATCTTATCTTAAACAAAGTGATATTCACAATTACTATCCCTCTAACACCCCCTGGCTACAATCACTAGGCTCCAGGGGTGATTGGTCCCTCTTTGACTCTTCATCAAGTCCCTATTGCAAAGAAGCAACTACTTGGTTGGTCAATGACAATGCTGTTTTAGGGGCTGTTAGCCAAGTGTTTAAAAAAGAACCTGTAGTTAGAAAGTTAACAGACGTGGATCTTTTATTGCGAAGTTCTCATCCAAACAGAGGACTGGAACTATTTCAGGTCCAATTTTTGGTTTTGTTTTCATTTTTTTGCGCGCGCGCGCGCGCGTGTGTGTGTGTGTGTAATCTCCAACACCAATTTCAAAGTTTGCAAAAGCTACTTGTTCCAAGAATGCAACATTTGTAAAGTCTAGTTCATCGTAATTTCCAGAACCATTGTCTTAGAATACACATAATTCAGAGACAGAGATATTTGTTCTCAGTCCTGTGGTGTTAAGTCTTGGTTCTTCCTTGGATTTGTTTGATTTGCCACTGAGTGTCCACTTGTTTCACCTATAAATTGGCTATATCGATGGCACCTCTTCTAAGGTTGTTACAAGGATTAACTGAGATAAATTGGTGAAGCTTTAAGAGAGTGCTTCAAGCGGAGAAAGTTACTGTCCTGAGTAATTGTACAGAACACTTTAAGTTTAGCAGGCAGTGCTATGCTAGTAAATGCTTAACAAAATCAGCTCTCTGAAAATGTGAAAAAGCCTTGGGTTATCGTGTCTTCCCCCTCCGATGGTGCAAGCCTTCCTATCATGGCCGATACCGAACTACAAATGCTCTCCAATTCCACGCAATTGGAAAGAGATTCTAGCAATCACCTCAGGAGAACTAGTAGGCTCAGGTTAGAGGGCACACTACCCTCTTCTTTGTCCGGTTGATGAATCTCAAGGACAGGTTCTGCGTGACACGTGAAGTAACTTGCTGAGGAGAATCCAGTACTGGGCCTCACTCAAGGAAAGCTAAGGTCAAGGTCCAGGCACTGAACACTTGGAAGCTCTCGGGGATATCCCTGAGGTACCAGCGTGGGAAATGGCATTGCATTTTTCCTCTACTCAAAATTATTCTTAAGGGTCGTGGAGAGACCACAATTTCCAGTTTAGTCCTTGAGAACAGAGAAACGGGATGAGGGGTTATGGACTCAAATGAAAGACATTAGCAGATGTTTTTTGCCAGAATTAAAGGCACAAGATTAATGTTGGGTTTAGTTGTGGGGATACACCAAGGAGAAGGTGAGGTGATCCCCACGGGCAGCGGGCAGCACTGATTTTTAGGGGAGAGCTCCGGGCAGGGCAGGGGAGCTCCCCACGCACAGTGCTGGCTGGTGAGGCTGTGGGTTTGGTTATGATTGGAAGAGACAGAAAGAGGAAAAAGGAAAGGGAAGAAGCTTGGGGAAGTCTCTGCTTGAGATGAGACGGATAGAAATTCACAAATGTTTCAGGCCGGGGCGGGTGGAGGGGACAGTTCTGAGAGACAAGGGGAACCTGGAAAGTTAGTAGCACAGAGTCTAAAAGGAAGGAGATTTTGCTACATTATCTCAATTCTCTTCATCTGCCAACCTGTTGATGAGGCTTTAGTATTACTCTGATAGGTGGTTATTAACTTTGTGAACTTTAGCGTGTAACGTTAGTGTGCTGCCCTCACACCTGCATATCACAGCGCTTTCTGCAGGAGCTCTGTCGCCGGCAAGTCTCCGATCAGCTCCCAGGAGCACAGGCAAGGCTGCTAACAGCCGCAAAGATACATCCACTCCTGAAGAACACCGCCCCAGAGTTTAGGATTTTGACTTCTCCTCTGTTCTCTCTCCTTTCCCTGCAGGCAAGCCTATGCACACTATTCTGTCTCCTCCCAATCTCCTCTTTCTGTCCCCTCCTTGCCGCTCTCCTTGCTCTAGTTCCTGCTGATGGGAGCGATGGGGCTGTGAGCGGACGAGGCCAGTGGGTTTCCATCATGCTCCTTAGCACCCTACTGATTGGCCGGAGGTGGAGGGGGTCCCTCAGAAACCAGGAATCATTAGCCTTCCCTTCCAGATTCATCTTGCCCTCCCACACTGTCCTTTCTGCTTTTTCTGCCCAGCAGCCAGGTGTCCTGAGACGGAGCTGTGTGGACGGTGCCACAAAGGACCCTATTACACCGGTGACGTTTAAAAAGCAGCAGCTCTCTTTAGGAATCATCTGTCCTTTAGAAGCATGTTGTTCTTTGCCACGACTCACTAGCTGATATTCAGGGGGATGCATTTAGGCTCTGGGTTTCTGGATGTGACATTGAAACATTGTTTGGTGTCCCAACTGAAAAGGATTTAGAATTATGGGTGGGGTGGACGCTGTCAATGAGGAAAGCCAACTCACACACCTAAGATGAAATTCAAGATAAACCACACAGTTAAAAACGATACAGATGATAACTTCTCTCTTTTTTCCCCAGGCTTCATGGAAAACCCAAAGTAACCCCAGATGGGAAAAACAAGCCAAATATTTAAAGGTGATTGACTACAGGGTGGTGGTGGTGGGGGGGGCGATATCCAAATCTGAATTACATGCATGTCTAACAAATGTTTTATTGGCAATGTGCCCAATACTGTGTCCATGTTTTTTCCCATAAAAATGATGACGGGCCCCACCCTCCAGATGTCCAGAAAATAGCAGAGAGGAGAGTTATAGAATCATGGCACAGGTTTGGGGGGGAGGGGTGCCAGCAAAGCACATGCAAAGTCAGGCCCTCACCAAATCTGTTATTAATGGTTCCAGCTCCTCATAACTTGGCCACTGGGATCCCCATTTGGAGCTCATTCTCCCCAGGTGTCCAAGTTAATTGTATCTGGTGCAGAACATGGACCTATAGGCTCTGCCCACCAGTGGGCTTCGATGAAGTGACCTGCCCGAGCCCCAAATCTCCTTTCTCTCCAATCAGATCTGCGAACTGGTTCTCCCCTCCTTTCTCAGATGGCACAGATCAAACAATCTCCTGTCCTAAAATTCACAGGATCCCTCTGTCTAGAGCTTAAGACCTGACTCAAACATTCTGACATCCATTTTCAGCCCTCCCCCGAATCAAATCAGACATCTCTCCTGGTTCACGCCAATCATCAGAATGCGGAAGTCACTCCCACTCCCCATTAGCGATGGGTGAGCAAAGGCACTGGGGCACCAGGTGACAATGAAGAAACGACAAGCAGTTCATCGTGGCAAGAGCAGAAGCAGTATCTGGAAGGACTGGAGTAGAAGGGGAAGGAGGATTGAAGAAGGAAGCAGATGGTGAAGAGTCTATGTCCCATCCGGACTTATCCTAAAGTCAGCAAAGAAGCATTGGTGGCTTAAGCAAGAAATCATCAGATCCAGTGTGAAGCCGGCCGCAGCACCATCGGAGAAGACTAGACACAGGGGTCTCAAAGCCAAAAGGGAGTGTCTCACCTGTTCACGTGAGTCACAATGAGCATTACCCTGACCAAGTGATGCCGGATGGAACTGGGGAAGATGGATTTCATAGATCAAACCAACAGGAATTGGGGACTGCTTCTAAAAGTATACGTTCTGGAAGCCAACCAATCCCCAAAGCAACTGGAGGTGAATGAACCACAGAGAAGTGTAGAGAGGAAGAGCGTCAGGCCAAGGGTATGATTCAGAAGTTATGGAATCTCAGGAAAGGCAGAAGTTGGCAAAGCAGAAAATCCAAGTGAGGCCACAATGAGGATAAGACTAGGAATGTGGTTACAGATGCAGATGGAAGGAGTCGGTCGGCAAGGAAGGAAACAATCGTATACCGCTCGAATGGGGAAAACAGTAATTTTTTACTAACAAAAATACTGTGTCCTTTTCAAGATTTCACATAAAAATTTCCCACAGGTGAATTTTTAAAGTTTCCCAAACGTTAGAAAACGTTAGTACAAATCGGGCTCTTGTTTAATCAATGATTCTAAAGCTAATGCATCTGGAGACTGAACATATTCCAGCCCAAATACTTAACTAAATAAAAGCCTGTTGTAGGGGCTCCTGGGGGGCTCAGTAGGTTAAGTGTCTGCCTTCTGCTTAAGCCATGGTCTCGGGGTCCTGGGATCAAGCTCTACATTGGGTGTCTCTGCTCAGCGGGGAGTCTGTTTCTATCACTGCCTCTGCCTGCCCCCCCACCCCAGCTCGTGCTCTCTTTCTCTCTCAAATAAATAAATAAATAAAATCTTTAAAAAAAATAAAAGCCTATTCTAAAATCTTGATTGTAACAATAAATAAGAACTAATTCAGATTTAGGCAAAAAACTTCCCGGGGCTACAGGGAACACAAATTCGATTAGGCTTTTTAATATGCTGAAAACACATTTAAAGTGTATTTCAAAGCTCAAGATCTAACCCTGGCTAATGTCTTCTGCGTGGAGAAACGATGTGAGCTTCCATTTCAGATGAGAAGGCCAGTTATTCAGTTAACAGAGGACGCCTGGATCGCAAGTTTGTAAAGACCACAACTGACAGTTCTAAGTCTGCATTGGCTTCTTAGGTTTTATATTCCAAGGAGCCCACATCACCTTCAGCATTTTCTCTCTGAGGACCTCTGAGCAACGTCTGAGATGTTACTTAAATTAACAATTCTGTCCATGCTGAAGTATAAAGT
>CM052803.1:45278792-45332057 GCA_028533885.1 Nasua narica | reverse complement strand
ACTGACAGGCCCGTAATAGTGAGAGAAGCTCGGGTCAGAGGTGTGAGGCCACACACTCTCCCGGTGACCTGCTCTCGGACAGCCATGCCTGTCACTGAGCCTCTCCTCCCTGGAATAAGAAGGTACCAAGGATGCGGTGACGCTGTAGAAGTCCGCGTCGCCCGGAGCCCCTTGCCCGCTCGGCGACAGTCCTTCCTATGACCCAAGTTCTCTCCTGCAGACATCCCGGCCTTACACTTGGCAATGGAAGTGGGACATAAGGCAGTGGTCCTGCTTTGGGGATCTAAGGTTCAGAAAGCACGCTGTGGGAATCACTCCACATTTCTGGGCAGCCCGGGCAGGCGGGCTACCTCCCACCTGGGCATCGCGGGAGCACCGTGGCGGGAGGAGCGGACAGCAGTCACAGCTCCTCTAGAACCCTGGCTCTCAGCCCGCGGCAGGCCTGTCCTTATGGGATGATGAACGCTATCTGGGGACATTTTAGACTGTCCACACTGGGATCGGGGTGCTATCCGGGTCTAGCAGTTTGAGACCAGCCGTGTTTCTAAACACCCTGCACCGCACAGGCCCGTCCCCGTAACTAAGAATTATCCAGCCCCAAATGTCGGCAGCGCCAAGGCTGGGGACCCTTGTTCTCCAACACCATCATCCGTGGCTGGGTATTTCCTGCAGCGCCACCGCCGGGCGTGTCCCACGTGAGACCGTTTACTGGGTCCCTTTGGCAATTACATAAGCTCCCCGTACCCTTTAATAAATCCCTTTCTTTATACGTGAGTTGGAGGGATTTTGTGGACTATCACCAGGACTCCCGTCAAAGAAAGATGGCCGTGGGGGCGATCGGACTAGAGGACGAAGAAGGACGTAACTTGTCCCTACAGTTGCGGGCGGGGGGAGCATCCCAAGCACAAATCTTATCAAGGGCAGTGCCGTCCTATCAAGTAATACATGCGTGATCCATGTATAACATGGACATTATTATAAACAGATTAATCACTTACATAACTCTCTGATCTGCATAAATCTGCATGTCTCAGTTCTCTTACAATCACTAATGTTATGATACACGTATTTTCACTTGACGGCAGCATTTTTCACTTTAATGTATTTTCTGCCAAATAGTCTTGGAGCTACCTATGGGTTAGAAATAGGGCAGAGCCACATGAGTGAAAGGAAACAAGGAGCAACCTTCTTTCTGCCAGGTAGATTCCAATTTTATGGCAGCAATCTTAACTACGAAGTCAAAACGTATCCAAGAAATTGGCTTAAAGGCGAGCAAGTTATATCCCAGAAAATGTGAACAAATATTCAGAAGACAATGAAATCCTGCTCATGTGCTGAGGCCAAGAACACAGGTGGTTCCAGTTACTGGTCCTATAATTGGCCATGATAACATTATTAAGCTCGTCTTTGTGAAGACTAAATGTGATCATCACTTAGGTATTTAGCACAGAGCCTTGGCACGTTGTAAATGTTCAATAAACATTAACACCAACATTAATAACAATAATGTACCTGGGGAACCACTTTGGCCCTCAGCTAACACATCCATAAAGGCAAGATAATTAACCCATTTCATAGGTTTGCGTATCTAGTGCTCTAGAGAGCTCTTGGGTGCCTAACGGGTGCCCAGTAAATGTTAGCTCTCTCTCTCCTTTTCTCCCACCCGGCTCTGACATCCCCAGTCCCTGGTATGTCCCCCAGCGGCGGACGACAGAGCAGGGTGAATAGGTTCTGCTCAGGACAGCTGTCTACCACAATGGCCTTACTTCTGGTTTTGCCTGCTACGTCCCGTACGTCCCACTTACCAGTGCTCCCAGACTGCCTACTGGCACCTCAACCTGCCTAACCTGTTCCCCACTCTACTCCCGCCCTGCCGTATTAACAAATTCGCAGCCAGCAGATTATATTCACGGTGTGAGGGAATCATTACCACCTGCTAATATTTTTATAGAATTTCATAAACTTGGTCATTCATGAATCATTTACAGTACTTTATTCCAATGAAGAGTTCACAAATCACTCAAATGCTGGCAAAATGCATAATAATGAGTAATATTTCAGGAGGCTTTGCATTAATATGTCAGTTCCCAATACTGCAAGAGCTAAATTATTTTACCAGGTGCCACTCTGGGTCAGAAGCTTGGGAAGCCCTTTGGGGGCTGGGGTAGGGACGGTGGGCAGGTGGCAGCGGGTTATGGACAAAGATGGTATTTCGGAAGACATCGGTCATGCAGCTAATCGCACCCCCTTTCCAGTCCCAATAAGGGGAATTTCTGGCAAAGAAGGCCGGGGACGTGCAGAACAGGTAAGTAGGTTTCTAACTGCGGGTAAAACTGGACGGGGTATTTCTTAGCGGTTGGAAGCTCAGGGCTTTGGAGGTGGAGAGAAGTGGAGATGGACCCCGGATTCTACACACACCAGCTGCGAGACCTTACAGAAATTATTTCACAGTTATTTGCTTATCTGTAAAATGGTGTTAACATCTACTTCTTAAGTCTCCTGGGTGAAAGGAGTTAAATAAGAGAGCGCGTGTGAAGTGTTTAGCGCAGCATCAGCCACGGAGTATTCAATAAACAGTAGCTTCAATGATGATAAAAAATATTCGGGGGCCCAAGGACCAATTACCTCTGATTATTTCTTATTGTGCAAACCCCCAGGCTTAGTTCTGAATGCTTTCCTGCGGGGCTGGGAAGTAGCTAGTAGCAGTTGGCAGGCGAGGGAGGAGCCCTTAACTTTAAAATAAACAACACCAACAACGGAGCGATTGTGATGGAAATTCATTCGCCCACAGGCTCTCTGCTTCTGGAAACGAAAAATGCGGGACTTGGAGGATCCAGCTCTTGAAAGAAGCTGGAGCGCTGCCAGGCACGAGGACCACCCTGTCGACCACCGGGAACACAATGGGTCTGACTGCTGCTGGACATTAGATTCTTCCTAAATAGGTGCTTGAAATGGACAGGAGTTGTGACATTCCTGCGCCCAAAGTACATAAACTAGACTAATCCAGTAAATCCAGAAATAGGAGAACCAGATGGAGGGTGACAGGGATATTCCTCAGCAAGGACAGGAAGGAAACGGGACCAAGACTAATAGAGGAGCAAGTGAGAGGCGTGGGGGGTATTGTGTTAAAAGCCTGATCCCTGAGGCCAGGCTGCTCTTGTACCCCGGGGCTGGGGGTGGTTGTACCCCAAGCCTTCCGGTGAACAAGGCTCAGGGCCCTGCAGATGACCCGTGTAGCAGTGACAAGTTTAAAGCAGTTTGTTGTGAAACAAAGCCTTGGCATTGAAACAAACACACCATGAAGGCTGGGAACCTGGTGTTTCGGGTTTCCCACCGGATTCCCCTAAGACCTTGGAGGGAGTGCCTCACTCTGTAGGTTCTCATTCAAATATGTGTAGAAAAAAATTGACTAATTAATCGATATGCTATGAGCTATAAAATAAACTCAAGATCACCCACGGGAAGTTCATGCTTGATCTGGGCAGGCTGGGCTACAACCTCCCTTGACCATCATTAATCTCTCGCTCACGTGGTCAGATCACAGAGCGCTCACGGTGTCTCTGGCATCATTCTAAAGGGTTGACCCGTATTAACTCCATTCGTCCATTACAATCCTGTAAGATCAGTATTATTATCCTTCCCATTTTACAGATGAGAAAGTTGAGACCGACCCCTGCCCAAGTTCCCACAGCTAATCTGGGACATCATCCGAAGGCAGCAAATACGGCCGTGTGCAAAATTATATTTTTAATTGCTGTGATACTAATATGGCTTCACTTTTGGAAGTGGAAAAAATGTGAGAGGCTCCAAACTACAGACTGGGCTCTATTTTACTCACTGATGAACAATTACAAGTTGGTTAAAGCTAGCAGTTTTAGCCTTCACGGTCCGCAGAGGCGCTAGTACTATCCCTGTTTCCTGGATGAGAATCGTAAGATCAGAGAGGGTGAGTGCCTTGCCCAAGATCACACAGCTCAGGCGGTAGCAGCGCAGAGCATCAAATGGCCATCGGCTCACCCAGAGCTCGTAAACGTGATCACTGTGCTATGAAATCATAACATCTACTGTATCCTTAGTTTCCCGTGTCTGAAAATTAATGGATGTTCCCATGATAGGTGTGCAAAGAGACGAGGCCATGCACCTATGGTCTGGGGTGGGCTTTTCCTGCAGCGGTTGGACCCTAATAGCAGCCACATCACGTCTGCTTGCTGTCCAGGTCCCTGCTTTCAGAGGGAGCGACATTCGGTTTCTACAACAACCAGACCCCCGGGTGTACTCTAGGGACACTGCTCACGGGTCAGTGATTCCCGACGGATGGTGTCCCTGCAGGTGCTCGCAGCATCTACCCTTTGGCAAAGCTTCTAAGAGCGGGTTCCGAGAGGCACCCTCTTCTTCCCCAGACCCAGGACCCTCGGGCACGTAGCTCAGCATGACAGGGTTCCAGCACCTTCCCTGGGCAGCCTTGTTTGTTCAGCACTTGAATTCCTCCAACAGCCTACACCGTCTTCTCCGCCCTGGGCACTCAAAGCGATCCCACAAGGAGGTGAGTGTGACTCGCATTTTAGGGGGGGGATCCTGAGGACCAGAGCTCACGTGGTCTCCCCCAGGTCAGCAGCTCAGGGGGGCAGGGCAGGCCAGACCCCAGGGTACCCGTTTCCCATCCAGGGCACTTACTTTTCAAGGCAGTGTCCCTCCACCCTCTGTCTGCAGCCAAGGAGCAACACGGGTTTTGGGGGCAGAGGGAGCAGCGTCGCTGACGTGGGATTGGATTATTCTCATGTGGTGTTTTGGCCAAGGAAACCAGAGACGCTAAATCTTCTCCCATAAACTGACGGCAACCTTCTGACCCCGATCCAGGGAGATGCACAGGCCAGAGCCATGATGACGGAAGACAAACACTGTTGGCCGAACCTTGTTCCTACAGTGCCTGCTTGCAGCTCAGGAGGGCGTTTCCTGAAAACGGCTGAGAATTCCATCTCAGTCCTCAAAGAATGAGCTCACTACCTCAAAGACCTGGGTCCATTAACACAGGCTGTGAAAAGGGAACTTTCGGAGGGTGTTGTAGAGAAGGGAGAGGACCGACCTCAAGCCCATAGGAGATTTAGTGCTCACCCCAATATCTGTTTGCTACTGCTTTGGTCTGTGTGTTTGGAATGGGTCTCCGCTTCTGCAACTGTCCTTTTACAACGAGCCTTATATTTCTCCATAAAAAAGTAACTTGGGGGGACCTGGGTGTCTTGGTCAGTTAACCAACTTTTGGTTTCTGCTCTGGTTCTGATCTCAGGGTCCCGGGATCGAGTCCCTCGTTGGGCTCGGCACTCAGCGGGGAGTCTGCTAGAGCTTCTCTCTTTCTGTCTCTCTCTGCCTCTCCCTCTGTCCCTCCCCCCACTCACTCTCTCTCTCTAAAATAAATCTTTAAAAAGCAACTTAAGTACTTTGTAGAAAAAGCAGAAAACACAAAGAAAAAGTCACTAACACCCAAACACAACCATTAACACTTTCATTTTTCCATCAGGTTTCTTCACAAATCTACACCCTTCGGGCTATGTGCAAATACTTAATCTGCATGGGGAATGCCATATGTGTTTGTGCGACTGTTTCCATTCGCTACCTTGAATTTCTCCCATGTAACCAGAACTTCTTCAAAAATATTTTAGACGGTTGTACAAAACTTCCTTGCAAAATTGTGCCATAATTTAACCACTTCTCCAATGCTCAATATTTAGCAAAATCGGTTCCATTTTAAGGATCACGTCTAGCTACAACAGCACGGCACAAAAATCTAAATTCGTCCC
This sequence comes from Nasua narica, assembly GCA_028533885.1. Lineage (NCBI taxonomy): Eukaryota > Metazoa > Chordata > Mammalia > Carnivora > Procyonidae > Nasua > Nasua narica. The sequence continues at coordinate 45,326,262 of CM052803.1, read as the reverse complement.
TATTTCCTTAGGATGGATTTCTAAAAGTACAACGATCCCATCCAAGGGTTCACACCTTTTATAGCTATTCATAATTGTGCCAGTTTTTAGAAAGCCGTAGCTGCCCTCACGGTTCTGACCTCCTCTGAGATCCCCCAACGTTCCCCCCTTCTTGGTCTCCAGTGCCTCAAGTCTCCCAGAGGCCTGCGGCTCTGTTGATGAGAAAGGGGCCCCCACTGTTACCCTGTTGGAGTTCAAGGCCACTTGGCGCCCGCCCAGAGAGACACACTCAAAGCCGCACAGCCCCGGGGATGATGAAGCACAGAAACAACGAGCTCAGTGGGAAGACAAAAGTCTTGGAAGAGCCACACGTCTGCAACGCAGGGTGGGCACGTGAGGAACACTCACTTGATAAGTAGCGATCGTTTCTCTGTCCAAGGTCCGTGTCACGGAGACGCTACCCGTGTTCTCATTGATTCTGAAAGTTCCTTTAGGCTCTTGATCCACTCCCTTTCCAGTGAGCCGGAACCTGGACCCTTCCGGTCTGTCGCTATCGACGACCTGGTCAGAGGAACAGACGACAGTTAAGACTCTGGCTGGAAAACACAGAGAAAGCACATTTTCAGCGTAACTCTGTGACCAGTCCACTAATCACAGGCGCCAACACAGAGCGGCTGGATGAACTTGACTAAAACAGCATCACCAAAAATAGCACCATTGCTTAACACCTTTCATCCTCACATGCAAATCTTTGTAGCTTACAGCTGGGGAAGCTTACCAGCAAGGAGGGAGGGAGAAGGGACGGACACGTAGGGATAGATCTAGGAGGAAAATCACTCCCGGACGTTCGAGATTGGACCTTTTTTTTTTTGTTACTCTCAAGAAAGAGATTCTTTTTTTTTTTTTTTTCCCTGAACGCAAGACCAAATAGACAATGGGGAAAAAATGAGTGGGCCATCTTGTAGTGGGCGGGCATTGAGGGAAGTTCTAACTATTTGCAAAACTCAGTCATCGACAATGCCACCTGGACCACTGCTTCTGGGTAGAAGGCATGACGCTTAGGAAGCATTTCACACACATTTACACACTTAAAAAAAAAAGACAAAACCTCACAACAACGCTGGTGGTATGGGGACATTATCATTCGTACTTAATGGATGAAGCCACTGAGACATACTGAGAAGAAGCCAGGGTCACAGCTACTGAAGACACGAAGAACCTTCCGTTTCTATAGGGACATTGCTATGCAACGCTGACACTTCTGAATTTAAGATCATTCCCTACAGGTTGTCACACTTGATTTGACATTTGGAGAGAATTCAGATGATACGAGGGAGGAAGATCGTTCTAGGCAGGGGGAACAGCATGCACACAGGCGGCAGGCAAGTGAGGGAGAGCCTACACAACTCCAGAAACTGGGAGTCACAGCAAGGTCTGAGTGAGGTGGACGGGCAATGAGGAGCTAAACTATGGTGTTTTGTTTTTTTTTTTCTGGCTATGCTTTTTTTTTTTTTTTTAAATAGTGTTTGAAAATTCCCAGCTAAAGAGAGAACCATTATTTGCATGAGTTGGTTCTAGAGTTTGTCCAAGGATTTGTGCATATTTAATGTCAGTTTATCGTCAATATCTGTGAACATGAATTCGATGGTAACAATTTTTTTCCCCGATAGTAACAATTTAAAGGTCACGACCATAGTAGACATTCAGGACAGACAGGAAAGTGAAAGCTGATATTGATTCAGCTGTAACCAATTTATAAATGACCAGGCACCTATTGAAAGGAACAATGTCACCAGTGCCTGGAAGGTTTCGGGGGAAGGGACGGGCCTCCCTCAGAGACCACCGCTGGGGCCGCCAAGCCTGCAATTCCAACAGCTGCCACGAGGTGGCAGTGGTGTCTAAGGCAACATGGTCCTCCTGCCCAAGTTCCTCTGCCCTGACCAGTTGGGTCAGAGCTCTACAGTTCCATAGAGCAATGGTGGTATTTTTTTTTTCTCCCCTGATTTAAAATTTTACTTAAATACATTGAGAGTTTTGATTAAACACCAATTATCTCTGTTTTCATTTTTAAGATTAACATAAAATATCATCTAAACCAAGACTAAAAATAAGGCATGTGGTATCTTCTGATGAAAAGAGTTTTTAATCACTGCTTGACTTGATTTAATCCAAATGGCATTCTCCCCATGACCCACTCCCTCCTGCTTGGGAGTTCCACGAGGTCAACAGCCTCAGCATATTGGGATCAGGCTGGGATCCCAGTGCCTGGCCCGGGGCCTGGCATATGGCAGGAGCAGGTTCCAATACCCGTTTACTAGAGAACACCACCGTTCAGATAAACAGAGGCCCTAGTGCTACCTTGGCCAGCGGTCAGCTCTGGGACCTGGAAAGTGGTTCCTTGCCTTCTCGGCTCTCCGTTGCCTCATCTGTAAAATGAGGACAACACTCCTCATGTCCCAGGGTTGTTGAGGTTTTAATGAGATAGCGTGTACAAAGTGCACTTCTTGGCACACAGAAGGGGCTCAATGAACTGCAGCTAATGATTACCATCCTGAGAGTAATACACATGAAAAAAACACCCATTATCATTGGGTGATACTGAGACCTCTAGGCATAAAAAAGCATCTTAAACATAATATTAAAAAAAAAAGAATCCCTTTCTAAGAGAAATTTCCTTTTGAAACACAAGACTCACAAACATCTCTGGTTTGAGAAGAGAAATGCTCTGGAAACAGGCTTACTGTGGGAAGGGGCCATTGACCAAAATCTGCCTTCTTTGTCACCTTCCTGCTTACTGTCCCTTCCTCTCTGCTTTTACCAGTCTAGCCCAAACGTGGTTTAAAACCTCTTCTTCTTGCGCCCCTGAGCACACTTAAGGTAGGCAGGTCCTCTCCCAAGGCCCTACGAAGTCACGAGACAGTGTGATGGGAAACGAACATGGGAAATCGACATGAGCTGTGGTGTTCGCAGGAGTGGACTTTTGACCCCGTTTGTGTACCAGACACATGTCACTGGTGAAGACCTGACCTGCCGGGGGAAGTCTGTGCTCTCGTCTCCTGTGTAGTTCCCTGCTCAGAAAGGCCTGGGAGTACAGCATCCCAAACTTTCTGGAAGGCACATACTGGGAGAGGGTCCTGAAGGCTCTCCTGGGGCCAATATGGCCACCCTTCCATTTCTCTGTTTGCCCTTTAGTACTGAATTCTGGACCCAGAACCCCCCCCCACCCCCACCCCCGGCGCCACCTTTGCTCCTGCTGTCAAGGTCAGGTCTGGGTCATTTCCTTGCTCTAAGAGAGCCTGAGTCACTTGACCCCACCGAAGCTGGATTTAAATGACCTCTCCCCAGAGAAGGAGGAAATCCCACTGTGAACACCTGTGCTTCATGCTGCATGATCTCTTTCTCTCAAGATTGCCATTTTTAAAGGCTTGGCTTTTGACAGATCTACTGAATCTGCCTGCCGGTCCTCAGAACTGTGTCCCCTTTGAAGGAGCGCCCACAGCCACACCAAGTATGGACCCCCAGACTAATGAGCATGAAGGGGCCATCAGCCCAGGGACGTGTCTCAAGACATGGTTCCCTGGACCAGCATGGGCACCGCCTTGTTAGAAATGCAAGTTCTCAGGCCCCACCCAGGGCTCCCGGATCAGGAGCCCCGGGGATGGGGCCTGGAGGCACGGGCTTTACCAAGCCCCTGAGAATTCCCACGCACACCTCAATTTGAGGAGCACGGACTTAGACAGCTTTCGGCACCATCCAAACCCATTAGAACTGGCACTGGTTTCCACTGCTGCTGTTCAGAGCTTTCCGCAGACAAAGGGCAGGGTCGGCCGGCTACTCCTCTCTAGACCTATTTTGAACTATGACACCATGAGGAGCTCTTTTAAAGACCTGTTTTCCAGAATATCAGTAAAGCAGAGTTGCTACTTCCCCAAGACTGACATCTCAAAGTGTGTTCACACACCCCAAGGTTTGGAGACACCTTGGACAGGAAAGCATGGGGTGGGGTCAGCGTGGCCGGGAGAAGCCAGGAGTCCCGGCTGGTTTAGATTTGGCAATCTCCATCTCTCCGGCTTCTGGGAGAAAGAGATTTGTGTTTCTCCCTAGGTGGGACTTCAGAGGGACCCCAGCTCACTCTAGCCTCTCTGATCTGGGGATATGGCCGGTGTGCAATGGCCACGAACCCAAGGAGGCCTTCAGCCACACAGCAGAGCTCTCCCGTGCTATATTTCCGGGCAGCTTTATTACACTGCGCTCAACTCCCGAAAACCACCCTGTGCTCCTTGGCCCCGGGGAGTGGTCCTTTTGTTGGGGTTGTTTAATGTGATGGGATTTAAGAAATCCAGGGCACTTCTCGTCAGAACAAATCCTGCTGTGAGTCTCCCTGCTCTCGCTCTCTGGGCAGCTGTTAACACCCATTATCCCCCAGAGCGGGGCTGCACAATTAGCTGCTCTTTCCTATTGGTCTTCGTAATTCAGCATTTCTTTTCACAGTGAATTTTTTTTTTTTTTTGCCTTATTTACTTATCTTATCTTATCCTCTGAGTTTGAATGGAAAACAAAACAAAACAAAACATAACTGATGATGAGAAAGAACTCGGGCCCTGGGTGCCAATAGCCCGGAAGGGCATGTGAGTACGTCCACAGGCATCTAGCTGCATGCTTGGGTCAAGGGGCTTCCCAGGTGGCCATGGGGCGGCCAGTGGGCCCGCTAGCCGGGTGGCCTGCCATAGCTGGGACTGGGGTCCTCTGCACCCACAGAGCGACAAGAAATATTGAGGCAGTGATTGCTTGATCTGAATTGCAAAGGACGGTGCTGCTGCATATTTCTTACAGACCAGCACGTTTTGGGCAAACCTCTAGTTTTCCCACTTCTATCCTTTTCCTGATCCAGAATACAGTCCAGAACCCCACAGGACCTCCAGTCAGTGTGGTTTTGAATTGTTCATTCTGGTGTCGCTGTGTGGTGCAGATTTTTCCTGCATTGTACTGACACCAGTGTTTTCCCCCCATGGAAAATGTATTCCATATATAAACATGACACAGTCCCCAAGGTTTGCACACCATGTTTAATGACGAGCTTCTGCCTCGATCTCCCGTGTCTATATGTGAATTCAGATCTCTACTAGAGATTTTTGCCTATTTTGTTCTAAGGGCCTCGAATGGTACACAGGGCAATAAATATTTGCATCCCGAGTAAATAAATCAATGTGGTCGTCGCTTCCTCACTGGCCCGCAAGTTTCTGATTTCTTTTCTTCTCGCCTCCTGTTCTAACTAACCAGAACACCCATTCTAAGATAGAAACACAAATCTCACAGTGACAGTTCCCAGACTAGAACTCATCATGGCTCCCTACTGCTCCCAGGGTCAATTCTCAGGGGCCCACCTGATGGGTCTGCACCTGATTCTACAGTGTTAACTTCGGCTACAACCAACCACAGGCCTTTTGAACTTCGTTGACTTCCTTTGGACCTAGGGCAGCTGGACTCCCGCCCCCTAGCCTGTCTGGTGGAGACCCTTCCTCATCTTCCAGGACTCAGCACCATGGGTTGCCCGCTTATTGAAGCTTCTCCCGACCTCCTCCGCCCTGCTCCATGACGACTGAACCTCGTCCTCAGAGCTCAGCCCTGCTCACCAGCGAGGTCTATTATAGCAAAGAGAGCAGATGGATTCTTTGTTGTTAGTGGTGATTGTTCCTTGGGCTATTTATTTCTTATTCTCTTTAAAATTTGCTGGGTCTGGAACACAGAAGATACTTGATTAAAGCTTTGAGTAAAGAAGTGCAACTTTATTTGCATGTTTTTATATGATCACAAAATGCTCATAAACCCAAACTCACATATTAAAAATAAGGTCTTGGTCCTGACCGTTTTTAAGAAAATGTGGTCACTTTACCTGGGCAACATCAGAACCTTTTCATTTCTCTTTTTATAAATCAAAAGTTAACTTCCTAGGCAATGGTAATGCCTAGGAGTCAGGAAGGGACTTAGAGCCCTCTTTGTCCTAATAATCTGCAAATGTCCCCTTGTGTGGAGACCCCTTATCAAAGTAGACATTGTGCTTGCCAGCAAAGCAGTTCCAAGACCAATACCCTGGGGCTTCGTCCCTGTCACAGACAACTAAAGTGATGCTTCTAACTCTTCTCTATTTAGGAAATCAGGAGACATTTATTTTCAAAAGATAGAAGACTATATGCACACACACACACACACACACACACACACGATATGATCAAAAGGATGAACAACTAAAAAATAATTCACTCCTTCCCCCCAAATCACCAAAGGGAATAAGTCACGTGCGAACAGTATAGGTCTTTGGAGGATGGAGGTTGGGGTATTTTTTCCTTCACCCTTAGAATATTTTTGGTAACCCCTCTTTTAAACACGTAAGAGGAATTACTGGCACTTGATGTACATGCTGATTTTGAAGATGTTGTCTATTCCATGTTAAATTAGGGGAAAAACGCACTTACTGCCTTCTACAGTTATTAGAAGGCATTTGTCTTATCGTTAGATGGGTTCCCTAAGGTGATCTGTAAGCACTAATTAATTCCCAGCTGTGGTTTAGTCCTTGACATGCCTTTGAACTTGGTGGTGCAGCGGTCTGGGCAGCTGTCAGATCCACGCCCTTCCCTCCCTCTCATGCTGCTCAACTACTTTCAGCCACTAGGTCATGAATTAACGAGGAGATCTAGGGAAAACCCAAGGCCAAGAGTCCCAATCCCTTGGTGCGGAAACACTGAACCAACGCCCTGGCAATGCACTGAGGGCAGGTGACAGCCACAGACCCACCAGATACGCTTGTGGTTCTCATCCTAGCTAGTGCTGGCTGTGCCTACCACCACCTTTGAAGGGTCCCCATGGTGCCAAGGAGGTCACTAACGTTAAGGGCAGGGCAGTGCCGTTGGGAAGGAACACAAGACGAGCAGGTGTCTGAATCCATTCCCCCCATTATCTTCATCTATTCGCCCCATTATCACACCAGCTTTGTTTGTCTTCTTTTATAACAAAAACATTTAAGATTATGCCTAAGTACAGCTTATGCTGAGTTCCAGAGAATTCAGTGTTAATTCGTGGGCAATTTTTTGGCATTATTTTCTGATGGTTTATATTTGTGAGGGTATTTTCTCTAGGCTGTAGAATTTTTTTTATGAGACTATTTCTTAATTTAGGAATATTTACACTATTTTAATCATTTATTTCCAACTTGTGTAATACTGCAGCTTATGAAATTTCTACTTTTGAGGTTTTTTTAAAAAAAAATTATCAGAGCGCCTGGGTGGTTCAGTTGTTGGGCAACTGCCTTCGGCTCGGGTCATGATCCTGGAGTCCCGGGGTCGAGTCCCGCATGGGGCTCCCTCCTCAGTGGGGAGTCTGCTTCTCCATCTGACCTCTCCCTCTCTCTTATTCTCTCTCTCTTTCAAATGAATAAATAACATCTTTAAAAAAAATTATCAGTGGCCACGTGTGATATCATCTTTACTAAATCATCCATTGACACATGGGAAGAGTGAGTATTCTATAGCACTATTTATGATAACCAAGATGTGGAAGCAACACAAGTGTCCGACAATGGATGAGTGGACAACCCAAAGGTGGTATGTCCATAAAATGGAATATTACTCTGGATTAAAAAAGAAGGGAATTCTGATACATGCTACAATGTGGAAGAAACTTGAGGATATTACGCTAAGTGAAGTAAACCAGTCACAAAAGGACAAGTGTGCCTCCGCATATCTAAATTTGTAATTGGCACAATGCTGTTTTTACTGCAAGAACTCAGTTTACGTTTGTTAATTATATGTACCAAACTCATACCGCCTTTCTCTTAGCCTCATGGTTACTTTCTCTCCCATGACTTTTGAAAAGATGTTTCCTTCCTCTAACACACAGTCTCCCTTCACTTCCTTTTCTTCCATTCAAAGCATTTGTTGGCCATTTATGAGTCCTAGAGTCCTTGCTATCCTCAGGGTCTCACACGTCTATGCATTCCCTGAAGTCTAGGTTATGCAACATCACACATATGCTGGAAGATTCTATAGCAGGTCAGAGAAAGAGGGTCATTTACGGATCATTCAGTCATTGTGCCTTTCTTGTCTGTACCCAAAGTCCATTCATTGACCATTAGCCTCACACTTTTGCATCCTTTATTGTCCAAGAGAAGAAGATAAACATTTTTCTTGACCTTAATTCTTGTTATTCTACTGAAAATCAAGATGGTCCCTGAAATCTCCAGTAAAAACTCTAGATCTTCTATACCTGCAGTCTATTCTACTTATGGATGACTTATGATAGTAGGGAGTAGTCACTGAGCTCTTCTGGCTCCTCTCCTTCTGGGCACATAGTAGGGCTGTATTTTCCCAGCCACTTGAAGTTGATTATGGCTATATGACTTGCTTTGGCCAATGAAGTACGAGTGAAAGTGACATGTGTTACTTCAGCTAATTTGGAGCAAAAGCTTTAGTAGCTATGGTGGGCTTATCCGTGTTCTTTTTCGCCTTCTCCAGGTGACCAGCAATTTTCCAAATAGTGGTAACTTCATCCACCCAGATCCCAAGGAAAGAATGATGGTGAGGAGGAGAAGAGCCTCCACCTGACCCTCAGGGGACAAGGGGCTTAACTAAACCTCTGTTACTTTGATCAAATGAAATTTGGGATTGTTTATTAGTACAGCAAAGCCTAACCTATCCCGACTAATGCACAGAGTGTTTAGGAGAGCAGGGTTGGAAGATAAGTAAAGATGCGTCTGCATCCCAGCTCAGAGCTCATGAGCAACGTGGACTTTTGTAAGCAAAATGACCTCTCTGAGCCTCATCCCCATCCTCTGCAAAATGGGGAAAATAATACCCACCCTAAAAGGAATATGGTAAGTAAATTATCTGAGAAATATGCAATGCTTAAATACATAAAATGTTCAATAATGCAGTTGTTCTTTTTATAACTATTAAATGATGATAATTATGGTGAGGAAGAGGAGGGAGAGGACAATGATAGAGAGCTGCTTTTTATTGAACATGAACTCTTTGTCACACTCTATTCTAAACATTAGTTCTATTTAATCCTTACAACGGCTCTATGGAATAGGTACTGACATTAATCTTCACTTCATGGAGGAATAAACTGAGTCCCCCACACCTTGGCCAAGTCAAGCTAGGAGACAACTTTGGATTTGAATCCAAGTATCCAGAGCCCATGGTTTTAAGTCTGACTCCACATGGCTAACTAAGCAATGTGTGCTGGGTTGAGTGGAAATAGCCCAGAAGTAGGATCAACAAAGCTTCAGAGCCTGGTGCTGTTGACGTGTTCCAGTCTGGCCTCCTGGTGACATGCCCGCCCCACTAAGACTGAGAGCAGAGATGTTCATCTCAGGCCTTGCGCCGGTGGCAGAGCCAAGATTAGGGACTCTCAAGTCTCCATTCCCAGATTTATATGTATCCAGTGGGTCAACCATTCTCCCCATACATCAAGTTCCTGGCAGGAATATCTTTACCTTCTCACACCCTCTTAGCTTTGTCATAGTAATGGCGTAATTTGGAGGTTTCTGCATGCATTCTGCCATCTAAAAGGATAATAAATTAATCATGCCCTTGAGCACTGCTGAAATATGCACGCTTAATCTTTTACCAACTTTCCTTCCTCTCCATTGCTCTGTTCCTCTCCCTTCCATCAGTTCAGATTTTTAGAGTTCCCAAAGAAACATTAAACCAAATATTTATGCACTCATCTGAACCACAGTTCAGAGAAAGCAATGTAACAAAATCAGCATTATGAACCTGGAGCTATTCCCGTTTGGAAGTAATAAACACGAACAATTGAACAAATTCTCCCTGGAAATGCACGTTGGCTGCCTTTTTGCTGAGAGTTTCAACATTTATCCTTATTATTCTTATAATTCAGGACAAATTTTAATGTTAAGTCTGATGCTTGGAAACACAAGCAGTGCCAAACATAAATAAAATTTCAATCATTTTCAATTGAAAACCTGATACTCCATTCTGCCTGTGTGTACCTTGGTTACAAGGACCTGTGCGTGGCTTCAAAGTTCCTTATTCCCTGAAGCCGCCACTATCTCTCAAAATTGGGTCACACAAGATTCAAGTCTTTCAAGGGCCCTCATGCCATCACTTCCAGAGAAAACTCAGGCTCCTTTGGTGATGTATTCAAGGTTCTTTACAACCCATCCCTGCCTCTGTCTTCAGCCTCATCTGTTGTCTTCACACATCCTCCCATCCTGTTTTACTACCATTTCCCCCAGAGTGCCTTGCTTGGGTCTAACCCTGTTTCAGCCCTGGGGTTACCGTCTCCTGACCCAGAGGTTCCTACCCAAAACCTGAGCCTGGCCAATCAGATCATCTCTTTGGGAAGGCTCATATTGGGACAGGGAGAGACCGAGTCAGCTAGCTAAGTAAGGGCTACAGACTCTGAAAGTCTTATCAGTGTAAAAGCCAAATGTACCACTTTGGGTAGACCCTTTCGGGCCATTAGTGTGGGCCTTGACAAAGAAAATAGTCTACCTGGAAAACAGAAAGAGAGAGAGCAATGAACACCTGTGTGTATACGAAGACAGTTTAGGTTCAAGCCCTGTTGATAGTGAATTATCCTCTCCAGTATTACTTAATCTTATGCCTCATACTTGGTCTTTAAATTATACTTTCCTACCAAAATATCACAGTCCCCTTTCCCAATGGTGTCTGGTAAATGTTTTTAATTCTCCAGGATATTACCAAGTATATAGCTGTATAGCTCATTCCTTCACCATCCCTGAGTTCTCTAATTACATTCATCTATTCAGTGAGGACTTTCAGGACTATCTTATTAAAAAAAAAAATTAGTGGCTTCCCTTCCAACATCATTCTCTATGTTCATTACCGTGTTTTGTTTTTCTTCACAGAACACATCATCACCTGACAAAGTTATCTGTTTATAATCTCTATTTACCATTAAAATATATGCTCCATGTTATCAGGGACTTTTGTTTTGCTCATGGCTGTGAACAGTGCATGGCACATAGGAGACACTTAACTATTTTGTAACAAATAAAGAGGCTATATAAATAGAAACTGAAATGAGAGACCACATTGTCAGAAAGGAAAGGAAATAAATGCATAAATCAATGAGCTTCCATAGCTACCTTGACTTCATAATGGCTTATCAATTTCTGATAAGGACCAGCTTTGCTTCTTGGGCTTGAGTTACGAGAGATATTCTGGTATTCTCCCAAGAGAATCATTTTGAGTGGCCTGCCCTAAATTAAACGATCCCAATGAAACACACATTTTTTTAAGAGTAGAGCGGTATGCTCCCTGAAAATTAATAGGCAGCTGGATGCAATGGGGTCAACTTGGGTAAACATCTTTCTAAAAATATGGTATTTCTAAGGGAAGCCCAACAAGAGAGGATCATATAAATTATAAGTAAATAAAGACTTTGGTGAAGGGTTTCAAAAGATGCACAGTAAATGGAAGGCTCTTGGTGGGGATGCGTGTATGGGTTTCAGATTCCTCTCAAGATATGCTAAGCAATCCTTTAAAACAGCCATAGGTAAGCACAATTGCCCAATAACTGCCTTGTGCATGATTCTCCATAACAGATCATGTTGTATGGTGAGTTCTCTCCCAGGGAAATGGGGATGGATAGAGCATGTGTGAGATAGGGACCCTGGAGGAAAGCATGCATTTGAGGGAGAAGCAAAGTAGTCTGAGGCAGTCTGTTTTCCTCCTCCTCCTCCCCCCTCCCCCTCCTCTTTCTTCAGATATATTCATTTATTTGAGAGACAGAGTGTGTGTGTGTGTGTGCATGTGTACACGTGGGGGGAGGGGCAGAGGAAGAGAGAGGGGGAGAGAAAGAGGGAGAGAGAGATAAAGAATCCTAAGTGGGCTCCACGCTCAGTGTGGAGCCTAATGTGAGGCTCGATCCCAGGACCCTGAGATCATGACCTGAGCCAAAATCAGGAGTCAGACGCTTAACCAACTCAGCCACCCAGGTACCCCAATGTGGTCTGTTTCTGTAAGATTAACACAGTGAGACCCCTTAAGTAATTAGAAACATAGAAAGGGGGGCCAGGAAGCATAGTTTTGGGCATCACCTAAAGACCTGCTGAAGAGGAGATTGGCTTCGTCTTGCTGTTTCAGGAAAGTCAATCAAGACAAGTTATTGAACAGACCGATTTCAACTCCAAAGAGAAACATTCTGAGGTTGGAGAGCAGTAGCTGATGGCATCAGCTGCCTGGTGCCAGAGAAGCCTGCTACTGTGCCCAGGCCCATACCACCCCCTGGTACAGGTGCTGTACAGGTGACCAGTATCAGATCCACACTGGGGTTGTTTCTCACTCCTCGCTGCTATGGTCCCTTGAGTCTGATGCTTGGAGCAGTCCTGAACGCGTGTGGATCAGCATCGCGTGAAGCCAGCCGAGGAATGAGGTACCGTCCAGGGACTTCTCAGCCACTCTTGACCCATTGCAGGACAAGGGTTCTCTTCCATTCCCTGGACTCCGTATCTCTGGGAGCTGAGCAATAGCCACCACTCTTGTGTTGGCATTGTCGTGGTTAGAAAATGTTTTGGGGTCAGCTCATACTGTGGCTCTAGTTTGTCCTTGGGTTTGACCTTGAGTGAACCTTTCACCCCTCTGAACATTGGTTCCTTCTTCAGTTCAGTAAGGATGAGAGCTCCGAGCTCCTGAGGTCCTGGTGAGCACAGAGTACCATGGCTGGCACACAGTAGGAACTCCACGAATACCAACAATTACATCTGAGCGCATCCAAACACAGCAATGTGTCACCACCAGGAAGAGTAATTTTATAATTAAGAGGATTTTTTAAAACCTTCAAGCTGCATCCTAGATAATAATTGCTTTCATCAAGGTCTTATAAATGTCAGGCACCACGCTAAAGCTTTACGTTTATTTTGCCACGTAGTTAGTGTTATTTCTATCCCAGAGGTAGGGAAAGCGAGAGTCGGGAGAGGGAAGTCATTTGTCCAACTGGGGATTACACAGCTAGTTCTGGGGGAAGAGCCAGACACGGAGCCCTCGGAGACCAGCTGAGTCGATCCAAAGCTATACATGCTGGTGTGATGCCAACTCCCGGCTGCTCAATTCCTCACAGGTAGACCAGATGCCTCCTCAAGCATCAGGGCTGGGGTTTCAAGGCTTTCGCTGGATTAGGAAGGGGCTAGCTGGGTCTTCTTCACAGGGCTCCTGTTGAGCACACAAGCGTGCTGACACTCAAGCCCACACGGCACGGTGAGTCCTCACTATTACAGGGCCCGGGGCCCCAGCCCATATGTGCAGATGTACATGCTACGCAGTGGAAAATGAATGCATGCACAGTCCCGGAGCTTTCTGACTCAAAGCCAAACAAATTTACACAGGCTCATTTGTCAGCTGCCTAAACCCCCTCCCTCCCAGCCTAGCTCATCCCGCCTCCCAAGTTCCTTAGTTGTTATAAGCTTATCACAGAAGTAAATCAAAATGTTCTCAAGAGGAGAAGAAAAGATAAAAGCAAAAAAATGCAACATCCCCAAGAGAGGAATATTTTTTATAGTTCCACAACTCTAGCAATTCTGTCTTTAAAAAAAATCCATTATTTAATTTTAGTACCATGGAGGTGCTAGTGATGAATAATGGCTCCTCTTCTACCTTCTAGTATTTCTAAAATATTAATACTGGTTGGATACCTCTCTCCTAAGGGGAAGTAGGACTTGAATCTTTTATAGGCTCCTGAGCCCGGTTCCCATTCTATGAATTTATTCGATTACTACCAATCATATGCTCTGGGTCCTTCAAATTATGTGTGCACCAAAGGATGGGGGCCACCCAGTGAGGTGGAGAGGGTGAAATAGGTTGCTAAATAATCACTTTCTCATTATTTTCTTTGTCTAAATCTCTGCTCTTTTATCATCCATCAAGATGCACCTCCTGTCTCTACACTGGACTTGGGCTGTGAATCACAAATGGAAGCCACAATGAGGCATCCTACTTATCATCCTCGGGGGCAGATGTCCCTCACGGCGAACAATGGTTCACGGTTTGTGCATCATTAGCGGCAAACTGTTGATGTTAAATTTTGAGCACTGAGTCCCAACAGATTTATTCTTACAGGTCATAATGCTGTATGTCTGTGTGTGTTGTGCGTGTACGTGTGCACACTCTCCCTTTACACTTGGGGGACAGGAGAAGAAGAAATGAGGAGATGGTTTCAGAATAAACTAGAACTAGGACTGTAAGTTGTTGCAGTTGGCAATGAAGTTTTTTTTTTTTTAATAAAAAATCAGGTGTATTTTTATCCGCTCTATAAAACTAACGTATGTACACTAACGAAATCTGGAAAACAAAGCAAAGTAGAAGCTAGAAGAACAATGTCCTATATGTCTTAACAGGATGCTGGATGTTGTAACTGTTTTAAAATACTGATGACTTCCCTCCAGTCTTTTTTAAAAAAAATATTTTTAGAGTGATAGAGAGAGAGAGAGCGCACACCCAAGTAGGGGGAGGGGCCGAGGGAGAGAGAAAGAATCTCCAGCAGACTCCCCACTGAGCACCGAACCCAACGCAGGGCTCGATCGCAGGACACTGAGATCATGACCTGAGCTGAAATTAAGAGTTGGACACTGAAGCAACCAAGCCACCCACGCACCCCTTTCCTCATCTTTTAAATGCATACCACTGCATAAATATATTTTTAATTTTTTTTGTCTCGAGATAATCATAGATTCACATGCAGTTACAAGAAATTCCTTTTACCCCATTTTCACAAATGCCACCATTTTGTAAAACTGTAGTAAAATATCACAGTTGGGATATTGACATTGATGCAATCCATGGATTCTATTCAGATTTCCCCAGTTTTATTTGTCCTCGTGTGTGTGTGTGTGTGTGTGTGTGCGCGCGCACGCGCATGCGTGTATCTAGTTCTATGCAATTCTGTCACGTGTGTAGGTTGAATTTACCACCACCATTAAGCTATTAAACAGTTCCATCATCACAATGACCCCCTGTTGCCATCTTATAACCTTACCTTCCTCTCTTCCATACACCAACTTTATCCCACACCTCTAGACCTGGCAACCACTCATTTGTTCTCCATTCCCTTAGTTTTGTCATTGAGAAAATGCTGCACGAATGAAATCATACAGTATGTAGCCTTTGGGTTTTTTATTTTTATTTTTATTTTTTAACTCAGCATAATTCCCTGGCGATTCTTCCAAGTCATGTCTCAAGAATTCATTTCATTGCTGAGCAGAATTACACGGTATGGCTGTCCTGGGTGAAGGCCATCTGGGTTGTTTCTAGTTTCTAATAAGGTTGACTAGAGAATTTTGCTACTGAATTTCGAGAGTTCTTCCTCTACTCCACATACGAGTCCTTTGCCAGATAACATGGTTTGTCAATGTCTCTTCCCAGTTTGTAGCTTGCCTTTTCATCCTTTTAATAAGGTTTTTCTTAGATCAAAAGTCTAAGTTTTGATAAGGCTCAACTTATCAAATTTTACTTTTAGGAATCTCACCTTTAGTGTCAAGGGTAAGAACTCTTTGCCTGGTCCCAAATCCCTCAAGAGTTTTCTCCCATTTTTTCCTAAAGGCTTCATGGGTTCCACAGTTTCCATTTACATCCATGAAATGCATTTTGAGTTAACCTTTGTGTAACACGTAAGGTTCAAGTTCAGGCTCATTTTTGCTTATGGACGTGCAAGTGCTCCAGCACTATCTGTGGGAGGACCTAACCCTCCTCCACGGAATTGCTTTTGTGTCTCTCCCTTAAGAATCAGTTGAACACATTTGTGTGGCTCTATTCCCAGGTTTTTTACTCTCTTCCACTGATCTACGTGTCTTTCTCTGCTGCGCCACACTGTCTTGACTACTGCAGCTATCTGGTCTTTACATCAGGCAGAGTGATTCCTTCCCCTTAATAATCTTTCTTCTTCAAGATTGTTAAGTTATCCTGGGGCCTGTGTCTTTCCACATAAATTTTAGAATAAGCTCCTCTATGCCTCAGAAAACCTTGCAGGGATTTTGATAAGTGTTGCCTTAAAGCATCAATCAATCAATCAATCTATCTGTCTACACACATTCACATATATCATGAGCATTTTCCTTATTATCACTAGCTCCTTTTTAATGGCTATTTTAAAATAGATATGCCATCATTTACCCATCTCAATAATAATGGATGTTTGACTCTTTTAAGTAAGGAATACTGTGACTAAAAGCTACCAACTACATCTTTTTCCAAAAACAGAATATGCCTTTGGATTACTTCCTTAGGATAGACTCCCAAAGGTGGGGTTACTCCAACAAAGAGGAAGAACGCTCTTATAGTTATTTCTGTTGGGATATTCCTTCACACATTTTCACTCATATATGAAAAGCATTACCATGAGCTTTAAAATTCCATTTTGTTATGGGTGTGACCATCAAAGTGGGAGAGATGGGCATCAATGAAGACAAAGCAGATTGTGGGACGGTGAGTAACACAACTACACCTCCCGAAGTCATGATGACTGCAATCCCCACCTGGCTGGCTCTGGCTCGACTCCCCCCAGACTGTTGCCATCTAACTGCTCCTGGGTAGTCCTCCCAACTAGCCGGTGAAGACAGATAAGTAAAATCAATTCCTATTTCATCTACTTTAGGACAGCTATATGCTACTAAAACATTTTTTTTTAATTCTCTCTTCATCCTAAAGAAAAAAGATTTAGTTAAATCATCTTCTTTTCACCCAAGAAAGGAAAGAGGGACAAGTTGACCAGCTCAATCTATCTCTTTATTGTTTGGCCATGAAAATGTCTGTTTTAGGAGATGGTCCTGAATGGGAGGTGAGCAATATGTACCCAGCGGAGTGATCAATGACCGTTTGGGAGGCTGACACGGTTCCTTTTATGTTTTCATCCTTCCTAATTGGGTGTTCTCCTTTTTCTCTAATGGAAGTAGAGGCTCCATGGAGAGATAGGAAAACAAAGGGGTTTTCCTTTCCATGCAGTCATTTTGCTCTTAGAACTATTCTGGATCTTCACTGCTAAGAGCAAGTATGGTCACCCTTGACTTGTGAGTCTTAAATGCCAAGGTTCTTCTGAGAACTCAGGACAGAGGTGACCTCTGTGGCCAGGTTGGGGTGCATTTGAATCTGGCAGGGGTTACAGCCAGAAGAAAGGAAAGCCCAGGGCCTCCTGGGCCATGCCAACATTATGTTATTTAGAAAAACAACAACAACAACAGCCACAACAGCAACAACAGAAACAATGTATCTAACTGATATTCACACTGTCAGATGTCCGGATCAGGTATCCTGCAGGATTTTAAGGTGGAGAATCATAAAAACTATAAATGCTAAGACACAGAAAAAATATTCCTTGTGTGTGAATGGCAGTGTTTCTTTTCTCTTTCTTCTTCTTCTTCTTCTTTTTTTTTTTTTTTAGAGCAGGGAGAGACAGAGGGGGAGTGAGAGAGAGACTCTTAAGCAGACTACATACTCAAAGCAGGGCCCAATGCAGGGCTCGATCCCATGGTCCCAAGATCATGACTTGGGCCGAAGTCAAGAGTCTGATGCTTATCAACTGAGCCACCCAGGCACCCCTGAATGGCAGCATTTCTAATGGGAGTAAATGATTTTTTTAGATTCTCCCTCCCCATCTTGCGGGGGCAAAGTTCAAATCAGAGAGAGATTGACATTAGTTAAGTGTCTACTTCAGGACAGACGACTTGCTAGGAGCTTCTCTTGTATTATTATAGTATTTTCGTACTCTAAAGAGGCATTGCTAGCCCCGTCTCATAGAGGAAGAAGTCGAACACTACCCAGCTGGACTGAATTTTCCAAGAAGAGCAGTCAAGCAAAGTGAGGCTGGTCTGTTTCTACCATCCCTTAGTGAGGATGGGGAGCAAGACAGAAAAGGAGCCAGTGATTTAAATTAGAAGCAGACCCAGCAATGAATCAATCAAGGGCCAAAGATAGGCACCCTTAAGTTCTCTGTTTTCTTGCTCTGTTTTTAATTTTTTATCACTTTCAGGGGAAGCTCTCCGTTTTTGTATGACACTCCTCCACAAATGAATGGAATGCGGAGATTGTGGGGAAAAGGTCTCTGGGAGACCCTGCGTGCTTCCACTGGGAATGCAGTCTCATACCCTCCACCCTTCAGAGAACCTGGGGTCGGCTCCCAAAAAGTAGAGCTCTCCGACCCCACAATGCAGAGGAAGCGAATACAAACAGTCCTTGTCCTGTGCCCACAGGCGGGGTTCACAGAACAGGGCTAGCAATGTAGAGCTGCGGGTTCAAGTTCTCGCTCAGCCTTGAAATGACCTGTGTGCCCGAGAACACAGTACAAGTCTCTCTAACCCTCAGCTCCTTCCACTGTAAAATGGGGATAATACCTGCTGGGAGGGCTGTTTAAATATTAAACTAGAGGTAAGGTAGGTAGAGAGCTGGCACGTGGGATGGCTCAACATCTGTTAGCAAGGTCGCTGTTCTCGAGAACACCCTGCCACCTTTCCTTCCAGCAAAACTTCCACATTTCCCTGGACGCTGACAGTAGTCCGGTGAACGGTGGCTCCTGTCCACGCAGAAACAGGCTCCCCAAGCGAGCCAGGCAGCTAGCGAGGGATGTGCTTTCTTACACCAATTCTCTGCTTATAACCCCCACGGAAGCCTCCATCTTGGCCAACAATCCCACTAAAAAAATACACGGTTTCAATGTTCCTTTAAACCACGGTTTCCGTGCTTTGGGGGGTAAAGGCGCGGGCACCACTTGCACTCTGCAGGGAAAATCAGACCTCCTCTTGGACGTACTGTTTCCTCTGTGTCTCACGCAGTTCTCAGCCTATCCACGCTTATGGGGCACTCGTCGGGGCAACATCGCACTGGTGAACGCATTTTGGGTCAACTAGAGACCGAAGTCCTCTCGGCCTTCCAGGACTCGGCCATGGGGCCGGCTCAGGTGACACAGCACAAAAACACCCACGCAGCCCCCCTTTTCCAGCCCCCTGGGAAAGACGGCAACACGGAAAAGCCAAATCTGAGTCCCGGCAATCAGCCACAGGAACTCGGCTCCTGCGACTGCCCTCCTTCACACTCCTTCTTTGGATATGGCTCTCGGGAAATTTCTTTTCTCAGAACGTAATGTCCTTTTTATATGGGGAGAGAGTTAGAATCCCGCAAAGCACCATAAGGAAGATCTCATCTCGTGATAATAGCCGGAGATGTCAAAAAAGCACCGGGATGATTTCGAGCAATTCTCCCAAAGGCTGCAACTCCAAACAGCTCCAGGGAAGAAGACCCTGTCTTCCCCATCTCCCCCACATTCTGCACAGAGACGAGCCCCCAGCACCGGCCTGCCCTGGACTCCACACTTAGCAGTTACCTGTTGAATACTGCAAGCACACACGGGTGAAGGAGGAACGCTGTGGAAACACAGGACGCCATGCATGAATTTGCAGTTTCATTTCTAAGGGTCTGGAGCCCGGGGAAGGGTTCCCACCCGAGCACGTCACAGCCACTGACCCAGGTGCGGCCAGTAACTCAACAACTGAGAATTCAGGGCCGATGGGGGCGGGGCCTGGTGCTTCCGGTGCCTCTCCCAGCCCTTTTGACCTTCACCTTAATCCATATGCTTCTCTCTCTCTTTTTTTTTAAATTTATTTTTTCAGTGTTCCAAGATTCATTGTTCACGCACCACACCCAGTGCCCCATGCAGTACATGCCCTCCTCAATACCCACCACCAGGCTCGCCCAACCCCCCACCCTCTCCCCTCCGAACCCTCAGTTTGTTGCTCAGACTCCACAGTCTCTCATGGTTCGTCTCCCCTCCGATTTCCCCCAACCCTTCCTTTCCTTCTCCCAATGTCCTCCACGTTTTTCCTTATGCTCTACAGGTAAGTGAAACCATATGATAACTGACTCTCTCTGCTTGACTTATTACTTCACTCAGCATAATCTCTTGGGGGGGGGCACAAGCACACATGTGAGTTGGGGAGGGGAGAGGGAGAGAGAGGAAGAGAAGCAGACCCCTTGCTGCTGAGCACGGAGCCCACCATGGGGCTCACTCTTATGACCCTGAGATCACAACCTGAGTCGAAATCAAGAGTCGGAGGCTTAATCTGTGCTGCCCAGGAGCCCCGCCTTTCCATGTCTTTTTGGCATCAGATAAACTCTGAAGTGGGTGGCTTTACCATTCCCATTTTATAGAATGGGGACCTGAGTCACAGATCATTTAAGAATTTTGACCAAGTTCCCCTAAGACTGCATCAGCAGCAGCCTAGAGGGAACATGAGCACCTCTGATTTATTCCAAGTTGATGTCCCAGTGGTGCTGAACACTTACAATGTCTTATCTCATACAACTGTCCCCCAAACTTTACAGGTAGATTCCTACTCTCTCCATATTACAGACAAAATCCTGAGGCTTAGGCAGGGTAGCCAACCTTCCCTGAGGATCACTTACACTTTTCTGCCCTTTGAACCTTTGCTCTGAATCACTACATTAAGCAATCAGATCGATAATTTGCAAAGAGATTAACCAAATAAGAACATTCCTACCCCAAACCTGCCCTTTAGGTGACCAAAATGAGCAGACTGAGAAATGGTCAGGGCAGTTGTTTGGGCCAACTTAGTAATTATATAGTAACAAAGGGGATTCAATCAATTGCTTAGCAATTAGCCATTATGAGAAGATGGGAAAAAAAAAATCCAATTGACTGTTTGGTAGAGCAGGAAGCATTTTAAATGTCACCACAGTAAGAGAAATATTTGCAGATTTGTCTTCATAATGGTTAACTAATTGCGATCTTCAAATTTTATTGCCTTGGAAAAATAATTCATGAGATGGAGTAGTAACACTTGGGGCTATTTCTCCTTTGTCTTAGTTAGCATCAAAGGGAGGCATGCAAATCGATCAAGCCCTATAATCTAAGAAGACCCCCTTCTAAGGAACAGCCTCTTTGAGGCACAGTCAATGTTTTAGTCATCATTTTATTATCTCTTTGTACCCGGTACAACGTAGGGACATACGGTAGGTGCTCAAGACCTGGTGGAGAAATTGAATTAAAGTTGGAGGGAAGTGCTGGGGCCTGTCCCCCGGTACTGGGTTTCCCTCAAGTACAATTCTAGGACTGAAACGCAGTTCTGACTGCAGGGAAGGTTGGTGACTGCAGATTATCCAGCAGGCTCCCCAGCCCTTCGGGTAGGCTCCCTCCCACCGGCCCCATGGCAGTCAGCTAATGTCACATCACTGTCCCCTGGCATCCTCCACCCCCACCCACAAGGGGACGTGCTTCTGGCCAAACTGAACCCGTTTCTTTGGCCTTGGATGGCCTCACTAATGGGCATGTGTCCGGTGTTGGGTCAAACATTATTCTCTCCAGGCTTTCCTTCGAGAGCTCGTGGGTGTGGGGGAGGCTTTGGGCCTTTGGTGATGAGGCCCGGAGGCTGTGCTGTTGGGAGAAAGTCTCTCTATAGAAGGAGAGAATGAGGCCACCATACAAAGGGGGCGCGAAAGAGCAAGTCTTTGAATCTGGGACCCAGTTGGTGGAAAGCCAGATGTGCCCTAGGATTTCCTGGCTATGGGTGTCGACAGATACTCTTCTGCCCCAGCTCTCCGAGTATGTCTCTGCCACACACAACGTCCTGGTCCTGGGGAACAGAATCCCTTTCCAGCTACTGCTGTACTTTTGCCCCAGGCCGTTAGTTTTGGAGCATCCAAAAAAAGAAAGAGCCAGAGGTTGAGAATAGAATTTGGAAGCTATAGAGGAGGGCTCAAACTTTGAGATAAAACTTGGGGAACTCCCAGGAAGCGGGGCACAAAGCAATCCTGCTCAAAAGGAGAGACCCTGCACGTGGGCCTGGGGGTACGGGCTTGCAGCCTGGTGTCTGGGGGGCCGGAAGGACACAGGAGGCCGGAAACCACAGTCTGAAAGTCAGAGAGGGCCCCCAAATTAGGCGGGACGTGTACACGCACACTCATACATAACACAAGTTTTCATGTTATCTGTCACAAAACAATTATAAAAATGACTTAGTTCTGTTGAAACAGAATTATGTTCCTTTCTAAAGATCCTATCAAACAAAGCTCAATGAGAACGGAAAACGCACCCTGCTGTATTACTGATGCAAGAGGAGTAAATGTCAGTGAGCTTCGATGAAATTCCACCCCTAGAGCGGAAGTTAAAAATACAGGTTCACCAACGGCCCTGCTTCAAACGTCCCTGGCTCCCAAGGTCTTGGTCAGCAGTGTGCGAACCTGCTCTGACAAACAAGGGAAGGAAACGATGGTAGCATGTCAGGCAGCCGAAGAAGGCACTGTAAACTATAATAATTGCTTATAAAATTTTATGGTTGGTCATTAATCTTAACCACCTCAATTTCTAAAAAGAAAGATTCATACTCTTTTTAAATAGACAAAATTTGAGTTTATGGGAAATTTAATAATATTCATGCTGATGCAATAAGAAATTCCCAAAGTCTTAAATTTGTTGCAGACTTTGGAGAGAAGGCAGCCTGTTGTTGTCGCAAGAGGACAGGACTGAGAGTGAGACCCGTGGCCGGAGCCTGTGACGCGGGCCTGCCAGCAGGTCCCGGAATCTCTCTGAGCTGCAATTTCCTTATCTAGGAGATGGGGGTGGTACCCTCTTCTTTGCAAAACCACAAGGATAGAAAATAAGGCAGCAGAGTTCACAGAGGCACGTGGCCTGGCATGCAGGCAGCGTCCCTCCATGAAAGAGCTGTAAGCATCCCTCCAGAACATTTTCCAAACATTAAGATTCTGATCCTGGTCATCCTTCTCCCCTTCCACCAGCGCAGCTCTGGGCCGCACCCCCATCAACTGGTGCAGGACCTGAATGACTGCTGCGCCCCCTGACCCACGCCTTTCCTCTCTCCCCACGGGGGTCTAGTCTGTCCACGAGCCAGAGAGATTCTGGAAGGACACACTGGATACGAAAACCCTCCCAGGTGGTTTTCTCTCTCATCTAGGATAAAAGTCAGAGTCCTTCTGGTGGCCTACAAGGCCTTCCATGATGGGGCCACACCTCTTCTCCTGTCCCACATCCCCTTTGCTCTCTCTGTTCCAGTCCCCACCTCAGCTAACCTGCTGTTTCCAGAACATTCCACACTCCCACCCCAGGCTTTTGCTCCCTTTTGTCCCTCTATCTAAGATGCTTGCCCCTGAGGTAGATGTGGGCTTGCACTTCTGCTATCAGGTGTTATCCCTGAAAATACTTTTAAGCTGCAACCTGTACCCCATCTTTAGCCTTTGCTCCCCTATACCCCTATCTTACTCTATATCCTACATCCCTCTTACCCTACACCCTATCTTACTCTATATCCCTATTCCCCTCTTTACCCCCCTATACCCCTCAAGACCTATCTTAGCCACTGGCACACGATATATTTTATTAACTTTTATTTGTTGACCTCCCTTTGTAGAAAGTAGACTCTAAGAGGGCAGGATTGGTCTCTTCAGCTCACTGCTGTATCCATAAAACCTACAGCAATGCATCACGTAGCCAGAGCTCAGGGCATGTTTGCTAATTTGGAGACGTCTGCCACTGAACTCCCCCAGTCATGGGAGCTCCTGGCTGCAAACCACCTCTCCTGGGCTGCAGAAACCATTCCGCTCGCCCCCCGTCAGTGATTTGCCCTGCCGGCACATCCTATAGGCCCCGAGGCTCTGGGCTGAGCTGTCTCTGATCAGGATAGGAGGAGAAGAAGATGGTGGGATCAGAGTATGGGGTTTGCCCTAAGCTACAGTGTGCTCTCTGAGAAAGGGGTAGTGGGACCTACCGAAGCTGGCACTGGGAAAAAAATTCAACAAGAAACATAGAAATGCCAGGTTCATGAAGGAGCTCTGGTAATGTGAATGTCCTTCTTTCTTCAAATGACTCTTGTAAGGATTCAATAGATACATGCTTACGAAATCGTAGGGTTCAATTTGCCTTAAATCTCCATCTCCCCTTTTACCCTTCTTGTCCTTCACTGGGGCTGGCGTCCCTTATGCTCTGGCCCCGGACTCCCCACCAGACCTTGTCCCCCTGGGGTCCCATCCTGTGAAGTCAAGTTTCAATTTTCCTAGGTTACGATGAGCCCATCCGATACGACTTTAGCCCTGAGAAATTTCATTGCTGGTCACTCGCAGTCCAGTGGCTCTCAACCCTGACTGTACCCTGTGATCTTCTGCAGGGGTGCACAAGCCACAGCTCAGAGCATCTGCTGTACTATCATTGAGGGGGGGCGTGGGCGCCAGGATTTTTCTAGAATCTGCGTGCTTCTAAGGCACTGTCAGATTCGGAAACGCTGCTGTTATCCCTTCCAGGAAAGGCAATTAGATGTGAGTGGGGCCTCTTGGGGACAAGTCACCTTAATATAGAACTTTTTCCAAAGGTGAAGACTTGAAGGCATTATGGGGGCAGTTTATTAGCCTTCCTGCTTCATTCAAAACATCCCTAAAACATGCTTGTCCCGCTATGAACATGTAGAGGCAGCCTCGAAGGCAAATGTTGGGTCAACAGTAGACACATTGGGGTTGGGGGAACCCCCTTCGATGTCCACGGAGCCGTGTGAGCCTCTGCAGCGTCTGAGCCCACAAGGACCACCCAGAGGACCAGTGAGCAGAGTCGGGCTCTCACTGGGTGCTCAAGACACACCCGGAGGCACATTCCACCCACTTGTCCCATGAATGTACCTGGGACCGCGTGCTTACGTGCACGTGACAGACATGCATGCGATCCTAAGACACATGCATGTGATTAATATCTTCTCTAGTTGACATGTATCTTCTGGATGTAGTCTGGGCCTTCTTTTTTTTTTTTTAATCAACTATGACCTCAATCAAGAAAATACACTCCTCAATATTATTCAACTGAGGACAGAAACACAACGATGTTGACCATAAGAAAACACAGAATGGGAGAAGTTGAAACTCAGGAGGGAGGTCATAAATCTGTCCTAAGAAGTCCAACAACTACAAGGCCTTTCAAAAGAAGACAATTCAATCTTAAAAGTACTAATTTCATGACTAAATGCTATTTTATCAAAAAAAAAAAAAAAAAAAAAAGAACGGCTCTAAGGTATAATTTCCTTTCTCCCACAAGACAGTGCAGGAACAAAAGGGAGATGATAATTGGTTTCCAGACATATTCCATGGAGAAGCTGGGGAGACTCTCAGGGCGCACGTGGAGGAAGATGGCAGGGGATCAGGGAAAATGTGTCAGATGCATGAATCAGGCCACAAGCGCTGGGGAGAAAGGAGGAACTGGACGTTCCGAGCTGTTGCCATTTACGATACTGTTCCTGGTGATTAAACCAAACAACTGTGCCTGCTTATTTTATTGATTATTCTTGTTCTTGTCATGATAACCTGAGAAACCTTTCCAGAAATAGGGCAGGTCCACGCGTAAGTTGTAGACGTATGACTAACACAACAGTTTAAAGGATACAAGTGGGAATATATCGTATTTAGGACGATTCCTTAGCTGAAGGGATGTTGTTCAAAAACCATTCAGAGAAATAAAACCACCTGTAGAATTTGAAACTCTCCAGAAAGTACAAGGTATAGCATCAAATGTGACAGACTGATCCTGAGGTCTTTCCCCTTTATTTATTTTCGAATGTTTAAAAAGTTGTGTTTGGGCACGTGTTTGAGGAGCCGGGCTGCTGGAGTCCGGATCTCAGCCCTGTGCCACCAGCTGCAGAACCTTTAGGATTCGGTGTCTTGATACTGTTATCAGTAAAATGCGGAAAATAATAGTACCTATCTCGTGAGGTTATTGGGAAGAGATAGAAAGATGGATACGTACCAGCTACACATATATGTACATACATATACGTACATAGATACATAAAGTACACATACAGAGTGCTTAGACATCACAGGTACTAAAAGAGTTAATTATCTGTAGAGTACGGGGCAAATGTGCAAGTGTCGAGCATCACTACCATGATCGTCAATATCCATTGTGGTCACATTTACACTCAAGTCTTGATGTCGACGAACACCTTCCCTCTCATTGCCCCCCCCCCTTCATGTTAATAGGGTGCTTCTTTTGGCTGTTGGATGGTACAGGGAGCACAATCCCACTGAAAGAAAAGGAGTCCACGGTTTTATTTTTTGGTAAGGGTTAAAGTAAAGGCCTGTTACTGGACTCAACAGATGAGAAACGAAAGTGCTGTGGTGACAGTTTGGCTCTCATGAGCCTCCAGACGGCGATATTTAACGTAAAAACATACTCGAGCCAGGTTTGGAAACAACCGTTCATTTTTCTGACCTTTTAAAAATTTCCCAACGTGCTTACCCATAGAGGCTATGGGATGTTGACCCAGGCGATGGCAAATACCTTGCCTCTTGGATTTCTGTCCCATCTCTCTAATCCGTGACTTGGGTGCTGATGTTCAAACGGAGAAAGTCTCGCCCCTGACTTTTTGGGATGGGGAGGCACCTGGCTGAGAGGTCTAACAAGATCAGGTTCTGCCTCCAACCTTCTTCCTCCCTTACTCCCAGCCCAAACCAATCCAACTGCATCTGCCTTACCTGTAGGCTCTTTGGATAGGATTTCTTTTTTTGAAGACTAGATGTTGACACTCAAAAAACTTTTGACAACTACCGGTTTGGATCCCTTCCAGTTCTGACACCGTGATGCTCTAAGATCAGACAGCTGGCTTCCGACACGCCCAAGCCTTCTACACAAGGTGCCTCCTTGGACTGTAGAGACAGGTGCTGTCCTAGCGCGGGAGGGACACTGAGGCCAGAATGAAAGGGAGGCCGGCCTGAATACACACTGATTTTCAAAAAAAACCCCAGAGGTTTCTAATATTCATATTCTAAATGATGCTGCTAAAAACACCCCAAGAAAAGTTGAGTTTAATTCCACCAGTTGAAGCTATAGTAATTTTACTGGATTTTTCTAAAGGACTTGGTGTGTACCCAATTCCCATGTGTAGCATATAACTCACAGATTTAATTATAGATCTTCCTCAGTCACTAGTTCCCTAGGAAATAAATCCATGGCTCATGTCTTGTGCATGGAAGGTCATAGCAAGAAGATAAATATTTTCTGCATTTTGAAACTTTATCTAGAGGTCACAGGTCTGCAAGTCAGCAGATGAGAGCTCTTCAGACAATAGTCAAAAGCTTCTATGTTTGACTAATATCAACGATACTTAAAACCTTTTGTGTTTATCTCAAATAAGGCACTTCCTACTTAAATGATTGAAAATTTTCACTATATCTCTTTTCCTTTCTTAAGGCTGAAATACAAATATCATGAGAAGTTTCCCTAAATGTTTCTTCCTGCCCAGTTAAGATAAAAGTTATGTTCAAAATAAAAAGAAAGGAGCATTATCTGAAACATCCAAGCTAATTTTAATCACGTGAACTTTGCAGGGCAAAGATCTCTCTTCGTTTTGAGTCAGGCAGAAAATTACCACAACTGGCCAGTTATTTTGAAGAACTAAAACAAGAGGCCACGCCCAAAGCAGAAAATTCAGAAAAGCCAAAGTGCAGATGCCTTTAAATATATGAAACAAAATCACAAAGTAAAGAGACAGATTTTTCCTTCTGACTCAGGGAAGTCAGGCTCATTGTACTTTATAATTTTGTGTATTTAACATTTTCTGAAATTGGTTTCTCCTGGTCCCCATTAGTGCCACTAACATTTTTAGTCCTATGTGAGGATTAAATGGGAAAACCTAAGTAAAGTACTATGTAAACCCCAAAGAGCTATACAAATGTTAGCTATCTCAATTAGGGTCTGTACCATAAATTCTTAAATGCAGTCCTTTTCATCACAGCATGGCGGGACTCACTAAGGATTTTGAGTGCTGCATACCTGGAACAACAGAACGATTGGTTCTTCTCTTGGTTCTTCTCAATTGGATTGGTTCTTCTCTTGGTTCTTCTCAATTGGATTGGTTCTTCTCAATCCAACAGATTGGTTGGATCTTCTCTTCTTACGCGGAGACCATAAAGTAAACAAACAGGTCCTTTCGGTGGAAGTCACAGAAACACCCCAGGGGTTCGTTTGAAAGATGAGCTATTTTCCCAGCGCGGCACAGCAAACCCGTGGCCGAGAGAAGGCCGAGGGGTCTCCACCTGGCATGCGAACATCACCAGTTTCTCCTGCAACCGCAGCCAAGCGGGTTGCGGCTCTCGTGGGGGACCAGATGCACCAAGACAAAGCACTTCGCTTTATTTGTCATTCTTTAGCGAGAGAGCCGAGTCGGGAGGAAGAGACTGTAAGTGACCTAAGGCACGAGGCGGGCCATTGCTTCCTTTTCTCCACGAATGACATACAAACCGCTTTTTCTCAGTTGAAGGGCCTCTATAAAATATCAATGAGGATAGACCTAACATTTATTGAGCCATAACTAAGTGCTAGGCCACATACACTCCTCATACGTTCTCATGCAGTGCTGCAAACAGCCCTGTGACACGGGTAGACCACACCTGGAGGGGCATCGGCTCGATTTCCAGCTGATAAATACAATGGATGGGCCCTAAGTCAGGGTCGCCGTCTGCGGCTTGCTTCCCAGGCGGTAAGAAGGGCAAGTCCCCTCGCTCACCAGGCAGCATCTCTGTGGGCAACCGACACAGATGGGTCCTCCTCTCTCCAAATAAGTGCTCTCTCTCTCTCTCTCTCTCTCTCTCTCTCACACACACACACACACACACACACTGCCTATCATCTCAGATGTTCAGAGGTTCCAGAACGTCCTTCCGTGGACCAAACCTCGAATGCCGCAGGTGAACAACTCCTGTTCAACAAAGCTTCCTAGCTCTTGGTTGCCCTTACGTGTTCCTCCCTTCTTTTCAACACAACCAGCTCAACTCGACCTTCCTTAATTTCTCCTATTTTAGGCTCACAAGACCGGCCGGATGTAAGATTCCAGCTTAAGATCATTTTAATGGTACTTAACTGAGGGGTGTTTTTGTTTTACTGAAGGAAATCAAATGTCAAACACTACAGCCCAATGTGTGCTCAGAGAAGCTTAAAGCCTAATGGGACTTGGGGCGCTGTCCCCAGCAGTGCAGCTCCCTCATGGGGTCCCTGGCTGTCTGAGCCACACGACTGCCCAGGGCTTGCTTGGAGAAAGAGCTCTGGTCCCCACTGAGGAACTACGGAACCCGGATGTGGGATGGGGTCGGGGCCTCACTCCACGCTGTGGGGAAAATGGCTTTGTCGATTTGGGCCACACGGCAGTTAAACACCCCCTTCGACTGAGAAGAAACTAAGTACCCAAATACTAAATGACTTGCCTGAGGTCTCATTTCTTGTCGGCAGCAGAGCCGGACCCAGGTGCAATGATTCCTGACTCCCGGCGGCACATTTCTATCTCCAATGCCCAGTAGTGTGATCAAAATTCGGTCAATAGAACAATCCATTCAAACACATCATTGTATGGAGCAAATGAATTTGAAATACTCAGTGCTGGTGCGAAATGAAATATTTGTGATTTATTTCTTTAAACCAATAATGTCCCCAAATAGGATGCTCATTAAATCACTATAATAGTGATGCACGGATTTAAATCTGCTATAATGGCTTCATTTTAGAGAAGTCCACTTTTAATAGGATCGTGCTTTCTCTAACGAGAAAAAAAGAACATTTTGTTGCAAACTGTGGATTAAAATAAATAAACCACCAAATGACTATGGCAGCATGGATTAGGCAGCCTTTGTTTGTTTTAAAGAACCATTATCTAGGACGGTTGTTTGGGGGGAATTAAAATTGGCATGCACCGTCCAACAATCATGTGTCTGAGAATGGGGCACGGTTTTGGGGATCTGGACAGCTCTGGAATACTCTGGGAAACCAGCGCCCTGCATCTTTGGTGTAGGAGGCGCAAGGCACACAATTCCAACATGTGCCTCCCTGTAGAATGTATCTTAAAGGCCGGGGCACCTCTCTACAGACCTAATGATGATCTGGTGACCCTGTGGCCACTGGCACATTGTGGGGCCTGGAGGGACGGGTCTGACACTCCAGGCTGTTTATTTACTGCCATGCTTTGACACACTTCCCCTTTTCCTTTCTCCTCTCCCCTCCTCTCTCCTCCTCTTCTCTCTTATCCTCCTTCCTTCCTTCCTCCTTCCCTCCCTTCCTCTTTTCTTTTTCTTTCTCTTCCTTCCTTCCTTCCTTCCTTCCTTCCTTCCTTCCTTCCTTCCCTCCCTTCCTCTTTTCTTTTTCTTTCTCTTCCTTCCTTCCTTCCCTCCCTCCTTCCCCTACTCCCTCCCTCCCTTTCCTTCCATCCTTCCCTCCTTCCTTCCTTCTTTCTTTCAAAGAAAAGAGACTGTAACATTTCTTACAAAGAAAGTCTCTAGTTAGTGTCTGTCGTTGCCATTACTATTTCCCTGATCTCATCTTCATGAGGGAAAAGGCGCGGAAGGAAATCTATCAATGATCTAATTTTAATGGATTTCTCCACTTGGGTTTATTTCTTCCAAAGACCACAACGTCACAAATAAATGTAGCTGGAGACCATTTCAATGATCCTAAAAAATATGGACTGATTTGA
Source organism: Nasua narica (assembly GCA_028533885.1). Lineage (NCBI taxonomy): Eukaryota > Metazoa > Chordata > Mammalia > Carnivora > Procyonidae > Nasua > Nasua narica. The sequence continues at coordinate 45,295,796 of CM052803.1, read as the reverse complement.
TGCTGTGTGATGAAGAGAATGATTTCATATGTAAAAACCTGATTCTAAGCTGCCATAAGCCAAAGGAAATTTGAAAATACGTCATCACCATGCTCTGAAGTCACTGCACTTTGGCCAAGTTGTGTTTTCTCACTAACTAAAACAAAGCTTCCTTTTTGAGGGAGGGAAATCACAGACTCAAAGCTACAAACTGTGAACTACAATAAGTCTATGCATTAAAACCTTGTTTCCACAGATATCATGGGCAGGAAGCTATTTTCCAGTTGTTTTTCCCTTATCAGCTTATTCAAACTTAAAAAACTTACCAGCTTATTCTAACTTAAAAAACGTAACCTGCTTTGGTATGGATCTATATTGAACCAACTCGTAGCCTGACGCTAAGGACTGCTCCTGTGAAGTGGGAAAAGTAAGTGATTCCCATTTTATCCTCAATCTGGGGAAAATATCCGTAAGGGAGAATTTTGTAGATTCCAGAACGGCAGAGAGCTGCATTCACACCCTGGCTCAGGGATGTAGCAGCTCCGTGACTCCAGGCAAGTTAGTTAACATTCTTGTTAGTAAAATAATGCAGATGATGGCGCTCATCTGGGGAGGTTTGGGAGAAATACTGAGGTAATAGCACGTTGTGCTTGGGACACTGTTTGGGACAGCGTGAGTACTGCAATCCGACGGGAATATTGATTTCACATCAGTGGGACCTAGGAATCCTAAAGGCCTTTTGACAACGAAGAGGCCAGCTCTACACCAGGCCAGGCCATCGCCACACTAGCTCTGATGTCAGATTCCGGTTCCATGAACACTAAAACAGTGGCACATTTATGGAGGCTTCAGGCACATGGGTTCTATGCAACAAATATTTCTGCAAAAATACAGTCCCCTATTTGGCCAAGGCAGTATCTTTCCTGTACGATGAAATGTACGGGCACAGTGTTGTAGAAAATAAATGCATGTCTCTGTGTGGCTTCCAGAAGCAACTTTAACGAATGAGAGGGGAGTGAAGTAAACGTGCAGAGGATGGGGGTGGGGGGAAAAGACCAGGCTTTTGTGTGCCTTAATGAGACCTACGTCAAGGTCTTACTTGGGGGAAAACAGTGGAAGATGGAAAAAATAAAGCCAATCTGTCAATGACTGTATGGATTCTATAGGCATAAGCTGTGATTGTTAGGGTCGTGAGCGGGCATTCTGACATTCAAGTATAAAGCATTCTTCATGAACACAGAGTGGGCGAAATTATATAAGCCATTTAAATAAAATCAACCGTATAACAGTTATAATTCACAAAGTGATCATTTTTCAAAATGGAAAATTTCAAATCAGCATTTTAATGGCCCAGTGATCCAAATATGAAACTGATAATCAGGCCGCAGTGATTTCCGTGAGTAGCTGAAAATATTCTTACAATTCTCCAACGCTCTGTGAAATGCCAGAAAACCCCCATGTTCAGAAACATACTGTCTCGAGTCAGAATCTCAGAGTATCGGTGCTGGGAGGGGACCCTGGATAGGATGTAAATCAGTGCGTCTCCGCGGTGGGTGATTTTGTCCCCTAGGCCGTGTGTGACCAGGTCTGGACACAGTTTGGCTGCGGCACTTGGGTCGAGGCCAGGGGTGCTGTCCAGGACGATACAAAGGGCAGCTTCCACCACGAAGAGCTATCTGGCCCCAAATGTCAACAGTGCTGAGGCTGGAAAACTGCCGCCCACACCCACCTTTTTCGCGGTAATGGGTGGAGTAGCCACGACCCCCGTGTTCATCGGACCAATGGTAAATTGTTGACTACGTTTCAGGGCTCCTGGAACTATTTTTATTTCTGCTAGGTTTTACATAGCTCTTTCGTTCCTGCCCATCTGCCCACTTATCCTCAAATCTACCACTTGAGATTTATTAAATGCCCATCACGCATTTGGCCCTGGGAATACAGGAGTGAACAAGACAAACAGTCTTTCTCCTCTGCCTTTATAGCATGGCAGGGAAGGAAGATGCAAGACAAATAACAACGATGCCAAGAACTGCCACTATGATAAATGCTGCATGAAAGCACACGACCAGGGCGCCTGGGGGGCTCAGTCCGTTAAGCGTCTGCCTTCAGCTCAGGTCATGGTCCCAGGGTCCTGGGATCGAGCCCTGCATTGGGCTCCTTGTTCAGTGGGAAGCCTGCTTCTCCTTCTCCCTCTGCCTGATGCTCCCCCTGCCTGTGCTCTATCTCTGACAAATAAATAAAATCTTTAAAAAAAATTAAAAAAAGAAAGCACACAACCAGGGGAACCCAATTCACTCTGACATCTCCGTGTTCCCTAGCCGATTCTCTAATACTAATATCCTACCATGCATTGAAATACCCCTGAAAGAGATTTTGGGTGCCCAGCGGAGGTCCTGACCAGTAATCTGATATTATGGAGGGGACCTTGCGGCAAAGTTGGAGATACCAGTAATGGCCACCACTTGCTGGATACTCACCCTGTATGAGGCCCTGTGCTAGAAACTCTTCTTACGTTTCATTCTCACAACAATAACGGGGAGACATGTTGTCCTACAACCCCCAAGTGATCAACCTCCACATTTTGGGGGCCACTAGTATGGCTTGGGGATATGCCATGGTCTATCATGGCTGAGTTAAATGTTAAGGAAGGTGACTGAATTTGACTAGTTCATTCAGTGAGGACCTCCATTGTGATGGAGTGGACTTGGGGTCAGGGTATAATCGGTGTGTAGTCTCTGCCCTTGAGGAAATTAGCCCTAATTAGGGCTAATTAGGCTAATTAGGAAATTAGGGGAAGTAAAGATAGTTTGAAGCAACCATCTGAGTATGACATGGATTAATAGTTATGGCTATTGGTTACTATACTGGATATGTAGATATAGAACATTTCATCGGCACAGGAAGTTCTAGCAGGCAGTGCTGCCTAAGAACATGGGGTAGCATCCGGGGGTAAGGAGCCACTTAGTAACTGTAGGATGACAGTTTTCTGTCCATAATTTGGGACCTAAGGCCATCTCTGACTCAGACTGGTTGGAAAGGAAGAGCACTGAGGGTTAGTTCAGACTCAGATCAATAGATCTACCATCCAGGAGTTGGACAACTTTGGAAAGAGAAGGATCGTAAGAGATTAAAGTCAATGCCTTCATTTCACAAAGGAACTAAAGACCTCTATCCCAAATCTTAATAATATATCCTCCTCCAGCCCCTCTTTATGCCAGTAATTCCCCTCCCAAAAAATCATTCCTTGGGAATAATCACGGATATACACAAAGTTGAGGGTGTTCAGTGGAATATTTGTAATTGGGGGAAAACTGGAATCCCACTGGATGTCTAACAATAGTTAAAAACACCTATTGGACAAACTAATGCCCACCTTCAAGTCCAATGCTGTATGAGTCGTCTTGACTTGGAAAGGTATTGAAGTATATTAATTTGAAACACAGGTTGCAAAAAGAGTCAGTAAATTATGACCTCGCTGTTGTGAACATATTGTATCCATATGCAAAAAGGAAGGTGTGAGGATCTATTAAATATTTGATATGTTGGCGATCCATTTGGCCAACAGGGTAAGAATGATACATTTTTCTTTCTCCTTATTTGAATTTTCTTACGCTTTCTCAGTGAACAAGACTACTTGTTCAAAGCTATCCTCAAAATTAAAGACCAACAAGATAGAGATTTGTTCAGTCATTTAACGGTTACCCAACTTGAATTAGGGTCTCTGATTTGGCCATTGGTGCCCTTCCACCCTATACAGTCTTCCCGGCTCCTCTGATCTATCAATCTTTCCCCTTTCCTCGGTTTCATTAGAAAAAGTAATAGAGCCAAATTAATAGTGTATGTGAAGTTCTGCCTTCACCAGTGTGCTACAGGAGGGGTTGAGAACTTAAGGTGTCATCTGTAATCAGATCAGTATACTAATAAATCTAGTGTGACTAGCTCCTTGTAAAACATAAAATAATCTAAATTTTCTCCCTGTTTCAGGAATATTTATCTTTATTTATTCTATCCCAAACCAAACAGAACTGATACTCATGGCCAAAAATCATGTGCATGATTCTTTGGTATGTTTGACAGTAAGGTGAGACTTGGAAATAGGGCTACTTAAAAGAACTTGCTGTGACGATGGAAATATTCTTCACCAGTGCTATCCAATGCAATAGCCACTAGCCATATATGGCTACTGAACACTTGAAATATGGCTGAGTGTGGCTGATGAATTATGGTTAAATTTTATATAAATTTAACTAAGTCTAAATTTAAGTAGCCACGAGTAGCTGGTAGCTACCTTATTAGACAGCACAGGGTTGGAATCTGAATTGAACACCTGCATAATAGCAGGAAGACCCCTTCATGGTTAGGTAGGTAAAGTCTATTCTGGTTGGGAGAGGTTCTGAACAACATGAGAGGTCATTTGTTTTGCTTTGCTTCAACCCATAAAGCTATAAGTGATTCTGAAGCACTGGTCAGGATAACTGAAACATATTGGAAAAACAACTAATTTTTTTTTTTAAGAAAAGGAATGCCAAGTAAGAAGACGTGAACTTCTGAGTGTCTCTGAGAAGTATCATGAGATGCAGTACTAATAAAAAGGGATGGATTCTGTAGAGAGATGGATGATAGGATCTAGGATTCAAGACATGCTCCAGTGATTTATAGACACTGAGCTGAGCTGATCTCTTTTAGGAAACCCATTTCCCCCTGAACTTGATATGCCTCCAACCCCCTTGGAATGGAAATGCAGCAGAGAGATACTGTAGGGGAGGTTTCATACCAACCAACCAACCTCAAGGTGTTGAATTTGGGGTGTATGTGCATCCGTCCTCATAAGTCCCTCTCTTTTTGGAGTGAAAACTGGAGGATTGTTGAGACTGTCTGACTACCTCTCTACTTGCTGGTGTGAGGGTCACTATGGAATATCCAAGGATGTGCCTGCCCTTGATCACAGCCCTAGGTCCTAAAAAATAAGCAGCAGCATCCGGCAGGAACCCCACTGGTGGAAGGATATGGGTCAACAAGATGATTGTAGAAAGGTAATGGGATAGAACCTCAGTTTGGGGCCAACCTTCTTTGTTTGTTTCCTAAAGACAGATGTCACCAGAAGAAAGGGAGAGCCATGGAATTTTATTGTGTACCCCATATTTTTCAAGGCATCTTTCATGTAGGTTGTTAGACTCAGTAAGTAAAACACAGGATCCGCCAATGCAATATTTGGGACATACTTATACTAAAATATTAGTCATGATTTACCTGAAAGTCCAATTTAACTGGGTCTTATATTTTATCTGGCCACTCTATCCATGAAACACCAGTCCCAAGAGATCTCCCATGGTAAAAAGGGCCCTACTTCACTGTGCACGGGGAGGGATGCTTAGTTTGCCATCCTCTTGAAGATTCCTAAAGACACTGGCATATGAAAATCTCCAAGGAGAGACCTACGGCAGATACTTCCACTCTCTTTAACACAATGACACTGTCCGAACTTTTGAGAACACAGAGCCTAGCCATAAAGGGTCAGACTGCCTGAGTTCAAAAACCTGATTCACAACACAGTGGTGCCTCTGTGACCAGGGATGAGTGATAACGAGAGCCTGGGGTGGGCATCTATCCGTGAGGATAGCCAGAGCCCCTGCCTCACAGGCTCGGGGTGAGAGTGACGCGAATCAGCAGAAAGCATTCAGCCCGAGCAGGGTATCTGCTTCGTGACTGTCAGCTTTTATAGTCACATCAGTAGCAGGAACCTTTCCCAACAATGGTGGTCAACATCCAGGGGAACCAGTAGGAATATTCAGGACATGCTGAAGATAGTCGGAGTGGGCAAGGGGGAGTGCTAGCTTGGTCCAGCATGGAAAGAACACCCTTCACTGCCAGATTGGTTGCCTTGAACTTGCTCATTGTGGTAGATAAAATGAAGATTTCTGGTGCAGCAGGAGTTTCTGTGGCTCTAAGGGCTTAATGAAACCTGCCCTGTCATGGCGGAGCTACTTAGCCTTCTCTGTTTTCCATTAGCACCATATTAGTTTCACGGGGCTACCATCGCAAAGCTCCACCAACTAAGTGGCACAAACAACAGAAATTTGTTGTCTTATAGTTCTGAGGGGCCAAAAGCCTGAACTCAAGGCACTGGTAGGATCAGTTCCTCCTGAGGCTGTAATGAAGAATCCTCTGCTTCTGGATTCCATGCCTCTGCTCTGGTTTCTGGTGGTTTGCTGGCAATCTCTGGTGCTCCTTGGAATAGGCACATTGCCTAGACTTCTGCTTTGATCTTCACATGGCATTCTTCCTGTGTGTGCATCTATCGTTGTATCTGGAGTTTCCCCTTTAATAAGGACACCAGTCAACTTGGATAGGGCCCTCTCTAAAGACCTCATTCTAACCTGATTACCTCTGGAAAAACCACATCTCCAAATAATGTCACATTCCAAGGTATGAGGAATTAGGACTTCAACATATGAATTTTCGGAGAGCACAATTTAACCCCTAACAGCTACCTTCTAAAATGGGGCTAACGCCAGCTGCCTTTCTTACCACACAGGACTGTAATGAGGCTTAAATAAGAGAATGTAGAGGAACCGATTTCGAGAAATTTGATAGCACTATAAAACTGCAAGGCGAAGAACGTTTAATTTCGAATGTTGATCTGCACTGGAAGTGATATTCAAACCTTTGCAAGAAGGATGTCAGGAGACTGTTAATCCTCTCACAATACTGCCTGGAAACACAGAGCTAGGGACTTCCTCTTTCCGAAAGACACAAAGATTCCAAAGAGATGGGAGATGCATGTCTGGAAATGAGCATGCCTTTGCAATGGCACTAAATCCCCTGATGGCATATAGGAAATTGGAGACAGAAACAAGGAAATGAAGACAGAGAACACAGATATTTCAAAATTTACCACAAACTTATCTTATGTCAACCAATGCACTGGGCACAGGGCTTGTCAAATCTTAATCCAGGAAACTGAGATTATTTATGAGTCACCTATTTAAATGGAATGGCTAACCTTATTAGAAAACCTTCCTTCATACAAAAGAGAAGGTAATTCTGGAGGGGAGAGGTCGCATGGGGGGGGGGGGAAAGAGAACAGAAATGAGGGAAGAGGGCTAAGGCAAAGGGTTATCAATGTCACAGCGTTAGCTGAGACTTGCCTTGGTTCTCTTTCTATTTTCAAGAAACTAGTTCCCATTGATCTAGAAAAATGTCGTCTAATCAGGCAACGCACACATGCCTGTAGCTCCTATACTTTTTATATACATTTGTGCCTGGTGATGTTATGAATTCTCCAACTTTTCATTTTACTGCATCGCCAATAGGCCTTTAAAATTGAGATAATTTAGAGAGAGGGGTGCTTAGAAAGACGTTCCCCCCCCCCCTTATTTTAAGGAATCTGTGCAGTGTGCCCCAAAGTAGAATCTCTTGCCCCTTACTAAAATATCTTTGAAGAAACAAAATATGTCCTGAATTCCAACCATTTTAAGCACAGGAGAATCTCAGACTGATGGAATGGGACTGGGCAAAATTGAATTGGGATTTTTCCACGCTTTGCCTCATGAAACAGAGTGGTATCTCCCCGTGGAAAATAGGGCGATACCGGCGGCCCTTTGCTGTCTGCAATCTTCCACTTCAGGAACTCTGCTTCTTCAGGAGGGTCCTGCAAGCACTTCTCTGCTTTCTGATTTCTAAACCATCTAGATGCATTGTGAGACTCAGTATCAGCTTTGAGAAAGTAAGTAATGGTCACGGAGAGCTGGAAACTGCAAAATAATATGGGTCTTTCTTTTTAGAGGAAATATGAATGCAAAAATAACTAAAGCCATTGTGAAAACATCACATTTTTCAGAAGGGCTTGATCTACCCTACAATAAGACACATTATAAAGCTATCAGTGTTTGGATAATGTGGCATTATTGCAAAATCTAATAGGGTGGTCTCAAAGCAAACATCGTATACCTAAATTTGATCTTGCACAAAAACTAGATCCCAAAACTGGAAAAGAAGTGGCTATTTTATTGTTTTACTTAATTTTATTTTAAATTTTATTTACTTCTTACACACACACACACACACACACACACAGCACAAACAGGGGGAGCAACAGAGGGAGAGGGAGAAGCAGGCCCCCTACTGAGCAGGGAGCCCATTGTAGGGCACCATCCCAGGACCCTCGGATCATGCATGACCTGAGCCAAAATCAAGAGTTGAATGCTTACCTGACTGAACCACCCAGATGCCCCAGGAGGGACTATTGTAAAAAAGCAGTTGTAAAAAAATGTATTTGGAGGGTAAAAACTCTTTTTTTTTCCTCCCCAAATGTGTTTATTTTAATTTTTCAGTGTTACAAGATTGATTGTTCATGCACCACACCCAGTGCTCCATGCAATACATGCCCTCCTCAATACCCACCACCAGGCTCGCCCACCCTCCCCACCCCCCACCCCTCCAAACCCTGTTTGTTGCTCAGAGTCCACAGTCTCTCATGGTTCATCACCCCCTTCGATTCCCCCCATTCATCCTTCCCTTCCTTCTCACAATGCCCTCCATGATTTTCTTTATACTCCACACGTAAGTGAGACCATAAGATAATTGACTCTCTCCGCTTGACTTATTTCACTCTGCATAATCTCTTCTAGTCCCGTCCATGTTGATACAAAAGTTGGGTATTCATCCTTTCTGATGGAGGCATAATATTCCATTGTATAGATGTACCACATCTTCCTTATCCACTCATCTGTTGAAGGGCATTTTGATTCTTTCCACAGTTTGGCTATTGTGGCCATTGCGGCTATGAACATTGGGGTACATGTGACCCTTCTTTGTACAGGGCCACATCTGCTTCTTTGGGGTAAATACTGAGTAGTGCAATTGCAGGGTCATAGAGTAGCTCTATTTTTAATTTCTTGAGGAATCTCCATGTTGTTTTCCAAAGTGGCTGCACCAACTTGCATTCCCACCAACAGTGGAGGAGGGTTCCCCTTTCTCCACATCCTCTCCAGCATTTGTTGTTAACTGTCTTGTTGATTTTGGCCATTCTAACTGGCGTAAGGTGGTATCTCAGTGTGGTTTTGATTTGACTCTCTCTGATGGCTAAAGATGATGAACATTTTTTCATGTGTCTGGAGGGTAAAAACTCAAAATGGAGTTTATATTAAACTATGTATATAGTTTACTAGAATAGATACTAGAATAAATTCTAGATGGATTAAAGAACTAATGTGAACATATAGCCATAAAAATTTAGAAAAAAATATGTATTAGCATGACTTTAATCTCAGAATAGGCCAACAATGTTTATTATAAAAATGCAAGAATACATCATAAGGAAAAATGATATTGTGTTTGACTAAAGATTAAAAAAAATCAGTATCTCAAAACATTAAACAAAATTAATTCAAATAAGCTAGCAAAAAAGTTGCAACGAATGTACAAAAGGCAGAGGTTAATATCCACAATAAGTGATAACCCCTCCTAAATCAGTAGAGAAACCATTAACACCTAAGTAAAAAAGGGAATAGGGCTTACGAAGGCAGCTACCTTACAAGGCATGGAGAAAGGAAAGAAAAAAGTCACCAGTAATTTTTAAATGACAAAACCAGGAAAATAGTACTTTATCATTTTCTTTTATCAGAGTGAAGGATTTAAGCAAACCTTAGCACTTAACGCTGGCAAGAAAGAGGTAAACAGAGGCTTTCGTATACTTTGGGTGGGAATAAAGTGTAGTATTGCTTCTTTGCAATGCATTTTGATAATTATGAATTAACTGTCAAATAAATTTATTTTTTCCAATACAAACTTAATGTCTAAGGATCAATGCTAAAAAATTAGGCCACACTGGGTGTTATATGCAGACAATGAATCATGGAACAATGGATAAGGAAGATGTGGTACATCTATACAATGGAATATTATGCCTCCATCAGAAAGGATGAATATCCAACTTTTGTATCAACATGGACGGGACTGGAAAAGATTATGTGGAGTGAAATAAGTCAAGCGGAGAGAGTCAATTATCTTATGGTCTCACTTACACGTGGAGCATAAGGAAAAACATGGAGGGCATTGTGAGAAGGAAAGAAAGGGTGAATGGGGGAAATCGAAGGGGGCGATGAACCATGAGAGACTGTGGACTCTGAGCAACAAACTGAAGGGTTTGGAGGGGCGGGGGTGGAGGGTTGGGTGAGCCTGGTGGTGGGTATTGAGGAGGGCACGTATTGCATGGAGCACTGGGTGTGGTGCATGAACAATTAATCTTGTAACACTGAAAAAATAAAATAAGCATATTTGGGAAAAAAAAAAAAGAAAAAAAGTAATGACGGGCCGTATAGTAACTAATATAGCATAATACAAAAAAAAAGGTAACCTTAGACACATATTTGTGTACCTAAATCGTCATCACAGAATTATATAAAATAATGAATTTTTGGTGGAAAACTAGTTGACCAACAATAAGGGGAAGCTTAAATTAATTATAGCCCACAAAGTATTTCCTTAGATGGACATTAGTGAAAGGAACATTCCCACAAGAAAAACTGAAATTTTAAAAGCAGAATGCAATCAGAGTATATAATTTGATGGTAGACACACATATATGTATATGTATACATACTCTAATGCATATTTTTTTTAAAGATTTTATTTATTTATTTGACACAGAGAGAGAGAGAAATCGAAAGTAGGCAGAGACGCAGGCAGAAAGAGGTGGGGGAGGCAGGCTCCCTGCTGAGCAGAGAGCCCTATGTGGGGCTTGATCTCAGGACTCCGAGATCATGACCTGAGCTGAAGGCGGAGGCTTTAACCCACTGAACCACCCAGGCGCCCCTCTAATGCATATTTTAAAACATTTAATTCTACTCCTATGGGCAGAAAAAATTAGACACAAAACCACAAAAATGTTATCAGAGGCTGCTCTGAGTGGAGAAGTTACAAGCTAATTTTACTTTCCAGTTATTCTTTTATTTAACAATAAGTATGGATTGCTTTTACAATCAGAATAACTTCATTACAAAATAAAATACTGAAGTCAGCATCTACAGTAAGTTAGGTATAGCTTATTCTGTTTTATAAGCTTTTATGAAATGGCTACTATTATCTTAGCACTGGGCTGAGGGAAGGTAGAGCCATTTGGAGAAATTTCTGCTGGAAAGAAAGATATAGTTATTCACAATTTTTTTTTTTTTTTTGGATGGGGCCATCCATTAGATGGTGCTTAATACCCAGCTGAGCTATTTGACCATGAAAACCAGAGGGCTGAAGGGAGGGAGGCAAATTTTGAAAACATTCTGATTAAGAAAAAACAATTAGAAATGGCGGTTGATCCGAATGAACTTGGTAAGAGAGCTTTGGGTGAGGCAAGGAGAGGATGTGATAATCGGTCCCCAGAAAGATGAAGCAAAATGTTGGCACGCACGCAGCCTTGATAAAACCGACAGTAGAGTCCAGGTTCCTCCAACTCTTAACACTCTTCCTTTTCTTTTAAAGCCACCATGCTGTACCTACTGACAGGAGTCTAGTACCCAAACAAAACTGAGGCACGGAGCAGGAAAGTATCATTGTATATATGTTTGCCAATTAACCAAGTTAAAATATTCCTAAAGCTTAGTGGGATTAGGAAAATGAGGCGAGATCTGCCATGCGTCTGTACATAGTGCATGCATTTCCATGTTGATTCCCGCTTCTCAAAATAAAAATGCACCAAAGAGAGGCGTTCTCAAATGTAAGAGTCCAATTGCTTCATTCATAAAATCTTAAGGAGCTAATTATGGGGAGCAAGAGGCAAGTTTTTTTTTCCAATCAAGAGGCTCTCATCTTTTCCCCAAACATTTGGAAGATTTGCAACCCCGTGAACATGTTTCATGAATGGCAGTAATATGTGTTTGGTCTTGCTTCATAGTAAGGCTAACAACATCTCATTCTGCAAAAGATACTTGATGCCCAATGAGCATTTTTTAAAAATCTAAATTGGAAAATGGTATTTTATCAATGCTAAGTTAAATGTGAACTTTAAAAGGCACAAAGTTGGGTATAAACAGAAGACGCTCTATCATCACCGCGTCTGAATGCATTAAGTATGGAAATGAAGCCCGGTGAGAGCACAGCCTAGATCTCTCTGAACTGCTTGCCCGACCACATAAATTAATCAAATGGCAGGGCAGCGGAAGCCGGCTGGAAAGCCTGTGTTCCTCACCACTTCTTGAAGCTTAAATGTTTCTGAGATAATAAATATCTGATCTTGGAAGGAGGGGTGGGAGGAATCAAGAGGTTAATTATTGGCTGACTTGGATGACTGTTGGAGATGTGCTTGCTTTCCTCTCTCATCTTAGCCGCTACTCATCCACTCAAGGCTGACAGGTTCTCAAAACCCATACCTGCCTAAGACCCTTCTTGCTCCTGTTCCCTCCTGCTTACACATTGCCTTAGCCTCCGAGATTTACATAAAATAGCCTGGTCTGCTATTTGCGCCTCATTCTACCTGGGCAGCACCTGCTTATTCCCTAACAGAATCAAGAATTCACTCTCTTAATGCCAGGGATCTGTCTTGGTTGGACTGGTTTGCCGGACAGCCTTTCTTGCCGAAAATACAGCTGAGTATCTGGTCTCACCCCCAGCTGTCGGCCTTGCTGCCCACTGCTAGTGGCCAGAGGCTCTCTGACTGAGGAAGACTCGGTCTTTCCTCACACTGCACATTCTTCATTTTCCCCATAATTTCCTTTTTTTCCACTTCAAAAAACGATCCTTTGAGATAAATGCTCTCAAGCCTTGGAGTCTATGCAGACCTCCCACCTCTCTGATCACTGCTTCTTTCAGGCTCCCCTCCTGCCTCCTGCAGAGAGACCCTGCTGAAGGGTCTTTCCAAAGTCCACTGTGCTGCTAGCGCTTTCTACAGTCCCTCTAGGAGAAAGAGTGGGCAGTGACCTAAAGCCCCCGTTTCTACATCTGACTTCTCTCCTGAATGCTGGCACTGTAAGGTCTACTTATTTTTAACATCTTAATTTAATTTTTTTTTTTTTCAGTGTTCCAAGACTCATTGTTGATGCACCTTACACCAGTTTGAATGGCCAAAACTAAAAGGACAGGAAACAACAAGTGTTGGAGAGGATGCGGAGAAAGGGGAACCCTCCTACACTGTTGGTGGGAATACAAATTGGTGCAGCCACTTTGGAAAACAGTGTGGAGGTTCCTCAAAAAATTAAAAATAGAGCTACCCTGTGACCCTGCAATTGCACTACTGGGTATGTATTAGCTTTACCCCAAAGCTACAGATGTAGTGTAATGTCTATTTGGAGGTCACACAGGTGCCTAATGTCTATTTCTAAGACATCTTGCAAACTAGCTCTGCCTTTCTCTTTCCTTCAATTTACACCCGTGTCACTGATGCTCACTTCCTCACCCTTCTCTGCTGTAATCGCAGATTTGGGGGATCGTCATTCCTAACCCATGCCTTCGTTAGCCTCCTGACTGCTCTCCCACCTGTGCGCCCCGGATCTTTCAGAACAAACTTCCTTTCCCCAGACCTTGGGTCCCTGTTCTGCACCTTTCAAATACTCCTCCCTCAAATGCCTTCACTGACAGCTGTCTAAAGTTTCCTCTAGCAGAGGCTGATCAGTTTTGCATAATAAGAAGGGCACTGTGATCAAAATAAAATTAGAAAAGAACCATTAGGGGTGCCTGGGTGGCTCAGGGGGTTAAAGCCTCTGCCTTCGGCTCAGGTCCTGATCTCAGGGTCCTGGGATCGAGCCCCGCATCGGGCTCTCTGCTCAGCGGGGAGCCTGCTTCCCCCCCTCTCTCTGCCTGCCTCTCTGCCTACTTGTGATCTCTCTCTCTCTGTCAAGTAAATAAATAAAATCTTTAAAAAAAGTTTAAAAGAACCGTTAAACACAAAAACTAGTCCCCACACTACAATGAATCCTACAATATCCATCATTTATTGTGAATTTTGATCTTTAAAAATGGCAGGGGCTGGGTGGCATTTCTTCACTGTTTGCCAACAGAGTCTTTGGGGGATCTGTTTTAGGGGTATCCTCTGGATCTCCAGGGTAAACTGAGAAGACCCCACCAGTTATTCATGGTGAATTGCTAGACTTGAACATTTTTCCTTGAGTCTCCCACTCTTCTCCTTCCTCTAGCAATTCCTAAACTCCTTCAATCTCAGTTCTTAAGCCACTCCCTCCCCTCTTCTCCAGCTCCTAGTCAACACCCATGGGCACTCTCCACCAATGATAAGGGCCCGGAATCCGCTAACAGCTCAGCACCTGGCCACAGGGTGTGCCGGCCAAGTGCAAAGTTTTGGAGTCAGACTGCATGGATTCAGTCACCTACCTCATCCTGCAAACTTAAAAGCCAAAGAAAAATGTCTGCCTCTTGAGCTCAATGTAACAGGAATGAGACCCTCAACAATAGCCCCACTGGGTTCTGCCACTCGTACTGAGCCCACACGTTATGACTTCCAAGAATTGTAGGACTAGAACCCCTGATGTTTCTAATCGATTCTTCACCAGATCCTCGAATCCCACCAGCCAGTTTACCTGGCCCTTTAGGAGTCACCATGGACTGGTCCATAGGAGACCTGTGAAAGGGCATTCATCTCAGTGGGGCTCCAGGGGCTGGGAGCTGTCTGTGAATCTCATCACAATACTCCTTTGTTTCCAGTTGGTGCTAGACTTACCCAGAACTATCTCATTCAACCCATTCTGCCGAGAGAGTCTAAATAATGGACCCAAATTCACACAACAGTGCATGGTGGGGCCATAGTTTTAACTTGAAAACTCTGATTCCAATTCCTGAAATCTTGGACCGTGTTAAATACCCTAGTATATATGGCTTGGAGCTCCCAAATATCTCCTCACACAAGGTTAGAGAAATCAAAATCCACACCCTGGTTTTGAAGTGACGATTCGTTTAAGAGTAAGAAAGACAGGTTTGTGACCTGGTTCCACCACATGTGTGGTTTTGGGATAGACATTTCAGCTCTCCAATCTTCAGTATTTGCACTGGAAAATTAATATAGTGATGCCCACTTCTTAGGGTTGGCAGAGGACTAGATGTGACAAATGTCTAAAGTATCAACCCCAGCAGGAAAATAGAGCACATTATTGTGTTTTGGTTAAACATGGGGGCTCTGGAATCACGCTATGTTTCGATTTTTTTCTCATTAGTTACCGGTTGTCTGACTTTATAAAATGTACTTACAGTGTTGGAATAATTATTAAATTAGATAATGCTTCCCAAGTGTTTGGTGAAGTATTCAGCACATAGTAAACATTTATCATCATAGTTAATGAAGGTGATTATTGACACAATGATGTATTCATTGGCTAGGATAGGCTAGGTTTTGCTGCAGAAACAAAAACAGAATAAAATAAAATCAAATCTCAGAGGCTTAGAAAACAAAAGTCTGTTTACTTTCTGCTCGTGTTTTGAATTTGGTGTGATTGGTGGGAATTCTATGCTGTGCAATAGCTCAAGGACCCAGACTGAAGAAGGCTCCTCCAGCTGGTAACTGGCACCATCGAAAACATGTTGACAGCCACCATAGCAGGGTAAGAGAGAGAATGGGAACAGCATGCCTAGGCGAGCACTTGCCAAATGGCTCCAACAGACTGCAAAGGGACTGGAAAACAGAGTATTTCTGCATGTGGGGGAAGAAGACAAGGTTTGGCTATGGGTAAGCACCAGTGCCTCTACTACAATGATGATGGCAAGGACAACCAAACAAGGTGATGAGTATCTAGCTTGGAGTCTTGCACTCAACAGGTGGTTCATAATTAGCAGTCTTTGTTATTCCTTTTATATGTTAACTGAGTGTGGTGCAAGTCTTGATCGCATGATGGGTAATAAGATGGGTGTTCCAGAAAGAAGAGCTGGAGTCCACACCAAATCTGGAAATAGGATATTAAGGAAAGCAGAGGTTTCCCTATATAGGTGAGTCTGCTGAACCCTGGAGCCATCCTATATAGCTCTGTAAGTTAAGAAATCAGGTCTCTCAAAGGTCCCCAATTCCTCTACAAAATCACTTCTCCAAGTGTGGTCCAAAGACCACCTTCCTAGGAATCACCTGAGAAATTTGTCAGAAATGTAGGTTTCTGACTTATCTCAGACTTACTGAATCAGAATCTGTGTGTGTGTGTGTGTGTGTGTGTGTGGCATGGAGGTGTTAGATTCTGCAATATTTATTTTTACAAATTCACCTACTGACTTTTAGGCAATGTGAAGTTTGAGAACCATGCAAATGAACACTTCCTGCCCTTATTTCCCCATGGACCAGCTCTGACTCTTATACTCAGGGGTCCCTTCAATATCATGCCTTGTCCAAATCCTGATGCTGAGGGTTAGCACTACAAAAAACCAGATTCAATTGCTAGCTCTATCATTTACTTGTTCTGTATTCTTGGGCCACTTAATGGCCTTGAACTTCAGTTCATTCATCTGTAAAATGTGTATGATAAAATGGCCTAGCATTTGTTGGAAGGATTTATTGGTATCATGTAAAAAAAAACCCATGGTAATGGTGATGATACAAATGATGCTGATGATAGGGATGATGCAGATGATGAGGATGATGCTGATGGTGGGGATGATGCTGATGATGGGGATGATGCTGATGACAGGGATGATACAGAAGATGGAGATGGTGCTGTTGATGGGGATGATGCAGATGGTGGGGATGATGCTGATGGTGGGGATGATGCTGATGGTGGGGATGATACTGATGATGGGGATGGTGCTATTGATGGGGATGATTCAGATGGTGGGGATGATGCAGATGGTGGGGATGATACTGATGATGGGGATGGTGTTGTTGATGGGGATGATGCAGATGGTGGGGATGATGCTGTTGATGGGGATGATTCAGATGGTGGGGATGATGCTGTTGATGGGGATGATTCAGATGGTGGGGATGATGCAGATGGTGGGGATAATGCTGATGGTGGGGATGATGCTGATGATGGGGATGATTCAGATGGCGGGGATAATGCAGATGGTGGGGATGATGCTGATGGTGGGGATGGTGCTGTTGATGGGGATGATTCA